>JANZLQ010000056.1:19066467-19077943 GCA_026212715.1 Elanus axillaris
GGCGGGGGGGGAGTCAGTGTTGGTATAAGAAATGAAACACTGGTACTGGAATGGCCCAGAAATTATTTTTCTGATAAATGGAGTTAATTTTCTCCGGCTTTGCCTTTTCATTGTTTTCTGAAGCAACTCACTGCAAAACCCTATTTAAATTGTCCCGTTAAATAAGTCCTTTTAAAAGTAGCGAGCAGAGAAATATGAGTAGTCTCATACTGAGAAGATTTTACCACACTGAGCCACTAGAATGCAATGTGTCTCTTTGTCCCTTTTCAGTGATGTGATGCACTTGCTATGTACACTTATGAAACTGTGAGTCACGTATATAAGAGCCTAGCTTGTTTGCTTCTAGCAATAAAGAATCAGAATGGCTGAATTCAGTCACACAAGCAACTTTTCTGGGGATATTTTCACCTAAGTGTGTTGATCAAAGCATTCCTTCGTCAAGAAGAGAGAAAATACTTAATCAAGATTAACTTCTCTTTGAGAAAAGATAGATTTCTGCATTATGTAGTCTCAAGAAATTTAGAATTAAAAGATACACCTTTCAACGCCCTGAGCAACCTGATCTATCTTTGAGGTTAGTGCAGCTCAGAGCAGGAGCTGAACTTGGCTCTGCAGTTGAGCAGGAGGTAGGCTAGATAACTTCCCCTTCCAGTTTCAAGTATTTTGGGATTTTGTTACTCTAAAGGGTGGTTACACTGCTTTCTGCCTCTACTCATGGTTTGCAGATCTTCCATGGAAACTGTAGTTCCAGTTCCTTTGTTAATCTCCAGTAGCCCCTGCTTATTTGCTATGTTACGTTGCTGGGGAGATTGAAGATCCTAATTAGTTTTTCCTCAAAACTAGTTTTACTAAAAGTTTGGGGGTTTTGACTTAAGTCTGATTTGGGATGAAAACTGGTGATGAACATGGGCCTTTTCCATTGGATGGGGGCTTCCAGTTTTAAAATTAGATCTAGCTGGAAGTATCCTTAGTGCATTGGAGACCCAGCCTCCAAATCACATACTCCACAAACAGCCAAGTTCAGTTAAGAAAAGAAACAGACATTTTGGTTGAGATTGAATAGTACTTGTTTTTTAAGAGGTTGTGTCTGTATATGGTAAGACCCTAAAGAGTAAAAGCTAGAGCAGAGCCAAGAATGGTCACCGCAAATAGAAATGGTTCTTTTTCCTCTTGCTGTTGCACCTGCCTCACAAAAGGTAGGAATTTTGTATTTCCACTCATTAACAAGGTTGTCTGCTGCCTCCAAGAACAAAGGTGACAAGAAGGAAAATTTGCATTATATTTCAAGAATATATTTACAAAATATTTCACCTCTTACATTTAAAAGTGAGTATTAGAAAAACAGCAAAATACAACAATAAAAGCTGCCAGACTGAAAACTTAGGGGCTGATTTCTTTGCTGATGGCAAATTCCTCTGGAATTCTGTTGAGTGGATTTACAGCCATGAAAATGACAGCATTAGATATGGTATCACCATGTATAGTCATACCTACGCTGGGAGAAAACAAAGTGGGCATGATTTTAACAAATGCAGTAGTCCTACACAACAGCTGCTTGCACGCTCCTTTCTTGTCTCAGGAGCATATTTGATGAGTGAGATAGATGGTTCCTGCCTGCTGAAATAAAGAGCACATGTGAATCTGTTCAGCTGGGAGTCACTTTGTCAACATGGAGGTGTAAGACAACAAGTAATTCTACTTATCTCTTTAACTGATGCAGGGGTGCAGGTCTAAAATCCATGATTTATATATGTTGTGTGGGCTGGCAGCAGTCACTGGAAGCAGTCCATAAACTGAGAAATAGATTACGCCCTGTCATTTGTGCTGGTTTTAGCTAGTTAAAAAAAAAAAAAACACAACTGTAAAATAAAGGCTAAAGTAAGTGCAAAGATAAGAATTGGAAGAAAAAAATAAATTGAACACAAAGAAAGACAACGCGTAAAGATGTGAGATAGAGGTTCCTCAGCCAGATCACAAAACTGGGATGCTACTAGGTTTTTAGCCCCTGTTGGTATCTTTTTCCACTGCAGTGGCACAGAGGCTCCCGCAGGGATAACTGCTCTGAGAAAAAGCCTGCAGGAGGGATGGCTGAACAACAGGGGGTGTTGGTTTATTCACTGTTCATGCATTTTGGAAAAGACTGAACTGCTTGGGGTTGCCTTCAGACCCACCTCAGACAGCAAAACCATCCCAACTCCTCTTTTAGGGCAATCAGCAGAACTTGAATGCTCGAAAAGCAGTAAAGGGTCAGATAGGGGGTGAGGGAGCATCCCCTTGTTCACCTGAGCAGTGGAAAGCATTTGTGTGATGTCAACAATATTAGCTTCAGATATTTTCTAATACCATCTCTGGACACAAGTGAAAGAGGTTGAAAGAAGACTTAGTTTCATGGGCAGAAGAGGCCAAAAGAAGAAATATCAAGAATATACTTAATTTTATAATTTGGAAGCATTTCTCTCTCAACTCTTCCTACTGTAAGGGATGATTTTTGGATCCTTCTCATGAGTTAACTTCTCATATTCTTAACCTCTCTGTTGTGTCTTCCTTTGTCTTTCCAAATTTCTCTTTAAGTGACTTTTTCCTTGGTTCAGAGAGTTTCTCTCCCTTCACCTAGCACATCAAGGCTTAGATTTTACTTCAGCTTCTGGACATTATCAAGGTTTTCATTTCAGAAAATCTGCAAAATGTGTTTCAGTATTGTCTCTGTGTTAGACCAGTCTGAAGGGCCGGCCACAGGAGAGGCAGTAATATCAGATTCCTGTGCATCCCTCTGATGAAGGCAAAATATTGTCTGCCTGTCTGTCAGATGGGGAACTGCGGAATTAGAATATTTGTATTATAGGATAAACCCAGCAACAATGAGGCTATAAGAAAACAAAGTACTCTAAATATAGAGAAAAACCCAACACCATAGTAAATTGAGAACTCAGAGAGAAAATGCTTTCTGCTTCTGATCCAGAATCCCCAGGGTGAGTGGCAGGTTTTTAGTTTACTTCAGTGAGTTTTGGAACAGGACCTAAATGACCCTGGTGTCTAAATCATACATAAGTCAGGATAGATTTGTACTTCATTTTTGGGCTGTGAGCTGAACCGTACAGCAGGGAAAAGAGCATGTATTGCTCTGGAGTAATAAGACAGGGGAGACACAGGTGGTTTTCCATGAGATAAGAAAGAGCGCTTGTGAGTGGAGACCTTATCCATCCTGTTAAAACCATTCATCTTATGAAGTCTGCCTCTTGGAACTGTTTATTTGTCTCTGTAAAATATTCAGCTTCCTTCTTGTCCCCTGGGTTTTCCACCCCCTCGTTTTCACCCTCAGCAGTGGAAGTCCTTCATTTCTCATGTCTAAGTGGGCTAAGAGGTCAAGGAGGTGACTGTGGAGGCCTTTTTGTGTAGACAGTGTGTTGGCTAAGGAGTGTTTGTTTCTCAGATAGTGTTAATCTCATGTACTCTGAAGCCTGTGTCCAGCAGAGAAATATTTAGAAAGCTGATTATGTATTAAACATCCAAAATGAGACACAAAGTCGACAAAACATCTAAACTAACAAGGACATGAGTACTGGTTAAATACTGACCTATTTGATAATAATACTTCATATTTACGTACTTTACATTTTTAAGCCACTGTGTGCATTTGAACTAATTAATACCTTCAAATATCCCTGCAACATAGGTAAGCCTCCTCTAAAATTACAGAACAGGAAATTGAGACACAGAGGCCTGGGGGATCAAAATTTTAAATGCAGATTTGGGTATTTGGCCTCCACAAAATCTGGGTCACTCTTACATATAAAAGCCTTCATATACATTCATGCACTTATTATTAGCTACACTTGTTGAGAAGTCTTGGCCTAAATGACTTAACTGCAGTCACAGAAATTAGTGGCAGAGCTGGGAAAGGAACTGAAGAGTGCATTTTCTTTAAAGGTAAAAAGCAAAAGAGCCATAAAATGATTCCTCGGTTTAAGTGTATTATGCTTTGTGAATTTTATAATTATAATAGTGAATTTATTTTATTTAATTTCATGCTATTCTTGAAACTTTATTCTGGTGCATGAGACAAGAGATGCTATAGCTGCACTGGATCAACTCCATGATGTATCCAGACTAGCACCCCCTGTGACTGTGACCAAGAGGTTATATTTCTACTGCTGCAAAATACTTAGGGGGAACTGGTCACTGTATATCAATTATCTGTTGATCCATACACTTAGGTAAAAGCAAAAGGGTATTATTGTACTTCGTCAGTTATTGTACTTCTTTCACTCAGTATGGGAGCAGACTACCCTTGCTTCATAAGAAATACTCCAAGAAGACTGAAAAGGGTGAGGATGTCCTCAGAGGCCCAGATCTACCTGATCTAACTTTGAGCTTGGCTATGCTTTGAGCAGGTGATTGGACCAATGACTTCCAAATGTCCCCTCCAAGCTGAATCACACTGCACGGTTTCCCTTTGATGAAACCATTGTGTGGGAAGGGGAAGAGACTATAGAGTGGAGAGCCCCAACTGTGAGAGAGGAGAGCTAGCTCCCCACATAGTTGTAGAACGGGATTATCTTCCTCTTGCTTACCACTGAGGACACACAGCCCCTGCTAGGATACCACTTGTAAGATACCTCTCTGGGTAAGTACTGACTGGAAACTAATTATTAAAAGTGGTTAACAAGATACCTTATCTTGCCAAATGGTCTCAGCTGCCATTGCTGTCAGTGGGATGGAACAGTGCACTATGCTTCCTAAGCAGTTCTCAGCAAATGATATTCAGGGACGCCTTAAATGACGTCACGAAATGCTAAAGTACCACCAGATGCTTCTTAATTTTCTCTTTTCCAACTGCTCATTTTGTCAGTGTTTTCTGGGCCTGATGCCTCTGTCTCAATGCCTGTAAGACAAAACCAGTCCTCTTGTGCTGCCTGCTGCTGCTACAGCAGCCTTTCTTTTCTGGTGATACAAAAATTCCCCTCAGTAACTTTTTGAGTTGTGGGTAATGCCACTCCATGCAACAACCACCAGATGGTAATGAAGAGCAAACCGGTTGTATGTCTTCTGTAGATTAAGTGTATTACCACAATGGCAATTTCTGCCTTTGCAAGCAGAGGTTGCAAGTACAGCTCTAAATGCCAATTTGCTCAGCTGTTTACTGACCCCTGGGCCACTACAAAAGTCTGCTTGGCAGCTCTATTTGCATAAAAAATCGTTCTGTTTGTTTTTATACTAAAATATTTTAAAGGGACTATTTTCTACCTAACACACGAATGCTGGTATTATTATTTAGTACGGAGATGTTGTCATAATATGGAAAGTTTGGGCTGTAGTGGGTGTACAACTATACAAGCTGTCCCTTCTAAGAAGTTAGATGCAGAACACCTTTAGGTGACTGTATGCCTTGCACCTCCTGGAGCCATAGTATTTCTTAAAATGTCATGACATAAAGGATGTATCTCTTCCAAGTAGAAAGGAAGGTCTCTCTGTTAATGTGTGTGCTTGACGTTAGCAAAGAGAGCAGCGGTGGGAAGTGAACCAAACCAAAGCAAACTGTCTCTTCTTAACTGAACATTATTGTCAGTGCAGAGGAGGTGCTGAGTATGGCTCACCAACCCCCCAGCATGGCAACATGAGGGAAGAGCAGCATAAACAGAGCCTCGTCAGTACTGCTAGCCCCAGGCTTTTGAGAATCAGAAGTCAGCCCCACAGGGGTCATGAGATTCAGAAGTCCCAGTTTTACTTATGGGCATGCAGGATTTTGGGTTCTTTATGCAGTGCCTTGTAAAACACCTAGGTCAAATTTTTGGGTTTTTCTCCCTCATTGTACAATCCAGAGACTTTGCAACTCTCCCTCTCTCTCTTAAAGAAAATTAAGGTTCCTCCTGCCCTTGAAAGACCTGGGCAAGCCAAGCACCATGAAGTCAGTGAGAAAATCACTAGAGCTGATGGTGCCAATGGCTTCAGTGTGAGTCAGGAGACAGACCTATGGCTCCCACGGCATATTTAACTCATTCCCCAGGCCTCTGCCCATGATTCGTACACTTCTGGGATTAATAGACGTGTGATGACCAGGAACATGAAGCCTTCCAGGGAGGCAGTTTTTTGGTGCTTCTGCTCTCTTGTTCCCTCTGGGAAAAGGGGCCAGCAGTGGGATGCAGCTGTCTTAAAACTAGGTGGCAGAGCGGGAGGCTCTGCCTGAAGGCAGGAACCTGAAGGAAACCGCCAGTGGGAATACCCAGCCTTCCTACCCTCTCCTCCTGAGCTGCAGCAGCCCCCACGAGCTGCCCCTGCCTCAGCCCCCTGCCCCTCTCTTCAGCCTGCCTGCCACCTCTGAAAGCTGCAGGTTTGCAGCTCGTGGCAACCAAAATTTTTGACACATACTGCATTAAACTTGCCAGCCCTGACAGGGGAAGGCAGGGTACAGGCCAGTGGCTTCCCAGATTCCTCCCCACAACCCTAGCTGCCATGTCCTGAAGGAAGCAGAGACAGCCTTGTACTGCTTTTAGAAAAATCTCTATTCCCCCCCTTCAGGAAGAGATCTTCTTACCATATTTTCAGGGGATGCCCATTTTAGAAATGGCAATTAGGAGATCTGATTTACTCCCAACTCTGCCACTGAGGAGGTGACCGTGACCTGCCCCGATGGCCCCTGCATCTCTAGGCTCCTGCTGCAGATGTGACATGGGTCAGTGACATGCCTGATTATAGGAGTGTGTGTGCTGGGAAAGCAGTAGGGTTAGACGAGAAATGAGAGATGGAAGCATAGAACTTCTCTAATGATTTCTTGCTGAGAACATTTTTTGCCCCAAATTGGCAGTTCCTGCAGTGAGTGCTTCTACAAACATGTTTCCATTGCAGTGTGTAAAGTAGCGGTCCCCTTAAATACAAAGCTCACAGTTTACCTCCTTAAACATCCATGTGTCAATCACTAGAAGAATCCACATAAATCCTATTGCAATCAGTAATAGCAATATATATATATGTGTGTATGTATATATATATATTTGGTACTCAAAGGATTTTCTAGCCTTATTCCAAGCAATCAAGGACATGTGTGTTAAAATAACCATGGTACTGTAGAACAGTCTTGTAAATACCATATGTCAGAGGAAAAAATACACGGCTAAATGCATGTCGGCATCAGTTCCTGCAGTTTCGTAGGAGTTCTGGCCACGGAAGCGAAGCAAAGCTGGGCCAGCTGAAGGTTCAGTTCTACACAGAGCTTATGCTGTGCCTTGAAAGGACTGCTGAGGTGGTGATTAGTGAACTGACCTGGGACACAGCAGACTGGAATTAAGCTCCTGTTCTCCTGCAGATTTCTTACATGGTGTTATGGTGTTGCATTGTCACTTTTTGCATCTCAGTTCCCAGCTTAACAGAAATAATAGTCCTTGCTTGTGTCCAGTCCTTAGTTAGTCTTACCTATCTAGACTGTAAATCCTTGAGAGAAAGAAGTGCATCTGGTAACATGCTTGCTACAATGAATGCAACGTGATCCTTTTAAAACTGGAGGTAACAACTTTGTGATCAGATACTGAGATGAGAAGCTGGAAAGAAAACTACTAGAACTACAGCAGGGAGGAAAAGCTGGACTGCAAGAAAAGCCAGAAAGAGCTTAAGCATCTATCTTACCGCTCCCACAGCAGAACTTAAATTGCAATCAACAGACTCAAAATCCAGACTCCTTAAACAAAAGCACATCGCTAGAGGTGCGATCAAGGCCCACAGCATCCTGGTGTCCCCAGTGTTTGAAAATTCTTCCCTGAATAGGTAGCTCAGGGTTCTCCTGAGCTCCAGATCAAAGTCTTGATAAAGCCAAAAACAGGTGAGGTTTATTTTGTAGGTTCCCATGATCTCTTTAATGTGTGTGGATGCAGGAGAGGAGGGGAGTGGAAGACCCCTTGCACCCTTGAGGAGGTACAAGGAGGGGAGTGAAAGGCCCTCTAATTAGCTGCACAGAAAACGTACCCATATCTTTTCTTGGTCATCTACCAAAAATGGGATTGGGGTATACCTTTTCCAAAGAACGGATATTCAACCCCTGACCTTTAAAAAGGATGTATGTGAAGATAAGCCATTTGATCAAGACTGTAAGAAACTCTATTGATATGGGCAGAAACTGTAAAAAGTCCAAGAAATCAATGACTTAGCTATTCAGATAAACATTTAGGTGCTTGGCAGCAACCTCAGTTTTATCTCCTCTTTTCTAAGTGTTACAGGCTTTTAACTATGCAATATATAGTTGGGCATTAAAGATTTTCCCAGTCTTTTCCATATAAGCTTGTCTGTCTTCATGGATTTGATGCCAGGACTATATCAGGTCAAAATCAGCTGAAAAATTGAATCTGCTGGGGAAAAGGATGTAACCTATAATTTACCTATATATTCTGTTTTTTGGTGGAGCCTATAGTTTAAAAAAAAAAATTGAAAGGTTAGATAATTCCTTCCATAAGAAAAGTGCCAACTTCCTTTTTCTTTCCACTTAATCTGATGGTAAAGTAGAAATGGGAAGAGTGATGAAAAACTTTTCTGCTTCTCTGTGTGTTGTGATAAACAAAAAATGATCAAGCTATACCTGAAGATCCATAGCTTTGGATAAAACTGCTTTTGACGCTTGGCCAGAATGTCTGCTTCATAAAATATTATTAGGAAGATACATCAGCATCAGGGCAGTAAAAAAAAAAAAAATCTATTTAAGATATTCAAGTGCTTTCTGAGCATATGGAGCTGGGCAAAAATAGTCCCCTTCTTACAATAGTCCATGATGGGTGAGATTTCTTTGGAGAAATCTTGGAAGAATTGATGGTAAAAGCTGGAGAAGCTGAGAAAATGCCAAATTCAGCAAACATTTTTAGGCACCATCAATCCAGCCTGTGACCACTACATCCTTCTTGCAATCATCAAGTTCTTTTAGAGACATGATATAACCCAGAAATTCTTTGACGTGATCAAAGACCATTTGAAGTAGTATTTTTAAAATCAGCATACATCTGCTGGTGACAAAGAAACACCCTGGGAGTTTCTGTATGTGTCTATGCTACAAATACATTACAAAAGAATAAGGAATATCTCTTAAGATGCAATTCAAAAAATGTTGAAATTAGCCAGGGCAATGCATATATCATAAGGTATAAACAAGTACTCAGAGGTGATATATCTGGCTTACGGGACTGTTTACTGTTATTTTCAACTGGTTTATGTTTCCTTCAAGCCTAGTTTTGTAAAAGTTTCAGCAATATAAAAATGACACAGTTTTCAGATATCAAGGAAAACAATCTGGATTTGGTATTAATCTTACTAAAGTCCTTGATAGTCATTGCTGGATCTAAGGGAGATATTAACCACTGATAAATTTGAGAAGTATTAGAATTCATTTTCTTGATTTAGAGAAAGTGATTTCTCATTTAGTTTTAGCACTCGTAGGCACCCAGATGTCACCTGAGTCCTACATCAATACACCACCCTCCGGCAGGGAGGGTGTGACAGAAGGGCACTATGTCTACCTTTTCTTAGAAAAAACAACATAAGCATCTTCTTGGAGGCTGTGAGTACTTCTTGCCTGGTAACCTGGCATGGCATGTCCACAAATCTTTCAACCTGATGTTACCTTTACTGAAGTACCTGTACTGAAGAGACAAAAGGAATCAATAACATTATTCTGTGTTCTAAAGAACCTGGGAATCATCCAAAGACCAGGCCAGTTCCTAAAATTGCTGGAAAGAGGGATAATGGAGTGATTTTCTTTGATTTTTATCTGTAGCAGAACTATTGGACATAGAGCATCCATGTTCCTTTGACTGGATGGATTTGAGAGGGGGTTGTGATAACATTTCTCAGGACATTTACGTGGGGAGATCATTACTGGTGAATACCACTTGACTTTTCTATTTCAGTTCGCGCAGGTGTCTATACATATGCAGAAGGTAATAACACAATCTAAACCCAAGGGTGTCCCCAGATCTGCCAATGTGTTGTTGGCTTTCTGCCACGGCAGCTGCTAGAAGTGACAGAACTGTGGTTTGCTCTGTGACTAGCCGGCAGGATTCTTCCCAGTTCTCAATTACCATCTATTGCCCTTGCTTCAGTTTTGTGAGTTTGGCTTCTGCCAGCAAAATTTTTCTGAGGTATCCCTAGATCAGATAACCTCAATTAGAAATACTTTCAATGTTCTGCAACAAGGGATTACCTTTCTTGCAAGGGACAGAAAAACTAGAGACTCTCTTTACTGGAGGCCAGTTCTATGTATCCCTTTGGCATAGCCCGATGCTACAGCAGAACACTGGTCCAGAAAAACAAATTACATCATTTTATAGATCAAAAGTGGCTGATCAACCCAGGCAAACTTACCTGATGTGGTGAAATTAGACTCCTGAAGAGCTGTTGATCCATCCTTCTGTCGTTCCCGATCAGATTGCTAATGGAGCCAGGGCAGTGGACTCTTGCTGGCATGCTGGTTTTCACCTGTGTGTGGAGTTAAACAGGCCGCTCCCAGAGCCTCATCACAGGAGCTGAAGTGACCTTGGCATGACATCCTACCGTCTGCATTGTTCAGGCTTGTAAATACTGCATGGAGCACGCGAGCTGTCCATAGGCAGGCTGCCCGCTCTGTCAGGTTTCAGCAGAGCATTTGTCGTTTCAGTAAGGCAGTCGGATCAGGATCCTGTAAGGCAGTCAGGAGATGAGGATCCTGTCAAAATCTCAGGAAGTCAACTAGTAATCTGCAGAGGCCTAGACTGGGCTTTTAAAATTGGAAGCAGAACTGACTGCCTAGACAGAGTTTTTTGGAAGATAAACAGCATCAGCAAGCTAAATGGATTTCAAGCACAGCTTTAATTGTTTTTCAAAGGAATCAGCAAAGGGCACCCTAGCTGGAATAAGCTCTGAAGAGGAAATCAGGAAGATTTCAAGCGTACAGTAGTTTTGAAGATAATCAGGCATTTCAGTGCTTGGAGATACTGTAGCAAGTAGTGAATAAAGCCTTTTTATGTCAGCGTTGACAGTACTGTAGTCTTGGAGTCAATTACAATACCTGCTCTATGTGCTCCTGCACGATGAACTTCACCATCCTCATTAGAACTGACATGCACGCTGATTCCCAGACCTAAACTGTTGTCCCTGCAGCACACTTGATCAGAAGAACAAGTTGTTTATTGCCAATAGCTACTGTGTGGGGAATGCCCCCCCCCTTCCCTTCCTTTCCCTCTCTCTTCCCCTCACCATCCAACTATCCCAATAGCCCGTGACAGACTACCAACACTTCTGGGTGGATTTTACTGTAATTGTTGCAGAATCCCTTGCACCTCGCATAATGGAAATTATTTGGGTCACCAAATCTTGTTTCCTAATTATAGGAATAATAATAATAAAGGATAGAATGTGAAACCGTTCCCTTATTCTGGCATTTTTGCTTTTGGAAACCGGGGATAACCCCCTCGCTCCCATCCGTTTCGGCTGCGCTCTGTTTTAACCTTGAAGTCAGAGCTCTCTTCCC
>JANZLQ010000056.1:19079191-19148240 GCA_026212715.1 Elanus axillaris
GGTGGGCTGAGCAACCCCGGCCGTGGGGGTCCCGCTGGGGCGGCCCCGGGCTCAGCCCCCGCTCCGCGGCTCTGCCCAGACCCCGGGCTCGGGCTGCTGCTGCTCCTGCGCTGGAAAATAAAAAGCCTTGAAGCCGGCGTGCGTGGGCTTGATGAGGATGGAGGGACCTGTCTTAACATCCAGGTTCTTTTGGCTCTTGGTAGTTTTTGACCCCTAAATGCCACGGATCGGGTCCTAATAGAAACACGTGCACTTTTTTACTAGCCGAAGAGGGCAGGTCTTTGGTGAGTTCTGTCCCGCTAGTTGGGGAAAACCAGAGCTCAGGTGCCTGAGCGCACCAGTTCTTTACCACAGTTGCTCGAATTCCAGCTTTGATGTAGACGTAGTAGACTTAATTGCTGTATAGGAATGACAAGCGGAGGAGTCTCGAATTTGCCTTCACCTGTGCTCTGCATGTGGGGGTTTCCTGCCCCTTTCGTGCTTCAGGCTGCTAAGATGCAGTTTTGTGCTGCTGAAGAAGCAGCCAGACTTGCTGTTCTTTATTGGTTTTGACGGTGCTGCGTAGAGACGTGGAACCAAAAATCCCTAGGATCCAGACGAAATAAAACTTTAGTTTGTGATCTGGAATGAAGGTATTAAAAATACAGATTTGAAAGTAAAAATAAAAATAAAAATGTAAAAGGAAATCCTACAGCCCTTCTTAGGATGCACAAAGCTATAATGAGCATTTTATAGGCTGCTTCCTATACAGGATTGAATGAGATCCCTGCGTAGGTTTACGCTGCGAAATACTTTCTTCCTCCTCTGAAAGTACCTTCTTCATGCACGTGATCCATCTACACTGACATGTATGCCAACCCGTTCTCCACATGCCATATATAGTGCTCACATGCATGATCGTGATTGTTAAAGGACAACACCTGGCATCGTTGATCACTCCTTTATTATGGAAAAACAAGGCCTTCTGTAAGGTTGCTTAGACATTAAGCAAGAAAGAAGCCAAATTTACCAGCACCCAGAGGGATCACTGGGAACCGGTAGCCTTTTGCAATATAGTCTCTGCAGAGAGGTTACAGACGCTTCTGCACGTGTACAAGAGAAGTGCTATGTTTGGCAACAATTTAGGTTGAATGCCAACTAATTAGTCATCTAGCAAAGATGCTTTATGAGCATTATCAGATTTCCAAAATTAAACAACTACTGAATATGTAGTATGCCATACAGTTTATGTTGATTTTTATTTTAATACAGTTGTCCTTTGCAGGAAATTTTGCAAGAGTAGATCTTTTTCCCCAGTAAGCATTGCAGACTTTCAGCAAAATGCTATCAAGGAGAAAAAGTTCATTGTATCTCCTTGAACTTTTATAATGGCAATATTGAAGTAAATATAGAGGGAGAAAAAAAATCTCAGATTTCAGCCTGGGGAAAACACTTCTGGTGAATATTTCACAAAATGGATATTATATTGCTTCTTGCTTCTTCCTTCCTTGGAACATCTGAACGACTCATCTTTGAGTTCTGAACTTCTGAGTAAAACATAGGGAAAAAAATGTTTTATTTTTGAAAATGATGCCCACCTCCCTAGCTCCTTACAGCAAAAGTTATCTTCACCGGATTTGACAAGAGTAACTTTAAAAAAAAAAAACAAACAGATCAAAACCAACCAAAGAAAGAAATTTCTGCACTTGGTCAGATCTGACTTTTTGACATAACTTAGAGTAAGAACTATGGATTAGTTATTAAAATATACACTATCCAAATCCCTATATTTGGGGGTGGGTTTTGCTGATAAATCTTTATGACAAATGGGACTTGCATCTTAAAAGTGGTTTACCCACTAGTTTATAGTATAGCAAACAAAATGTTAGAGGGGATTGGGAATATTTAGAGATGGGAAGTATAGCATGTTTTGGTAGTGTTAAACCTACATCACTTTCTGATGAACAGCAGAATATTTATTTCTGTTTTATTCTTGAAGCTGATTCACCATCTCGTTTTCACGTGGCTCAAAATGTAATGAAGGTTTTATTTTAAGAACAAAAGGCAGCACAAAGGTCTGACTGATGCTGATTTAAAACTTGAAATCAATGAAAACATTTCTAATTTTGGTGCAAATTATGTTTAAAATCAGACTTGGGGAGGTAGCCAAATTCTGAATTTTTCTGGCATCTTCCAGAGTTGCCACAAATAACAGTTCATGAAGTTTTTTTGCATGCAAAGTAGAAAACGTTAGATTTTTGAGATTTCCTAAAACTGGATCCAAATTCTCCATGCTATTGTTAATTAGCACAATTTTTTTGGTAGTTATGGAGGAGAAGTTAATTTACCTGAGAATGCTTAAAAATGTGGAAATAATCTCTCAGGAGGGTTTTGAACCTCAGGGAGTATGTGGAAGCTTGTCTTGGTACTTCTTATGCAGGAGCATGGTGTATGTAAAGGGTTAATAGAAGAAGGAAGTTTCCCATGTCATTGGATTGACACTTTGCATTACAAACCCACTATATTAAATGGATTTAACAAACCTAAAAAGTTGTTGTCCCTTGCTAAGCACAATGACGTTCGGTAGTGTAATAAACAAAACCAGAAGGGTTTATGAATATGGTTATTCAAGACCATTTAAATGAAAGTTCCCATTAAGTGTGTGTGAGATCGAATCTAAAGAAGCAAGAGAGAAACAGATTTCACATACAAATTTAATGAAACAAAGCAGAATGAGCAGTTTTGTGTAGGAAAGGAAAAAAACCCAAACAATACCCAAGTACTGTCAGGAAAACTTTAAATGCGTAAGCATTTTGAATTTCAGGAGAGGGAAGGTATTTAGGGACTAATGAATAAAGTAATGCTGTATGATGTTTGAAAATAGTGTGGTGGAAATGAAGTAAATTCCATTCCCTGCAATGTATGCTCCATTATATCATTATCCTGAATTTCAGAATGCAGTTTGTAATGCATATGGGTTTCCTGGTCAAAACCACTCTATAAGAACAGTGTGTTTACAGAAGCCACTTGTAGTGTGATTAAATAAAAGCATTATCTGCTGGAAAACTTCAAGAGTGTTACCACAGTGCTATTTTGATTCAGCTGTAAAATTTTGAAGCAAAAGCATTTCTAGTTATGCCCTAACTTCAGTTTTCATTTGCTTTTAAAAATTTTGTGTCTGGCACAAAGGAAAACTCTAGAAAGTTGCAAAAGCTGAATTTTCTCTGAAAATCCCCTTTCTGCTGGTGATTAGTTGCAAAGTGATGCTCAAAGTCCAGAGAATTTTTAAAAGGAGAATTATTTGCTTGAAGTGAAGGGCCTGGGTCTGATTTGCCATTTTAAACACTGGCATGGTTTCAGACTTTACCTGAGCAACTCCTGACATAAGTTAAGGGCCTGTGAGATCCCATCCAAACCTGTATTGGATTGTAGCTTTAAAAAATGTAATGGTGTCTCTGAAACTTTCATGATACAGTAACTCATCCCACTTAAGCCTGCACTTGGGGAAGTAAGAAGGAAAAAGGAGGGACTGAAGCTGGTGAGGGCAGCATCTCTGTGTGCTGCCATGTATCTGCTAATTTTAATGAATCGTGCCTTTTAGAGAACATCTCACCTGGCGTCTTGCTTTTAATGGCCAATTGTATGGCTGGACCAAAGGAAGGAAGTGGTGTGGGACTTGCTTCCTGCCTGAGGCTCTTAGGTTGACTGCGAAACCCACTGAAGTTAGCTCTAAAGAAGCTGACACAGCATGTTCCTGGCTCGTTTTGGTGTGGCTGCCCATCACTCGGTGGAAGCTGGAGCTCTCTCTCCTCTTGGGTTCTGTTTATTTGTGTGAGGTAGAGTCTGGCATGAGCTGCAAGTCTCAGTACCAGCTAGCCAAATGGTGATAGCTCTGTGGCTTTCTGTTCGGAAGTTGCCACGTTACTCTGGCTTGTGAGTAGGAGGAACAGGACCCTGTTCATTTGTTTTCCTTTTTCCTTTCTTCCCCTTTTCATTTTCTTTTTCATGATTTCATACCTGTGAAAGTACAGCTGAGTACTTGGTGGAATTAAATATGTTGGCCATTGTCTCCCCTATGAAGGGTAGGAGAGGGCTTCTCGGCCCCTTTTAGGCTGTGTGATGTTCAGCTAATCAACAGCATTTCTGAAGAGTTTGATTTCCTGTCAGTGCAGGAGGAGTCACTTTAGTCAGAAAATAAACACAGAATAAATTTGAAGAGCAAAGACAGTTTTCTGTTTCCAGAGAAAAGAAAAATACCTACACGATTATCTGCTCTTATTAGGAACTCGTGCATACCTTCAAGGTTCCATTGCTCAGCGTAATGGATGTTGTAATTTATTTTTATTTTTTAGATTGCAAATAGACTTGAAATGAGCATTGTAAAGTGAAGCTGATAATTTTTTTTTCAGGCAGTTGTCCAGTCTTCCTCAGCTGGTGAGAGTAGATGAGTCAAAGGCTTAACAGGATATGGTGTTAGATACCTGTAGTTGGCTGATTTCAATTTGGCCCAGGTTAGTAATGCTTGAAGTCATTACCATCTGTCTGTTGTTCAGTGACCTGCATAAAATTAGCTGATATTCTTAGTCCAGGTCTTAGTGGACAGGTGTCCACATCATGAAAACTGGCACCAGTACCAAGCTTGTTGGCTGTCTCAGCAGAGATTATCTGCTGATGAACAGGCAAAGAAACAGTAATCTCCTCATTTCTGGAGGTAACGGTTTTGCCTTTTCAAGGTTCAGACATGCTGATGGGTGAACATACGTAGAGACAAAGGTTGTTGTGTGCTGCTGCTGCCTTTGTTGTATTTGTCTTTTGGTGGAGAATGTAGCCCATGTGTTTGAGTTCCAAATTAATTTTTTTAAAACGCCCTACCTAGTTGTCCTGGCTTTCTAACAGGAAATCTTGCATATAGCAGGTGTCCTCAGCTGTTTCTTCCGATAGACTGAAACAAGAGAACATGCTTCATACGATGGCTTCCCCCCCCCCCTTTTTTTTTTTTTCTTCACTCAAAAGATATCAGACCTATTCAGGCAGCAAGAATTTGGAAGGAGAAAGCACCAAATCTTTCACATGTAGTTATATTTAAAAAAAAAAAATCTGTACCAACTACTTTTTTCCTTTTTTTTAGATGTCGCTGTAGGAACTGATGTAATATAATTTCATGTAGTTTATGTATCCTGGGACTGATCTCATAATAGCAGCTATAACTGCACTTAGCAGTTAAATTGTACTTTGTATGTTGAAACCTTTGTACAGACTCATTTGCTAATGTTCCCAATTGGTTGTGTGACTCTTGATGGCAATATCTGCAGTATATAGAAAGCTTGTGCAGGATTTGACTGTTTACATACAGTGGAGATCTCTGCGGTGATAGTTGCCTATGGAGACACAGGGATAATGGAGCCCAAAGTCTTTCACTGGGAGCTGTGCTGCAGTTCAACCCATATGTTGGCAGAAAATGCATGGGAGAGCTGTCTTATGTTCCTCTTCACAGGGTTAGGGCCTGGCAGCGCTTCTTCAGCCCACATGGAACATCTCTATCTAACACTGAACTATTCTGGCTTTTTGCAGGGGTTGCTTTTAATCCTGCCTGAGCTTCTGTAAAGTATATTATCTTGCAAGCAGTGATTCAGACTTAACTGTTCCCACTGCAGTGTGTAGGACTCTCCTCCTATTTCATTGACATAAAAATACACACCAGTATGTTATAAATAGTTCTTCAGCATTCCTGAGGATTTATGGTGGATAGATGCTTTCTGAACATCCATTGAGGGATAAGCCCAAATGGTCATATTTAAAGTTAATTGGCCTTCTTACAACTTGCTGCATTTTATTGCCAGTAATAGAGTGTTAAGGATTCTAATAGGATCTTCTGCTTGCAGAGCCTGAGTTGATTAAGTGGTGCAACGTGTTCATTTCGGAGGGCTGCTTAAATCACCAGTAAAAGTAGGTTAGGTGATCACAGATCACCTCCTCGTTGACAGGAATTCCCACGATTAATAATAGGTTTTTCTTAAAAAAAAACATGACTCACTATTTGTTCCCCCGCTATTGTTACCAACTGGAGTTATGTTTTCTTCTAGAACAAGACTAAGGGATAGGTTTTGGTGTCGCTATAGATACTCCTGGGCTGGCATTAAGTACTGGGATGTGCTAGAAAATCCAAGATTTGGCCTCAGCAGTTGTGAACTGACAGTGTAGGTGGAAGACGTGGAGCACGACGGGGCTGCAATTGGAGAAGAAGCATTAGGGAGATAATCGGCTTCACTGTCTCTTGCTGCTGTCTTCACTCCTACCAAACGTTTTACTGTTTGACCAAAGTTCTGGATGCAAAGCAAGGATTTGCATGTCAGTACTAGCTGGATAACTGTTATGATGCCTAAAATATTTCTAGATCCTCATTCATCTGCCATTTTCTAATGGCCTAAAATGTGATTTTAACATTTGTTTTGTCACTGTACTGCCATCATGTCAGGCAAGCAACCAAAAGTAAACTTTAATTTCAACCTTATTTTGTGGCTTCGTTATTGTCTGCTTCCTTCTTTCTCATGGGTCCTGCTAGTAAATGAAGATTTGAGAGCAGACTAACAGTTACTAAAGAGTGAACTCAAGCGTAGTTTTGGTCCTGTGCTGCTGCTACAGGATTTCTAATAGCATTAAGTCGCAGGCTTGCTGATTTGGAGATTAGCTTCTTGGTCTTAGCTCTCTCCTTCTTTCTGAGAAACTCCAAAAAATAAGCTTGCAAAAAGCCTCTGAATACTTATTGCCCCTGAAGCTGTAGTCATTTAATAAAACAAAAGAAATCAATGCCAGAGGAGAAGCAACTCACGCCTGTGGGAAAAATCTGTCCCTTTGCTCAATTTGATATGGTTATAAAATTACAGTGTTCTGTGAGCTAAAGAAGAGCAGATATCGCCAGAGGAAAGCAGTTAAAGGTTTGAGGGGTTTTTTGAGGAATGTTCCTATTTAGTTTCTTAGAACTAACAAATAAAGAGATTCGTGAACTGAGTGCGATATTCAGTATTCTGTTATTAGTGAGTAACAAAGACTAATTCCTGCATTTTCTTGTTAGAGCTATGTAGGAAAATGACTTTTTAATTTCTATAGAACTTTGATTTCAGAAACATTTCAAGTTCAGGTGAAAGAAATATTTATATATTTAAACTAACCCTAGTTAAATTATAGTCCTGTGATTATGGGAGGTCAGATGTGATTGGATCTCTTCTATTTCTATGTACAAGTAAGATTGGGCTTTTCTCCCCTACTTTCTAATGCCCCAGATGAATGTCTTCACTTTCAGTATCTTGACAGCTCTATGACGAGTTCTTCCAATCTCTTGGAGCTTTTCTGCTCTCCAGAAATAATTATATTCAGGAAATGTCATTGGACTACTTTGTCAGTAAAATTAGTGGTCTAACGACTCATGGATTTCCCTGACCTAATGAACACACTGTTATTTGTAAAAAGGGGAGCAGCTTCCATTTGACATATTTAGAGAGCAACCCATTGCAGAACAAACAGCATGGTATGAAAATCTGTTATCTGGAACTTGGGAGTTTCTCCTTAAAAACTCTTTAAGACAGACATGCCAAACTATCCAACTTTCCAGGGACTGCTGAACTACCAACTGTTGTAGGGTGATTTTTCTTAACATTTTATCTTGAAAAAATATCCTTCTGTGAAACTGTTAACTTCCAGAAAAGTAGTTTTTTTGACATTTAGCTGAAAAATTCTTAGCTGTTCTTCTCTACATAACTTGCAAACTGTTTAGTGAAATAATTTAACGTGGTTTTCTTTTACTTTTCGTTCACAGTTTGACACTTGTTATAGGTGCAAGAAGTATAGGTTCCCTGTTTTTCCAGTTGCTTACTTATTTTTTTCTCCTTTTAACATTTGATTCAAAGTACATCTGTGAACAGTCTTTTATTTATTTTATTTTTTTTTCTTTACAAGAGGGACATATTCTTCTGCTGCTAACAGTCTTAAGGCTTTCCTCCTTTCATTTTTAGATTGCAAATACAATGATAAAGCCTGAATTAACAGACTTGAGCCACTTATCCCCTTTAGAAATTTTAGTTGTAGGGGTTTAGAAACTGTGGTTGTGAATCTGTAGATCATACTTTTTTTTTTCCAAACACATACTGTTTAGTAAGACCATCAGTAGATTCCTTTTTTTTTTTTTCCTTAATTTATGATGTGAGTTAGTTGCCTGAGCTAAACCATTAGCTAATGCTTTGATTGCAGAATCATCCTAGTAACTGGTAAAGATTAGCAGCTTTCTAGCCTTTTATTGGGAGCAGACCTAAATCCCATTGAAATTAGTTGGTGCATGTGTCCTTTGGTTTAAGGGGAACTGTAGAGTGTACTGCAGAGTGAATGCCCATTTGAAATTTCAAGGTGTTTTCTCCTGTAGTAAAGAAAATGATGCGTTAAAATGAAACTGCTTTCTCTGATAGCTGCTATGCCGTACCCAGCTGTGAGAGTTCAAGACCTCTGCTCGGTGCGCTGTTCTTAACAGTGCCCTAATTATCACTAGTTCTTTCAAGACAGGCTTTGTAGTAGCATGTGGACCTAAGTTCTGACCTTCAAAAATGCTTAGATATCTAACTTTTATTTTGACTGTTAGTATTAAAGCACTTAAGTATATCTCGGGGTATGGATGCAGTTCTTGATCCTGTAGTACAAAATTGCCCAGTGCATGGCATGCTAATATGTGTAGTCCAGTTATTACCAGTAGGACTAAATGTTAGTAATAAATGCCTTGGGGAATGTGGATTTCCTGAATAACTTGTTGTTAATTAATGTGGTGTTGTCAGTGAGCCTTTTAATTTTTTGGGATTTGTTTTCTTATCCATTGAGTCAGCATTGGTTTTCTGAATGGGGATTTGCATGGAAATGCTGCTTTTGATTTACTTATGTAGTAAAGGTAATTGAGCAGTACTTGTTATTAGAGACTTATCTGAAATGACCTGTGTTTGCATTTTGCTCTTGCTCATCCACAGAACCCTCAAAGCGGTAACTGTTCACACGCCAGGATCATTTATGGGAATTGTTGACCTGCAAAATTCAAATTTTCTTGCTCGCTTCCTTTTCATACATTAGGTCCTGTTACTGAAGTCAAAACAGATATATATGTCACCAGTTTTGGACCTGTTTCTGATGTAGAAATGGTATGTATTTCTGGGATTAAAATGCCATTTCCTGGTTCTGAGAAACCATTAACTGAAGTAAGGAGTGGATGCTTCATCTGTACTGTTCTGTCAATCATGCAAAGTAGACAAGATAGTAACAGCTTAATTTACAGGTTATAATTAGATACATCAGGCCTGATTCTGGTCACACTTTCACTGGTTTTTGGCTGGCTTAAGGAATTTACTTCATAGGATTTAAGACAGACTTCATGATGCAGAGGCAGAATCAGGCCTTGTGGGGAGTGCCTAAGTCAGTCTACCGTGGGGAAGACATGTAATATCTTTGAAATTGCTTTTGCTTTCTGAAACCTGTGTTATTCTAAGGTGAATAATAATGACATCGTTTCACAAATACTTGTTGACGTTTTAATTTCAGATGAATGCCCTTTGCTGATCTTTGTGCCCCTTTTAGCATCACATTTCAGTGAATGTTTGACTGATAAGAGTTTTCATAAGTGTCTGCAAAAATTGAACGTCAAAGTGACATGCATGAAATAGTCACAGAAGGGATGTGTTACAACTGCACGTACTGTTATTTGTGCCTGAATGGTATCGGCATTCATTTGAGGTCAAATCCAGCAAAACTCTCATCAACTTCTGTAATCCAGTGGTATACGCTTAAATCAACAACAGTTTCTCTTTTTATAAAATATCTAAGAAATCCTATGGAAGTAACACAGCCATATGTGCTGAACTGAACTTCTTTAAGGGAAAGGCAGTTTCAGGGCAGTAAATTTCTTCCCATACAGTGTCGTTGTGCACTTAGTGGTGCACCTGATTTGGTTCTATCATATGTTTGTGACAGCAGTCTCATGTTGAAATGCATCTTACCCCTTCAATGGTTGTCATGTTCAGTATGATGCTGTTCAGTGTGACAAGGGATACAAGAATCTGGTCCCAAGGAAATCTAGTAATGTGTGCCTCAAATCTAAAAAGAGGGCTGCATGGCATCTCTCAGGTTTCACTGAAGTGTTTGACATGGTGCCACATGGGAAATTATTAGTTATATTGCAGAAGGCAGGAGTGAGAACATGGACTGAAAGTAGGTAAGGAACTGGCAAAAGGAGCGTTTACATTAGGTGTTTCCCCTTCCATCATTAGGGATTAGTTAGCAGTCTGTTCAGGGATGGAGGAATTGTTTCTAGAATAATTTTTAGTTAATTTATCTATTAGTGACCCAATGTAATCTGAATGTGGCTGCGCTCATAAAACTTGCTGAAAAAGCAAAGTGTGATGCAGTCTCAGTACAGGGGGATGATCAGAATGTCTTTTTAGAGCTGGGTTACTTTGGTACCAGTGTAATGAAAATAGTTGAAATCTTGTATTACAAAATCTGTCATGCAGAAGCTAGTAACAGAAACTGCTACTTATGAGATACGAAGTTACTAGCAAGAAATGACATTAGAAGAGAGACTTTTCATAACTATAAGCCACAGTGGAGGATGCAGCCGTGGAGAAGATGACAGATATAATTCTGAGGTCCATTACACTGGTAGACATGCCTCCTTGCCAATGCGAATAGATAATGGCCATACAAATAGTTTCAATGGTAACATTATACAGAAGAGTTTGAAATACAATGAAAAAACATTGTTTGACTTAACAACAAAATCACAGCTGTCAGAGTGGTTCCAAATAATGTTTATCAATATGGTGATAGGTGCTTTATATATATAAATATATATATATAAAAGCACTTAAAGCTTTCTGTGACCATTTTCAATTCCATGTGATGTTTTTTTTTGTGAAATGCTTTAGCTTCCTGAGATCAGAAATTCATTCCTTCATCCATTCATTCACATATGATTTCTCATGACATGCCTGTGTCTGTAGTTCTGCAGTTGTTGTTTGCATGTTTTCTTTGAAGCATCTGAATGGCTTTTCTGAGGAAGTTAATGGGATGATTACGTAGTTTAAGAGCAAATGTGTATATATGCATGTCTATATATAATTCATTATCCATGTTTTGTGGGCATAGCAAAAGAAATATTTAGCTTTCCTCAGTTAAAAGCTTACTTTCCATGAGTTGAAATTAAATTTTCTTTCCTAACTTTATAGTGGAAGTAATCGTTTGTCCTAATATTTTTAATTTAGCCAGCAGCAGAAAATCCATGGATATCTTTTCTGTAAAAATCTCTTGACACTTACTGTCAGAGATCATTTTGTTTCCACTTAAATACTTGACTACAAATTCAGTTGCCTGCTTCCTGCAACCTAATTAGATTAAATATTCCATAATGATTAAATATGTGTAGCAATTTATTGATATGACTAATGTGGGAAATTAAGCTATTAAGAAGTACACAACACATTTTAATTGGTGGAAATAATGTTTGTGTAGTGGACTTAGCATTTTCTTTACTACTGATTTCTTTGTTCCTGAGGGATTTCTTACTTTACAGGAAACACACATGCAAATGTGATTTTTGTTTTTTCTGCAATTTAATACAGGAATATACAATGGATGTCTTCTTCCGTCAGACGTGGGTAGACAAAAGATTAAAATATGATGGTCCTATTGAAATTTTAAGACTTAACAACTTGATGGTTTCGAAGGTGTGGACTCCTGACACTTTCTTCAGGAATGGGAAAAAGTCTGTTGCACATAATATGACAGCCCCAAATAAGCTCTTCAGAATAATGAGAAATGGCACCATCCTCTACACAATGAGGTATCTAACGTGTTTTTTCAGCTTGTTACAATTACTGTATGCAAAAGTTATGCTGCCTAGACAAAATGGCAACCAGAGACTATTTAATTTGTTCCATTATAGGCTTACAATAAGTGCAGAGTGTCCCATGAGATTAGTGGATTTTCCCATGGATGGTCATGCTTGTCCTCTCAAATTTGGGAGTTGTAAGTTGCAATTATGAAATTTCTTGTAACTACAGAATTTAAATAGTAGAAGTAGATTTTTAGCAGTTACTAAACTTTCTGAATATTAGTCTTGATACACAATCCTTATGCAGACAAAACTCCTGTTAAGTTCCTTGGGAATTTTATTTAGGGCCTCAAAAATTAAACCCAGGCAGAGAATTGAAAAGCAGGCAGTGATTCAGCTATTATATTAAAGCCCACTATTCTGGCTACACAGTTGCTTGAAATACATAGTTTTCCTTGGTTCTTAGGAAGGAATTGGATACTTGATGAAGGGAGAGATTCTTTGGAGAAGACAAAGAGGTTGGGATCTATCTCAGCTTACAACAGCCAGGTAAAAGGCCCTTAGGGAAGCAGGTTATTTGACTTTCTCTATGCTTAGTGGAGGCACATTGACATCCTAAGATGTGTAGGTTATGTGCAGAGATTTGATCTTTAGTTGTATTTGTCTATCTCCTGGCCTATAATGGGAGTCTGCATGTTAAGTTTAGACTAGATAAATAATTTTTAGGCTGGTGAGAGGAATCTTAGTTCAGAAGACTTCCCTTTTCTGCTTTGAAGTCAGACATAGATTTTTGGATAATCTCCAAACATTTTGGGACACACTGCATAACAACCGAGGGAGGTAGTTATGATTCCCTGATTTGAATCCACAGCAGAGGCCTCCAATACCACCTGGGGATGGTTGGTGCACTCCATTAACTATTTTGTCACTCTTCTAAGCCTTCCTCGGTCACTCACTTCTCTGCTTTACACTCCAGTGTAGTCAGTGGCTGGACATTAATCTGTTTTCCTTGACCCCAGAGCGCTGAAGTTAGAAATGACACTCTGGGTGCTCCTCAGTCTTTCGTCAGCATAAATTTAGCTTATTCAGTTGGGTAGTTGACCGAAAGGGGGATATTAAAGATGCTGCTCTGATAAGGCTTTTCTTCACTTTTATGGTGAGACTGGAGATCAGATGCTGCCAGATTTGGCTTTGGTATCAGCGGTACAACAGGGGAGCTTCAATAGTGGGGGCTTCCCCACAGCCATATTTCTGCAGGAGGAATCACCAGCCAGAAGAAGTTGTGCTTGACACTAATCTGATCTTTTCCTCAGTGAAACTTGAAATAAGATGTAGCCATTTCAAATGCAAGACTGATTTAATTTAATTTTAACAGGAGTTTGGGCTGTGTAGGGATTGAATGCTAGCCCTAAGTTATATCTTCTGTATTAAATGTAAAATGTTTCTTTGGGTATGCTTATTTTTGGGCTGTTGTGAGTTTTTTACTGACCTCTGGTTTCTGGCAAATATTTTAAACACAAGTTTAAAATATTATAGTTTTTAGTATAATCATTCTTTTCTGTAAAGAAATGTGCACCTAGTCTCCAAAATTTGTCCTCCTTATACATGCTCTTTTTTTATATATTAGTCTACTTTAATGATAAAATTTTAGATAGACATTTCTGAAACAATTTAAAGATAAACTTCACATGCCCAATAAGGGCTGATCCAGAAAGAACTCTTGTTTAGACTTCACATTCAAATGTGAAGTGAATTCGTGTGTGACACGACATATGACCTTAGCTGCTACTATTTATTCTCCTGCGTGGGTGGGTTTTGGGGGTAACTTAACATGAAGGGTATCTTCTATAAGTTGTTAGTGTGAGTCTTGCCGTTCGGTGTCAGTAGGTTTGGACTGGGCTCATAAGTAGGGTGTGAGAAGAAGTTTCCTATTTATGCAAACTGATGCTGTGTTGTAGATGCTTATCCAAAGAGTGAAATGATTTATACCTGGACAAAAGGACCTGAGAAGTCAGTGGAAGTTCCTGAGGAGTCTTCCAGTTTAGTTCAGTATGACCTGCTTGGGCATACGGTATCCACTGAAACCATTAAATCTATTACAGGTAGGAATCGTATCAGTAAAAATCCACTTGAGGTAAAACTAACTCTGTAACATTGCCTGAGGCTTTGTTCTTTCCTTCCTGTAAGGTGTTCTACTGAATGTCCTAGGGTATATATTAAGGGCTGAAAGCATAAATCTGAATTAGGTATCTGTCCTTCAGATTTACATTTGCAGATTCATTACAGTAGATTGCGGCGGTCTTTCAGAAAGCTAGAATGAGATCATTACTCCAAGGGACAAAATGAGCATTTAATCACTGCTTAAAATGCAGTTTGAAGAGTCAAGAGGATGCCTGGGTGAGGAAGTAATTTCTCAGCACTGTATCCACATTATGTGCAAAAGACTTCCTTTGTTTGGCGATGCAAACAGCTTGGGATAGAAGTACAGCACACAGAATGGGTTATTAAAGCCATAAAAACTCTCTAGTCAGATAAGGATAGGCACAAATGCATTAGTCACAATAGATACTTCTGCTGATTTGTGCTGTAAGAAATAAGGCAAATGGCAACTGTAGGCATCCGAAATGAGTGAAGTATCACTGATGAGCAGTATGGAGATAAACAAGCATATTCCCAAAATATTTTTAAAATTTGGAATCATTTTCTAAGCATCAGCAAGTTTGGGTGTTGCGAGATGGTTAAAATGAAGCAGATAAAGCAAATGTATTTGATGTATTGCTCTATGGATATTTTTCTCAAAGATAAAACAGTGTTTTGCAATATACCAGAAATTTACTTCTCAGCATATTGATTGTTATGAGTTAACAACAGAATTTCTTTACTCTCCCCAAAATGTTCATTCTGTAGTGCTTTATTTAGACAGTTTATTCAGTTTATGGTAAAACTGCAAATTTTTTTTGTTTTTTTTTTTGTTTAATATGAATGATAACATTTTAGAAAAACTTACAGTATTTTTAATTCTTGTCAATGATTTTTGCATTTGTTTCATTATCATAGTGGTGCTGATGTATAAACCTAGTAAAAAGCTGAGATGCTTCCATAACATTTATTGTGCATCATTGTTATTATTGTTTTATTTGGCAGGTAGGTACCACAATGTTATGGATATTGTGGTAGGTAGATAGCTTGTGTCTTGGGACTCTTTTCTTCAAGAGCTGCCAAAAGAATTTTTAAAATTATGCTTATACTTTAAAATGTAATCCAGTATTAGCCATACATTTTAGTATTTTTGATATCAGCGTGTGAGTGGCACTGTGAGGACCTACTACTTCCAGGGTTTTTTGTTTAAAACGTCCATTCTTATGTCTAAGGAACATACCATTCTATACATGTTAAGTGGAATGAATAGCATCAGCTTAAACAATCCTAGCTGATAGTCTGAAACAGTTATTCTGCAACACAGATTTTATGCACAGTCAGAAAAATATTTTCTTTTTTTTTTTTTTTAGGTGAATATATTGTTATGACAGTTTACTTCCACCTCAGACGGAAAATGGGTTATTTTATGATTCAGACCTATATCCCCTGCATTATGACCGTGATCCTTTCTCAAGTTTCATTTTGGATAAATAAGGAGTCTGTTCCAGCTAGAACTGTATTTGGTATTTATTTCTTTTTTTTTGCTTTTTCTCATACTTCCTCTGTTAATATGACTTTCACTAGAATAGGCCTTTTTAGTGCATTGGGGTATACTGCCTCCATACTAGTGTAGAAACAAGGAAATAATGTAAATTCAGAGGAATTTTTGCTGTCGATGTATGAAGCATATTGTTATGTGAATCCTTGGAATCTGAAAAGAAACTTAGAATATATAAGCTGAAAGGTGGCATGGTTGCCTGTGGCAAATGGGTGTACATCTCTGGGGATTCTACCTGCTTGGGGGAGCAAACTGGGAAGACCTGGCCCTAAGTAATAGAGTCATGTCCTTAGTCTACATCCAGAGCAGTTTTATCCTGCAGTGGACAGTAGTGTAATTACTTGAACTCACACTTTCTAAAATACTTTTAAAATAATTTGATTGGCAGTGTGTGAGATGTACAGATGTCTTCTTATGAGATATCTGTGTCATCAGTGGAAGCTTGCTATGAGTGAGTTTTAAAGCCTGTTACTGTAATTTTATGTTTAGTACTTTTCTCTCCTTTCTGCTGTTGCCATTATGAAAATGAATTCAAAAACCAAAGTGATCACAAGATATTAAAATTGCCCTCACCAAAATACAGCCTGAATGAAATGCTTCAGTGAACTCTGAAAATAAAAAACAAAAAAGCTTCTATGGAAGACAAAGCATAAGAAATTAAATGGAAATATGATTTCTAACAAAGAATTAGGATAAAAACATTTTTTAAAACAGTCTTTATAGAGCAATGTCTTGACTTTATAATGTACTGTAGTCTAAAGCAGGACTAATCAGGAAGAGAATGTTCTACAAAAAGCCTTTCAATAGATAGATGCTGGCAAGAGTGATAGGAATTAATGTTTCTATGTGACAGCCCATTTGAGCATGTGAGTGGAGCCAGAACACGGTTTAATATCACAAATTAGTCAAGGTTAATGTTTAGTTATAGGAGAAACAAGATGTAAACCTAGTAAGAACCCCAGTAGCTCTCAACTCAAGTGTTACATTAGGCAAACTAGCATATCACTTCAGATGCCTTTGCAGTGATGTTGAAAAATGGTACTTTTTTGAAGGGAGTATTGCTGTGAACTGGAAAGGTAGAATCTGTATTTACAGATAAAATGTGATAATTGAAAATGTACAGATCATAGAGCAATAGATGTAATATGTGTCATTATATCCATATGTGAAACTGAAACCAAATAATAAAGTTTGGACATCCACTAAGTTATAAGTTACAGATAAGTGTCTTGAGTGCCTTTGAAAGCAAATGGCTTAAAGTATGGCTAAAAGTATCTTTTTAGTTTTCTAGCAAATGCCAACAGGGATCCTGTTTTCTAAAGGTTTTCTTGAAAGAAGATAGAAATGTTGCAGGCAAGAGATAGGAATAAAGCCAGAATACCCGCTATGGTACAAGCTTTCTAGAGGAACTGTCAGAAGAGGCTAACCAAAAGATCTTTCCATTGGACACTACATGATTAGGGAGAACTTGGCAAAGGATGCCAAGGAACAAACAGAGGAAGGATGCACAATGAACAAAGGTACATGAGGTTGTGATTTCTGCAGTCAGATCTTCAGACACCTGAACCTGGTGATTGTGGGAGATTGGTGTTTCTTAGAGGAAAGAAGCAGTAATTTTAAAACGGGTTTTTAACATGAATTTTTATATTAATCTGGGTAATTACAGTATGTGTGTGTACAAAATTTTTTTTTTACCAGAACTTAATTCTCTACCCTGTAAATCCTTGTGGCAGGTATCCAAGGGCAGTTGCAGTGGCAACTGCAAGTCACCCAGAAGAATGATTTAATAGGGGGAAATCTGATAAAGACTATGGCAGCAGACTATGATACTATCATGGCCTCACCTCTCCTCCTTGTGTTTGGGGAATGGTTGGTCATTCAGTTCACTTCATCCTATTCTTACATCTATTAAACAAATGTTTTTAGAAAGACAATTCAAACTATTTGCTTGAAGTGGGCAAAGGTAGAATCAGGAAGGATAGGTCTAAGCAGGGATGGGTTTCTACCAGGAAAAAGATAACTTTCCATAATTTTTTTTTTCTCAGACTTAAACATTTTCAGTGCTGTGTTTTTCAACACCTTCCCACTGAAGAAGGTTTTGTGAGCTTGTATCTGTGTTTTTATCCTGCTGAGTTTGCTCTGAGATATCATTTGTGCTTGCATGAACTGGGTATTACTCTTTTCTTTTTCTTCTTCAATAGGAAGGACTGGTTTCATTGTGTCCAGTTCTCTATATGGCAGGGTCTAGGTGAAGCTTTTTCATATCAGATTACCCAGATGGAGTACCACCATTTAGGGAATAGGGGATGTGAGGATCCTGTTGAAAAACATGCTCTTTATTATTTTGAATTCTTCTGACCATAAGCATTTCATCTTGAATTAAAATGGGTGCAGTGTTCTCTTCATAAGAATAAAGACATGTCCATTTGTAGTCAGTCTTCCTTGAGGTTATCGTGGTAGGACTTATGCGGTGTTCACTGTATACTTGGTATTTTACTTTTGTATGATATGGGATATTTTGGATGAAGAAGGAAAAAAAGACCCCATACCTTGGTTTTATACAGCATGTAATTGCATTTGAAGTATTACCATGAAGTGGTCATATTTTGAGTTCAGCGTTCATGCTTGTACACTTTAATTAAAAAGTTGTTCTTTCAGAAGATGAAATTCTAATTAAATTTCATTGATCGACTAGTAGCAGAAGGGTTTAAAAGATAAAGTGATGGTTTCTTAATTAACAGAGTTGTTAACATAATATTCTAGTTTTCCTTAGCACCAAAATAATTTGCCATGGTTTAACAGCACCTGCATGATGAGTGGGATCAGAGGAATGGTTGCAGACTAATAGATGGTATTCTGAACCCATTACAGGAAAAATTCTGTTTTTGTTGCAGTCTGAGGAGCACTCCCCTATTTAACCACTTAATTTATGTTCAAATGTTTAGAAAGTAACTTGTAAGAAATTCTGCTGAACTTTAAATGGAAAAAATATGAAATTAAGGCTTCCATGTTTTCTTCATGTGAACTCTGTATCATCTGCTGAAGTCATGGCTTTCCATGCCTCCTTTCTAGACTGGTTAACTGTTTTGTGTTTATAGCTGCTTATAGATATATGATGGTTGCCATGACTTAAATCTAATGCACTATTCATAAGTAGCAGAGAGAGACTCTTAAGTGATTTAAAATTTTTTTGTTTGAAGATGCTTGCCTCTACTCTTAATTTGTTTTACTCTGATTCAACAGTGCTTTTGCTTTATTTCTTTGAAGGAATAACAACAGTGTTGACAATGACGACACTGAGCATCAGTGCAAGACATTCACTGCCAAAAGTATCCTATGCTACTGCCATGGACTGGTTCATAGCAGTCTGCTTTGCCTTTGTGTTCTCTGCTCTAATTGAGTTTGCTGCTGTCAACTATTTTACTAATATTCAAATGGAAAAAGCCAAAAGGAAGACAGTAAAATCACTTCTTGAATTTCCGGTTGCTCCAGTACAACGAGAAAGAAGTACAGAAGAGACAGTCATGGTACGTTTTCCATTTATACAAACATTTTCTGTCTTTTTGGTGATGTTTCTTGGTAAAAACAGGCCTTTAAAACAGGCCTTTAACTTCCTCCCAGGTTCCCTCTGAGCTAGTGATGCAGTATAAGTCAGCCTAATGGAAGGCTAATGCTACACTATATTCAGTGATAAACCCCTGTAAAATATGATTTAATTCTTGCATTATTGGATTGACTCAGGGGAGAGGAGGAGGTTGCGTCCATCCATACCTGCAGTCTCTTCTATATTTAGTTGTGTTTTGTTGGAGGTCAGATAGGATGGGTACCTTTAGGAAACTTTCGTTCCCTTTGCGCATTGGTTCTGGTTGGACTGATTATACAGACCAACATATTACAGATTATAAGGGCAGCATGTTATCTTATGTGGCTAACGTCTTTAATGTGGCTACTGTCTTTTTTGGGAGTAATCCCAAGCACAAATACAGCTTGGGCAATGAGTGGATTGAGAGCGGCCCTGCAAGGACTTGGGGGTGTCAGAAAAACTGCATATCACCCACCAATGTGCACTCTCAGCCCAGAAAGCCAATTGCATTCTGTGCCGCATCAAAAGAAGTATGACTGGCAGGTCGAGGGAACTGATTCTCCCCCTCTACTCCGCTCTCATGAGACCCCACCTGGAGCACTGCATCCAGCTCCAGGGCCCCCAACATAAGAAGGACATGGACCTGTTGGAGTGGGTCCAGAGGAGGGCCATGAAGATGATCAGAGAGCTGGAGCACCTCTCCTATGAGGTCAGGCTGAAAGAGTTGGGGCTGTTCAGCCTGGAGAAGAGAAAGCTCTGGAGAAACCTTATTGCAGCCTTCGCATACTTAAAGGGGGCCTACAGTAAAGATGGGGAGGGACTTTTTACAAGTGCATGTGGTGATAGGATGAGGAGTAATGGTTTTAAACTGTAAGAGGGTAGATTTATATTAGATATTAGGAAAAGAATCTTTACTGTGAGGGTGATGAGGCTCTGGAACAGGTTGCCCAGAGAGGTTGTGCATGCCCCATCCCTGGAAGTGTTCAAGGCCAGGTTGGCTGGGGCTTTGAGCAACCTGGTCTAGTGGAAGGTGTCATTACCCATGGCAGGGCGGTTGCAACTAGATGAGCTTTAAGGTCCTTTCCAACCCAAACCATTCTGTGAATTAAAGTAAGCTAAAGCATTGCAGTTGCACCTTGGAGCACTTCCCTAGACATCACAGTTCTCTTGCCATTGCATGTATTGCCTATCTAGAGTTTTCTTTCTTTATCAGTTACAATTTTGGGTATTTTTGATGAATGTTGTATGAATCCTTTGTGTCCACCATAGATTTAATTTTTATGTAATTTGTGTATCTTTGCACATGAGTTCACCTCAACTCCTGAAAAGGTTTTTGGGCTCTGTTTAACAAAATGCTTTCCAGATTTTACAGTGCTTTGGATTAAGTGTGACTTGTGTGGTAGCTATCTTAGCGTGCAGACCAGTTAATAAATGCTCAATCTCATGTCCAGTTGAGCTCACTGGTAATTCTCCTTTCTTCCCTTTTTCCATTCTCATATGCTTACTCTCTGCTGCATCACTCCTTCTATTCATGAGACACCTTGCCAACAAAGTCATTACAGCACTCGCACCAGCCATGCGGTAGGCTAGTAATTCCCAGCCATGGCTGACTCTTGGCAACACCACTCAAGAAGTAAGATGCTGACAGCAGCATTGTAATTTACTCTTCCTGTCAGGCTGACTTTGTAATTTCCTTTGGCTGAGCCGTGATTCAAGAACTGCTGTTTTAGACTAACTCTTGGTAATTTTGTCTTCTGTCTCTTTTCACATCTCATTTGTCTCCTTCCCTATTCATCTGCTCTTTTTTGCCTTCCCACCCCTTCCATTTGCTATTGCTCCTCAGCTGCTGTCCACCCACTTCCATTTTTCTTCCTCTTCTTTGCTCTCCTACTGTAGATCATTACTGTTTTCAATCTCCTGGCTGTGTTGTTCTGTTATCTTCCATTTCTGCTTAAAAGGATAGATGTGCTCCTGAAGAGTTTGTTACTTGTCACTCCGTTGGCTGCTAGTAAGACGTGGGAACAAGAAAAAAGTATGTTTATAGTAGCGTGTAGTTCACCTTGTATGTAGAGGTATTAGTGCTGTTAGTTTATGCTAAGCTTCTTGATTGTGCAGCATGCAGTTTAGTACATATCTTGGGCACTCCTGAGGAGTGTTAGTAAATACTGCTTTTGGTGATAGGTTTTACCTGGGTCCGTAGGAAAATAAATTACATAAGAACAGTTTCATCCTAGGCTTGTCTGTAAGAGTTGATTAAAACAAGAGGAAAAATAGTAGTTTTCTCGGGTAGCAATGATGGAGCCTTAACAAAACTGGTTTGATTCATGGTCAGAATTGGTGTAAGTCAGTCTTGTATCATGCTTAGCCATTTACACACGTGTTTTGGAGAAATTTCTCTTTCCCTCTCTTTTTTCCCCTGTTTTTTTGTCTTTCTTTTTTTTAAAACAACAGCACACATGCAGCTTCACCCAACTTGAAAGCTAGGTAAAATGAGATGTGAACAGTTCTGTTCCACTGCTTGCTTAATACCTCCGTGATAAAAGTGATAGTGTGCTCACAGGTTTGGGGATTTTGAAAGCACTCAACGGAGCTATCTACCTTTTTGAAGGGTTACACATTAGTGTTGTGAGTACGTAAAGTGAGTGATAAAGTTGTTTGTACCTTGAACTGTTATTTTTTTTATGGCTTTTTCTCCAATTATGCCTATGCTAAGACTTGAGTGTTAGCTCTTCCAGGATAGGTGTGCAGGGTGAGCCCACAGATACTGTTATAAAGGCTTAGCTATCATGCAGTCCTTTCCATGACTAGAGGATAACTTCTGTTCTGATCTCCTGCTGCGCAGAACAAAAGCTAATAAGGCTGTTCTAATTCTTTAGAAGCTAATATGGCTGTTAGGCTCTGCTTTCCAAGCTGACATGTAATACAGTCCTCTTCTTAAAATTTTTAGTTTTGCTTATAAAAGACTAGTCTAGAATTTTCTTATGCATTATTATGAATCTGATTTTTTTTCTGCATATATACTGTCTAATCAGTGCTGATTTATCAGAGATAACAGAATCTCAGCTTCCCTGTGAGTTTGTAGTGCACAAAGAATGCAGGACAGTAGCCTGACTGTAGCATGTACTTTGTAAGCATTGTTTCTTAACATAAAGACTACACATCTTTTCTCCTAAATGATAGGCTTTGATTTCTAAACCCAGTTAGTGTTTGAAGAATGTCTATACTACTTTGCCAGTATTGTCCTAGAAATTGTTAGCCATCCAATTGCCAGAGCTCAAGGAAAAGTTTTACTTTAAAGCTGAAACTTTTTTCAAAAAGACTTTGCCTAATCTGGTGAATTTGTCAGTCTCCCAAAATCAAAATTTTTCACTTAGCCCAGGGAGGAAGTGTGTGTAAATTGGGAAAGAAGATGCCTGAATACCTAAACCCTACAGTTCTTTCTGGTGTGTATTTCACCATTTGCAACCTGCTTTAGATGTTCTACTAATTGGAGGGGGAGATCCCTCTCTTATGCCTCTTAGCCCTGTATTTTTGCCCGCCTTGAAATGGCATACAGGTGGCTGCACTGACTTTTCATAGTTGAGATCCCGTCTATATAGGTCCCCTGAAAAGAAGAAATATACAGAGCAATTGAGGCTGTTAAGGAAACCAAACAAGGTGATACTATACTTTTCAATGAGGGTTTCATTTTATGGGCTGTTGATTCTGCGATGTTCACTGGCTAGTTACGTGCATTTGATTTTTTTTTTTTAATATATTTTTTTTTCTCCAGTAAGGTGGTGGGATTATCCTAGAGGGTTCTGTGAGGTAGCAAGTTGGGCTATAAAACCAGATTCCCTATAGGACATGGGGATTTTACTATCTGATCATAGTAGAAATTAGACATATGAGTAGTAAAACTTGGTAAAATAAAGAAAAATTGCACGTAATTGTAAGTCCTTTTTGACACAATCGTGTTTGACCAATTTCTGACCATAGAATTAAAGTAGGTTTTCTATATTGAATCAGTTCATATATTAGTTGTGGTAATTAGAATTCTTAGTGGTGGATTGTTCTTTTCAGTCAAAAACATTTTTCCAGTTGTCTTGGATCAAAGGCAACTCCTATCATTATGATAAAATCATTTGGGATGTGTTTATTCATACTGCATATTTCTTCAGTGCAACCAATACATCTTTACTGGAGCAAGTGTGGACTATATGCTTTTCTAAGTTATTCTCTTGTATAATTATATTTACTTTTTTGGACACACACAATGGGTGTGACTGATCAATATATTGATTACATTAATCATTAAATGAATTCTGTAGGCTAGCTAACTAACCTGAACTGTGTTAATTCCAACAAAAAAATCCTGGCGTCAAGCTAGTTTACTGGGCTGGGGGTGGCAGGAACGAGCCTGTAGTGCCTGCAGATGCAGTGTGTGCTCCTCTATTGCTTGATTTGGTTTTGACTGGTATTATTCAACCTCTTTTTACCCTCCACCACATTTCCACTTTTTCTTCTTGTTGCCTATAACTTTCTGATACAAACTTAATGTGTTTCCATAAGGAGTAGTGCAGTTCTGCAGTAGAACACCCCAAGCTTGTTTGAGATCTGCCTTGAGTTCACAAGGAACTTGGACAGCTTCACTCATCCCCTCTGTCAGGCACAGTGAGATAGTACTGGAATCCGTCTAAGCCAAGACACATGACTTACACCATGGTCTCCTGTTATTTCCTTGTCTTGGGTGCAAGTTAAAATGCTTTGAGGTTAGAAGGAATGAACCTGTCCCTAAAGTTCTGAACTCCTTTCTTTAGTAAAAGCAGAAAAGTCAGTGCGTGATGGAAATGAATGATTTATAGCTTGTTATTGGACTCAGTCTATTTTTATATTTCTGCACTATTTCCTTTTCACTGTATTCCTATGAAGTTTATTTTTGAGGACCTACCCAGTTCTGGAGATGAGAATGCTACTGAAAAATAGTCTTCAAAAAATAGTCTCCTAAACACTGTTAACATGAGCTTCAACGTCAGCTGTTTGTTAAAAGAGTGTGAAACTTGGAAAAACCAGGTCAGACTCAAATGAACCTTTTGAATAGAATAACTTCTTCAAACTTGGTCACAAGTAGATTGTAACTCTTAAACTTTCTTCCTCTTTTCTGAAGAAACTTAAGTGTCACGTTGTCTTGAGTAAGCCCCATAGTGTCAGAGGAGGAACTCAAGGGTCAAGCTCTTCACTGCCATGTAGGTGTGCACTCCTCTCCTTAATAGGAGCATCCGTGCTGGGGTGATATGTGATTGGCATGTACCTGATGACAAGTTTACAAGAAACATTGTCATGTGGGCAACCTGCATATGTGCTTTCATGCGATTAAGGTGTATTTTCTGTCATACAAAGTACTTGCCTTTTAGTCCTATGATGGACAGAGCTGAAGTTATGTGATGGGGGATGGGAGGGAAGTGAGGATCCTTTGGCAGGTTTTGGTGAAGAGATGTCTAGAGCAGTTTGTCTATAGCTCATGCCCAACTCTGTACCCCATCTCATGTGTTCAAGAGCAAGGATTGGGCTGGATGAATTGTTCTGATGGGCTGGGTGCAATCCAGAGGCCATAGGCTGGATACTTATTTTTTAGTGTGTATGCGTGCCCTTTTTCTGATCTTAATCCTGGAAGTTGTTTAATACTGAAAGAGCAGCAGATATGCTCTTGTGTCTAAGGCTTAGACTGTAAGAGAAAGTGGAAGTTTTAGCCTTTGAACCGAAACTTCTTTTTGAATATGTAGACATATTCTGTAATGAAGAGGGGTGCATAAAGTGTACCAGATCTAGAGTAGTACCACTTAATTTCTTTGCTTCTTCCTTGGACTACTAGAATAATAGGTTCCCCTGTGCCAGCAAATAGAGAAGTGGAGCTAAACCCACTTCCCTCGTGTGTGGAGGGAGGTATCTGAAGAGCAGCTAGATCTTAATGGTGGTACTTGGACTGAACCCTGTATGCGGATGCATAGCCTGACTCCTCTGTGTGACTTTGAATAGTGCTGCAGTTGGAACAGCATTTCAGTTTTTAAATATAATAATCATTTTTTGCTGCTTCACTACTTCTGCACTGCCTAGGGTGTTATGGTTCAGGGTTTTTTTAGGGCAGTGGCATTTAAAACTCAGATCCTAATGAAGGACTTCAGGCTCAAGAAATGTGTAGAGTGCATGCAAATGTAAGGACAGGACCATAAAAAGGGAGGCTGCTGTGCCATGTGAATAGTTTCTTTGACATGTCAACAGTTTTCTGTGCCTCTAATTTCAGTAGTCAACATCTTTGCTGTTGATGATTTGCAGTCATAATATGCTAGCATCCTCTTTAAGTAGGATGCGAGTGGATGCAGGTCATAAACAACTGGCGCATTTCGTAGTGAATGCTATTTGAAAGATAGGAGAGGATGACTACCTGAGGTAAGGCTGCAGTGACTTAGTGGAAACTTTGAATGTTTGGATACCTGAAGATAGAATAGATCCAAAATGGTTCTTAAAATATTTTATTAGTTGTGATGCTCAGGTACAATGTTTTGTGGGTGACCCTCCCTTTTTTTTTAATATTTGATTGCTGCTTTAGTTTTGTTTGTTTTTTCTGTTGTTGTTTTTTTGGTTTTTTGTTTTTTTATTTGGTTTACTAGACTTTGATAGTCCTACCCAGCAACTTGCACTGCTCACAATGTATAAAGCTAAATATGTGCTCAAACGAGACGATTGGGGCATAAATGAGGGGCATATAATTTAAAATGGTTTTCTTAATATTTCACATAGTATGTCTTTCTAAATAGCACAAATTAAAGTGCTAAAAATTTGGTCAATTTCCAAGAACAAGATATTGCTCTACCTTTAACATTGTTGAGTTGTGGAATAAATTTACACTGGAAGTAGAAACATTTGTCTACTGCAAAGAGAGCAGAGTAATTACTGGAAGCATGCAATGTAGTATTAGGTTTGGGGCTAGATTCTGACCCAACTTAACTGTGACGTAAACTCCATTGAATTCCAAAATTCAGTTACAATGAAGGTAAAAAATGGCTGGGTGTTGATAAAACAAACAAGAGTGTTGGAATTCCAACTTGGGGAATGAGGTTTTTCCTTACTGATAGTGGAAATGTCTTTGGGGGTTTTTTTGCTAATTTGTGTGGGGGTTTTTTTGTTTTGTTTTCTTTTCTTTTTTTTAATATGCACAAAACCCCCAGGAATTTAATTTCAACATCTGATTTATAACTAAACAAAAAAATCCTGCTGGAGTGCTATCTCCTCCAACCCTTACTAGGAAATGCGATAATTGCTCACTCTTCAATTTTCTCTAAGTGTTATAATGAACTACCACAATAGTAAGCAAGGGAATATGAAGGATATGGTTCGCTGTTATTTATCTGATGCTCAAATACCTGACAGTGTTTACTGTAGTAACTGGAAGACTTAATTTAAATAGTATTAGGGTAAGGCTTTTATTTTGGAAGCCAAAGGGTAGCTCAGTAATGTCAATCTTTCAAGTGGTTATTCTAGAAAATACTAAACCCCATTGTTTTTAATTCTAAAAATATGCTTAAATGCCTTTCTGTGTCATTGTGCTGATCTACAGGAAAAAAACCCTACCATGCTCCAAAACCCCATATTCCTTATGGTTTCATCATTAGAATAAACAACACATGTTTCTGTTTATTAATAAAAGATATTTTCATGCTAATATCAGTTGCAGGAATTAAGATAGGTCTTACATTGATCTAATTGCAGTTTCCTTCCTTTCTTTTTTCTTTTTTGTAGAGGCAAACATTAAGTACTCAAAAAATACATGGTAGCATTTCAGAAACACCAAGCCAGAACAAACCTGTATGGTGACCAGGGTAAGATTTTCAGATTGTTCAGCATCCCTTATAATGCAAATTGTCAGTGAGTTTATAGTTTTCCCTATGATGATTAGTATGAAATGATGCCTTTGAACATGAGGCTCTTAATATTTTCAGCTTAAACCTTTTTCTGTATTTATATTTAAATTTCAATTTTGTTTCCCCTCCACAAAGAGTTTTCAATATTGGCGAGCCCAATGACACCAAATTGCAATTGAGTTTCACAGCTGTGTGTGAGATTTCTAGCTGACTTCATTTTTACACTGGGAAAATTGGAGTCAGAAGAAATAAACGTTGAAAGGCTTGGGAAAATCTATGAGGCAATGAGTGTTTAAGGCATTTTCAGCAAACTACTGAAGCAAATTTAACTGCAGCTTTAATGTCACTGGAAAGTGAAAGATACAGAAAATAATGAAGGTCATCGGTCCCTAATCAGCTGTTCTTCCTTTCATAGATATTACACAGAGCACCTCTGCAGTTGGTTAACACGTGACCTATCCTAACAGATTTATCTCCCCCTGCACCCCTGCCCCCATAGTTATGTTTTCAGTTCTTTCATTTTTGTAATGATACAAATAAAATCTTAAAGAATTATGCACACCAGTGCTTAAGAACCATATAAATGCATACTTACATATACAAACTTACATATATGTACGCAAGTATATGGCTCTTAAGCACCATACGGGTGAGTAAGTTTATTTGGCATAAATTTGGCATCAATTTTTTGTAAAAAGGTTCTCCTAATTTATGTCTCTTTAATAACCTTGAATTCAATTTTCTTCCACATTGTGCACTTTGAGGCCTGTCTCATGGTGGAACATAAGATGGAGTGCTCTTCTTACCTCTCCTCCCATCACATGATTTAGATTGTAAAATTAGCTGTATGGATGGTGGACTGGCTCTCATAGCTTATCTCCCCTCACTTTTCCCCCTCCAAATAGTGTGTTGCTTATCGCACCGCTAAAGCTATGGGCTAGTATTCATTGTATTTTGTGGCGTATTGGTCATATCCCAGGGCTCTGTAAGGCAAAACAAAATCTCTAGTACTATTCCAGTAAAATTTTGATTGACTGGCTCTACAACATAATAGTAAAACATGGTAGATTTCTCCTCCAAGTTGTGCATTTGCTAGCAGCATGGCAATATGGTGACTCAGTGGGATTTGGGACAAACAGCATTATTTACACTGATGACAACATGCTACTTCCCTGGTAAATGTCAAATGGTGTGAATTTGGCAGGCCATATAATGTCCTCCCTGAAGAACAGACTGTTTTCTTGGGAAGGAATAGTAAGGACAAAAAACACTGTGGTAGAGTCTAATAGGAAAATATTACTAAATTACCACACAAACAATTTTCATGTTGCAGCTAAACAATAAGTAATGCCAGACTTCTGGTTGCTTTAAGCCTTCCAATTTTTGCATGAGATTTTGTTTTAATTAATTGAGATCTCCCAATTTGGGAAACCTATGCTTTCACATAGCACATCACTGACCTTCATTCATTTACCTGCGTCTCGTTGAAGGTTTAATAGTGCTGTCATGGAAGGCTCTAATCTTAGTCTTGCAAAATTAAAAGCGAGGCATAAAGATGTTTATTTACTGCTCACTTCTGATTCCATTATAGTAACACCTCTTTGTTATATGCTTGATTATTCTAATAAGCAATTAAAATCCTTCTGTGCAATTTTAAAACTGCTTTGGTTGTGGTAGCCTTTTCAGGTTGGTTTTGGTTTTTTGGTCTTTTTTTTTTAGTTGATTTTTGTGGTTTTGTGTTTTGTTTTGCTTTGTTTTTTACTTAAGGAGATTAAGTATCCAAAATGGTGATTAGGCACCTAAAAGGCTTAGTTACTAAATTTCCCTGGGTAGGCATGTAGGGAACTGACTTGCTGCTTCCAAAGTGTTCGCCATGCATCTTAGGTGGAAAAAATACCTACTCCGTTTCATCTGAATGGCTAGCATGCCTATTAGATATGGCCTCCCACAGACCCCATGTGGGGGAGTCTGAGCAGGCTTGAGTCCTACCCCTTCTGTCTTGGAGAACTGTATTAGTAACCGGACTGCTAGGTAGTCCGTGGGATGTTAAGTTCCTATTGAAGCTGCTCTTGTTATGTTAAATAATTTATATGGGGCCAGGCAGAAGGAGAGGAATTGATTCTGGAACCAGCTTGTCTGTGCATGGACTGCAACGGGAGCGTGAGATTGAAGTGTGCAGAGCTTAATATCTATAACAAGGAATGAGGAGCAGTTGTCCTAGAATATCGAGTAGCCTGGTGGGGAAGCACTTGAGACATGGGAAGCCTGTGTTGATATCCCTGCCTATTACAGTCAGGGCAGATTTGAGAAGAGGTCTCCTATCACCAAACCTGCATTCCCATCCTGGTCGCTGGGTTACTACAGAGGAGGACAGAGTCTTTTTGTGAGTGTCTTTTTACAGTGTGACTTAGCTATCTAGCTTCAGGAAAGGGCTCAGAGCCAAAAGCGCTAAGTACAGTTGGATGGCTGCTTCTGCACAGGCATGGAATTTAGGCTGTGATCCTACCCAGGGCATTTCTCTCCAGCCTTGACAGCTGCTTGCAGGATGTCAAAGTATTAGCCCTCTCCTGCTAGGACTGGTACCAGATGGTGGTGGTGTGACTTGTAAATTCTGCTGTGAATTTATCCCAGAGAAAATAGAAGCTTAAATACTGTACTATCTCTGTCCCAGAGAAAGATGCCACTTTAGTGATACCCTGTGTCAAAGATCCGCTACAAATCTAGAAAATGTATTGAGCTGCAGCAATGAACTCTGTTTAAGTAAACCAATGGTGCAAAAGCAGCCCTGGGACTTTGCACAACGTTGCTGTAAAGGTCTGTTGTGGGATGAAGCTGATGCAGGTCTTCTGAGGTGTCTAAATATCCAACCCCAGGACTGCTGAGCTATTTTCCAGAGAATGCCGAGGTGGATTAGAAGAATACCTTTGAATTATATCACAAACACATGGCCCTAGTTTTATTGTGTACCTGTTTATCAGCAATTGATGATGGCTGTGCTTCCTAGTGCCCAGAGGGCTTATGAAGGGGATTTTTGGCACTGAGTACTACTGATTCTGTTAGCTCAGACAGTAGGAACTGCTTATTTTGGATTCACATCCCAACAGGATGTATCCATCATATAAAACATGAGTCAATTTAAAATTGCAGAGACTGATTTAAAGCTGCTGTGTAGAGTGCTGACAGGCTATAGGAAGATGCTTTTCAGTTGTGTGAAGGAGCTAACTGTGTACAGTGCTGTACCAACACCAGATTTTTTCACAGTTTGCAGTGCTTATGTTCTTAAATACAGTCCTAAGGATAATGTTGTCTGATGCCCTGGTAATCACTTTCATCACTGCTGCATTCTCCCCAGGACTTGGCATGGGACTTTTAAATAATGTTCTTGTTTGTTTTACAGATTCTAGGTTGGCCTTATCATAGGGAATATGCACTGTGGTTGATACCAGCTCTCTTTGTTCTGTAACAAGATGACTAAGTTTGTCAGTTCAGTATTGTATATTGCTGTGCTGATGATCCTCTTCTCATGAATCTCAGCTCAGCTGCAGCACGCTACTTTGGTTCATGCTAAATTTGCAATCTTGACTTCATTGAAGTGCAAAATTGGCTTGCTTGTCAAAAACTGGTAATACATACAAAACAATCCAGTACTTTATTTTTTTGGCTAAAGTCAAGGCTTATGTAGGCTTAGAGAAAGTTTCAGAATTTCCACAGTATGTGAGCAGCTGTTTATAGTGTGCAAACCTTGTTAAATATTGAAGAATTTAGATTGACTCATATTTTTGCACCATTTTAGTGTGGTAGTAAACAGCAGTATCCATCAAAGTTGAGCTTAAATGGAAAAGCAAATGATCTACGAATTGATTTTTGGCAATAGATTTTTTGTAGGGGTTTTTTTGTTCTATACATTCTGTCATAGAAGCTGACCATCAAACTTGCTCCACAAATCTGCCACAGTATTTAAATTGTATGGATTTATCCTGAAGTATGCTAACAACATCCTTCATTGTATTATTCATGGTCAATTGCATGTGAATCCACTTGTCAAGGGAGGGATACAGCGTTAATTACTGCATTTTACACATGCCTGCAAGGAGATTGGTTTAGTTATCCTGTCTTCATGCGAAATAAAATGGATTTCTGCTCTGGGACTAGCAAAAGGTCATCTTGCATCAGGACTTTTTACATAAGAAGAATTTGTACTGAATGTATCTTTCCCCACTTCAGTTCTTTTAAAGATAAAAACCACGCAAAATAACATGTAATGCTTAAGATTAAAGCAAAATCTCTATGCTTTTTAATACAATAAATATTTAAAAGGCTTTTTGCATACTGCATGCTTATGACAGAATTTGTCTGACAGAATTTGAACCTCCTGTCCTATCCTATGCCCCCTCGCCTCCCCAGTAAAGTATGCTTATGCATAGGAAGGGAACTTTCTATATCTCTTGTACTGAGCTTTTTTTTAAATTGTGTAGACTAATGAAAAATTCATTTGGCTAGAAAGAAGGAGTGATTATCAATCTCTCCTGAAAAAGTCTGGAGTCCGCATTTTCCTGTGTTTGGTCAATTCTTTTTCTTTGTTAGTGCAGTCACCTATCTCTGCCTCTGGAATGTTGTACCTTTTAGTGTCCCTAAATAAAAGTCTTGGTGATAAATGTTTGAAGTCCCATGGAGGCTGAAACTTAGCTTTTGCTGTTGCAAATCTTGGCTTTTAAACAGGAGATCGGTGCTGTAGATTCTTGTCATTTATGTATCCCAGCTAACCACAGAGCTTTATTCAATGAAGATATCCTACAATTGTAACAAAATATATATGTTCTTAGATTATTTTCAGAATTCTTGAGGACTTTGTCTATGCATGGACAGGAATTGTGCTCTCAAATCGCCCAGGATTTTGAAACTCCTATCCATAGTGTTTCTGCAAGTTAAGGTTCAGAGGCTGAATTCTTCTGACAGGATCAACAGCAGGGAGGTTTCCTCTTGAAGGAGGATACAGCAAAGCAAAGTACTTAGAACTTCTGGCTTGGTGGTTGTTGTAAAGTGTGGAGTTGATTGGATCAAGTCAGAATGACAGGCTATTTCAAAGGAAGGGTGAAACATCATTTGTGTAAGCAGCAAGTTGTGTTTATAGAAAGGCAATCTTTATCAAATGTATTAAGGCTGGCATTGCATGCTGTAGTATACTGCATTGCTAGGCTCATATTTTGCATTCCTGAGCAACACCATTTTAAATGTCTCACAAAAACCTCACTGAAATGCCTCCAGAAAATCAGATCCTTTCTCAGTCTAGAGTGAGAATGTAAAAAATGTGGATTCAGTATTTCCTGTGGAGCCCCATCTGGACTAGTGCAGCAGCTCTCTGTTGGCTCAGGATAATTGAGTGGTTTCCTGACTTGCTCTCAGAAAGGAATCTTGAGTTGAATAATCCCTTCATTTCTTGGGTTGCATTTTAATTTGGCTTGTATTTGATTTTCATGTTTTATTTCTTGGTTTTGTGCCTGTGGTGGGTTGACCCTGGCTGGATGCCAGGTGCCCACCACAGCTGCTCTATCACTCCCCTCCTCAGCTAGACGGGGGAGAGAAAATATAATGAAAGGCTCATGGGTCAAGATGAGGACAGGGAGAGATCACTCACCAATTACCATCACAGCCAAAACAGACTCAACTTGGGGAAATTAATTTAATTTATAACCAATCAAATCAGAGTAGGGTAATGAGAAATAAAACCAAATCCTAAAACACTTTCCCCTCACCCCTCCCTTCTTCCCAGGCACAGCTTCACTCCAGAATTTCCTCTACCTCCTCCCCACCAGCGACACAGGGGAACGGGGGTTGCAGTCAGTTCATCACACATTGTGTCTGCTGCTCCCTCCTCCTCAGTGGCAGGACTCCACACTCTTCCCCTGCTCCCGCGTGGAGTCCCTCCCACGGGAGACGGTTCTCCATGAACTTCTCCAGCATGGGTCCCTTCCAAGGGCTACAGTCCTTCAGGCACAGACTGCTCCAGTGTAGGTCCCCCACGGGGTCACAAGTCCTGCCTGAAAACCTGCTCCAGTGTGGGCTCCTCTCTCCGTGGGTCTGCAGGTCCTGCCAGGAGCCTGCTCCAGCGTGGGCTTCCCATGGGCTCATAGCCTCCTTCGGGCACCCACCTGCTCCGGCATGGGGTCCTCCATGGGCTGCAGGTGGAGATCGGCTCCACCGTGGACCTCCCTGAGCTGCAGGGGGACAACCTGCCTCACCATGGTCTTCCCCACGGGCTGCAGGGGAATCTCTGCTCTGGAGCCTGGAGCACCTCCTCCCCCTCCTGCTTCACTGACCCTGGGGCCTGCAGAGTGGTGTCACTCACATCTTCTCACTCCTCTCTCTGGCTGCAGTTGCTGTTGAGCAGCAAATTTTTCCCCTTCTTAAATCTGTTATCCCAGAAGTGCTACCACTGTCACTGATGGGCTCGGCCTTGGCTGGCAGTGGGTCCGTCTTGGAGCTGGCTGGTATTGGCTCTGTTGGACTCAGCATAAGCTTCTAGCACCTTCTCACAGAAGCCACTCCTGTAGCCTGCTTGCTGCCAAAACCTTGTCATGCAAACCCAATACAATACCTCCAAACTAAATGCTACGGGTAGGCAGTAGGTTTGTGTTTCTTCCTGTTGTTTTTAAAAAGACTAAGTAATACAATTTTGGGAGGCAGCAAATGCTTTATGTATATATATCATTTTGTTGGTCAGATTCTTAGTATCACAATATCCTTTTACTTGGAGTATGCACCATAGCTGAAATGTCCATGGAATGTTTTGCTTAGTACAAACTGAATGACTGATTTTACTATGTTTTGCAATGTAGTGGTTAACCTGACTTAACTGACTTAACCTGCTGATGTCAACACAATTTGGTTTGTTAAGGCTTGGCCATGGCATCAGCCTTGTTTAATGTTTTTATTAGTGACCTTGGCACTAATCTTCAGATGATGTAGAGTTGTGAGATAGCATCAGTACAGAGGAGGGATAGCCTAATCTAGGAAGAAATGAGTTATCTTTATAACATTGAACAGAGGAATAAATAGGGGTCATATGTATACAACCAATAAGAATTTTTGCTAGAAACTTTTCAACTGGAGAAACCAAAAAGGCAAGATACCCGAGTGCTCTGCAGGAGGAGAATGAGCTATTTTTGTGATACAGTCTTGAGTAAGGCAAGCGCAAGAAAAGGATATATGAGGGGAGGTGGTGGGCAATGTGCTGGCGAGGCCACCCTGGCGATGAGTGTGCATTCTGCTCAGCTTTGACAGGGCAAGGAGCTGGGTGCTCACCACTCACAGTGGGAGTGATACAGCTGCCATCTTAAAAGAGGAAGCAGTAGGGCAAGCTGCCTACCTCTTGTTTTGCTGCTGCACGCTGAATCTGCAAAACCTACTGGGGACAGGAGTTAGGATGTGTTCCCCTCAGACAGGGCTTCTGGGGTGCATAACGCATTGGAGCTAAGGACTGACCCTGGAGATTTTCCGTCTCCAATATTTAAGTTGGTCCCAGCACTGTTAGAGTGAGTATTAGTGGTTAACAGGCTGCCCCAGCAGTGGCCAAAGCCCCTGCCTTTCTGTGTGTAATGTAACATCTCCTTGGAACGTGCTTGTTTCAGTACGTTTCAAGGACAAGGTTCAATTCAAGAACTCAAATCCAAACTGTTACATTTGAAAATAGTACAGATAATTTTATTCTAGAATAAACACTGTAATGGGGCATGAGTAGTGGATTAAATAGCAACAGGTCTTATTATGGTCACGTAGACGACAGCTGAAGTGGGGGGAAGAGGAGGTATTATGCAAAAGTATCAATGGAACAACTTCCCACAAAAGAAATGGAGATGACTGTAATGTGAGAAGGAGCCTGGCTGTTACCTCTCTATCTTACCAGTGTCTGTGGTTGATGACACACAGGGGGGAAGGATACTGAGGTTGTCGTTGAAAACGGGTGACAGTACAAGTGAGCAGGACTGTTAAATGGTGCCTCTGTGAATTGCGCTTAATTCTCTGTTCTGCTCTTGGGACCGTTCTTTTATGGTTGCGCTTGGAGTGACTGAAGATGTGGTACTTCTATTCACCAGCAGCACCACCTCTAAGCTACTGGTCCGACGTGGGCAGAGAGGAGGAGGGAAGTGAGGCATGTCTTCATTCCAGTGCAGATCTAGTTTACAACCCCTGTCCCAGCTTTTGCTCCCCAGGCACTGCTTGAGAGGTTTATGATGGGAGAATATTACTTGAGCAAAGCCAGGCTGTCCAAGGATCTGCACGTAGAAGATAAAACTCGCCTCTTCTCAATGACTCTAGTGCCAGCTTCTCCATAGCACAGAGCTATTGTTTTGGGCAGTGAAAATCGATGACTTGCATCTGCTTAGCTTTGCAAGCCTTCAAGAAACATGCAGTACTCCATCAGGTATTACCAGGTCTCTAGTAAATGCACTCCTGTCCTGATTGTGCTTTATAATTTCAATTTAGCAGTCTTGATAGCTGCTTTACTATTCCTGGGTCATTGACAACCCTAATGTGAAAAGTATCCAAATTGCACACCTGTGTGTACTTCTGCACTTCCCGAAGAGTGACTCAGGCTTCTCTTTCAGACAGTACAATTAGTGTTTCTTTCATGAAATACCAGTTTCCTCTGGTGTTTATTCCAGTCCTCTGCTTCTCTGGATTGCAGATGCAGAAAAATAAATAAAAGGGATTGCCATGCTTCTATGCAAGAAGGAAAACTGTGAAACCTAAGAGGGATTCTTTGATATATCAACCATGAGCTGGCAAATACATCAGCCATGAACTGGCATATAGCTGCGACAGCTTCAGATAAAGTCAGGCCAACAGTATTGCCAGTGACTGATTTGTACTGCAATTAACAGGATTTGTGACCAACATTCTGGCCATGATGGGAGTAGTGGAGATGTCAAGTGATTATTTTTTTTTACTACTATTATTTTATTTTTAATTATTGTTTTTTCAAATTTTTTTCAGCTCCCATTTCTCTGTTTCTTTGAGCTAAACAGCCAAGCACAACTGATGTAGCAGACAGACATGGTTGCCACTCTTCTCACTACTCAAGGTACTAGTACCTTGAATAACACCTGACTTGTTCTCTGTTACTTCTATGGGACTTAGCTGGATAGAACTGCTGTTGGATGAAGGAGGGAATAGAGATCACTGCCCACTTTCTGTCCCTTTTCCTTGTGCTGTGAGATTTGGCAGTGTTCTCTGGTAGAGGTGAAGGGAAAGGGAACCAAAGGCACAGCAGGTGTATGCAGGGCAATGCTCGGGAACAGAATCATCAAAGAAGTGAAAAATGTGATTTTTGATATATAACAAGTGATTGTTTGGTCCTGCCTGTATTTAGACCTGTATTGCTGCTGTTGAGTATATGTACCCTATCTTTCATTAAATCTTTGTCTTTTGGAAAACGGTGAGTCTTTGCACAAAATATATTCACATATTATATCTAAATATAATATGTTTTATATTTTAGGTGCAGGGCTGAAGGTTCAAAAGTCTGTTCTTCAGGTACCTTTCCAGAAGGAGGTTTAGGAGATGTTAGGCTTCCTCTTAAATGCGGAGAAGAAAGGCAGAGCCTGAGTCCCAGTCCCAGAAGTCAGTAAAATATTAAACTCTGCTGGATTTCCCATCTGTACTTCCTTATCTGTATTTCAGTTTCTCATCCAGCCTAATAAGTACTATTTGGCTTAAGTGTATCTTTCAGAAAGACATCCAGACTTGCCTGAAGTCATCAAGTGATGGAGAATTCACCACTTTTCTTAGTTAATTAATGGAAAAGAGTAGTTAATGAAAGACTGATTTATTCACTGGTTCAGTTGCAGCTGGAGAACTTACTGCCTGTGGTTGATGTGAAAAAACACTGCCTTTATTTCTGAAAAAGCAGCAATTTGGTAACTTGGTTTGGTAAATACTTGTGTTTTAATAGCATCTACTTTAGAAGACACACTAAAGTTCCTAATATATGGTAGTTACTTTTCTGGAGATATAAAGCAGAAGTAAACCATCATGGCGGGTAAGTTGCATCTAGAATGTTTTTGTATCATCAGAGAAATAGGTAATCATCAGAGGTTTGTTTTGAGCATGAGCCTGGAAAAAAACCCTGACTCTAACCCAAGAATTCTTAGCCTCATGGTATTAAGGTTACATAGGTACCACATCACATGCCACCCTGGTATTCCAGCCACAGGTGAAAGGAACTCTTGTTTATCACTTTATATGCTATAAATTTATTTTCATGAACATGCAGTATCTTTGTGCCTCAGGATCAAGCTTCTGGTTACATTTGTGAGTATTACTCTATGATAGTGCTTGATTATAAAGTTTCCATTGCTTCTGTTTAAGTGTTTATTTTAAGAATGACTAGTATTTTTTTGTAACTTTGCAGAGTACAGATGCCAATTCAAATGTGAGGAAAAGAACGAATGCCACAGTACAGTCTGAAGCTGATGGTGGGAGCCGAATTGACACAAGGCACAGCTCCATCCAGCCTCCCTCTGTAGCTCAGGGGTCTTCTGACATTACACCCCACTCCCTTTCTGCATCAAGTCCCAACCCTTTTACACGCATCAATGCATCAGAGACATTATCTTCTGCAAGAGCTACCCCTCCAGCTCCTCCTTCTACCCCAATTTTAACTGGATTTGTATCCCAGCATGCCACAGCTGGATCCCCTTCCATTCAGCACTTGCTTGGATCTAGACTGGAGCAGATGCAGACCACCACACCTAATGCATTGGGAACATCTGCAAAGCCATCTGCTGTCACACCACCTGCTCCCCCCGCCACCCATTCTGGCACGAGTAAGATAGACAAATATGCACGCATTTTATTTCCTGTTACCTTTGGAGCATTTAACATGGTCTACTGGGTGGTGTATCTATCCAAGGATACCATGGAAAAATCGGAAAGTCTAATGTAGTTTTGCTGCTATGTAGTAGTTCCTAAATTTTACTCACATTTGATGCAGAGTTTCTTCTTTTGAAACTATTTAAAAAGGTCAGTAATTCTTATTTATAAAAGCTGTGTGCTACTTTCCCATTGTAAAGGCTGGAGTTATTGGGGATAATTAGTTAACTCCTACCAGAGTAATGGGTAACAGATTTGTCTTCCTCCCTTCAGCTAGCAGTGAACCATCATGCTCTTCAGACAGACTACTCTGGCTACACAGAACTTGCCTTTGGGAGGAATATGCACCTGAAACAAATCAAAGGCAGAGGTGCACAGCTGTGCAGTGGAACACATCTTGACTGCTAGGAATATGCATGTTGATTACTACAAATCCCTGAGGCACCCAGCACTGCTGTCTGGACATAGCATTGCATTCTTGGAGTGCAAGGTCCATGTCCTGAATATTTTGACAGTGCTTGCTAGACAAGGACTTTCCCTGCTAGATTAAAATTGGCAAAGTGAGGGGGAAGAAAATGAACAGTGGGAAAAGAAAAGAGAGTCCAGCCTGGGAGAGTGCAACTCCAGAAAAGTTATGCAAAGGAGTTGTAGAGCTCCATATATTTTTACTAAGCATTATTTTGCGTTGCAACCTGGGAAATTCTCACTCCAAAGTAAGAATGAGTGAACATTGTAAAATCTGAAATCCGATGTAATTCTCAAAATTGGAGTTTTTTGTTTGGTAGGGTGATCTTAAGTGTGTGATTCTTCTTTGACCTTGCTGACCAGCTTGAGTGGATTTATTCCTAAACTACACCTGTTGTGGTAGATGAGGACCAGGCCCACAATGTTCAACTTTTTATTTGAATTCTTTGTTCTTTCGTTGGGTGCTTTGTTGAGTTTTTTGTTCTTGGTTTTTTTTCTCCCTATATTTTTCAGTCACACTCCTCTGATTTCCTTTGAACGTATGTTTCTCCCCCTTATATAATGTTTGAGTCAAGTTAAATTTTCAACACAGTTTTAAAAGTGGCTTCAAAATTAAGCAAAACAAATTTTCCTGTGCTTTGATGAGCATGGCTATGGCACATCTTTGAGTGAATGAGAGACACCCTTTTGTGAAGGATTGCTGTGACATAAATAAGAAAATTTCTAGGTGGAGCCTGTGGAAAAAAATGTGATATGTTTATGTTTATGATCTGTTTGTTTCTCTTAGGCTATGGCATAGATAGGCACTTTTCTTAGTGACTCAGATTGCAATATGCAAGCAGGCAACTTTAATGAAGAATTGAATAGTTTAAACCTGATAGAAATCTTCATCAGAAATGTTCTTTTCACCATAATGGGTGGAAGATATGCTGGCAATAAATCTAAAAATGTTTGTCCAGATCCATCTGGCTAGGCAAATGGTTAGCATTTCTGTGCAGGTGACAAGTAAAAATTAAAGGCCAAATTCTCAGCTGTGATCTGGCTGTGCCTGGATCTGGACTAATCCTTAACTTCAGTTGATTGGAATAGCAGATTGGTAGCCTATTGTCAAAGGTTTGTGCTGGGGGGCAAATCAGGTGAGAATTGAATGGTTCTGTGCCCAAGTAGTGATCAAATGACTGATGGAGACCACAAGCAGCTGGGGTAATTGAGGACATGCATGAGACTGCCCAAGACTATGTTGGGACAAGAATCGGAGTGAAAAGACCCCATAATGGTGAAACTATGTCTGTATCTCTGTGCCTCTTTCTGTCTCTCTAAACCTTTTAGACAGTTCATGACTGAGAAGCTGACCTTTAACACACAGGACCTAGGAAACTGTGTACTACAGCTTGTAGTACGGATCTCAGGCTTCTGTTTTGTGTATAGCATTGGACTGTTGATGAGAGAATACACAGGACGTGGGAGTGTCTTACATGACTTTATTATGATGTAGTGATGTAAACAGTTACCTTAGTCTTTTTTTTTTTTTTTTTTTACTTAAGTGATGCTCTCAAAAGTCCAGGTATAGTCCTTTCTTTCTTGTCTTTTACATCTAGAAGAAGTCTGGGGTTAAAACACTCCTTAGAAAACGGTTACGTGTGCCATAGCACAGAACTGAAGATGGAGCACCCATGCAAGATGTCTAACTGCAGTAATTTGCATCTTTGCATGTATCTCTAGTTGCTGTAGCTGTTTCTTCCCTAATTTGGTCACATTATTGCAGGTTGTCGAACAGAAGATGGTATACAAGAGATTGTTTATTAATTTTGTTAAACTGGAAGAAACAAAGCTAATCCTCTGGCAGTTATTGATCATAATTGCACAAATGATAAAATATTCCTAGTATGAAGAATGATGGCTGTCTGTGTTGAGAGCCTAGTGTTTGCACCAGAAGTTACTGAAATTACTCTTTCCTTTCCTCTCTGATGAAAACCAAGGATGATTTCTCTCAGGCAGAGCTTTAAACTGTTCACTAGAACCAGCTGTCTCTTCCTTCCACCTATCCCTATATAAAGATTGTATAATCAGCTTTCTCAGTGCATTGTTCAGTAGGATCAACACTGGTTCAGGCTCTTTGACCGGGATCGACCTAAATGTGCTACTGGGATTCATTTTTAGTTCCTGTTTCTCTTTAAAGACTTATAAGGAGGAAAAAAGGATTGCAAAAATTAATAGATTCCAAATACTTATTTGTCTGCTTCCATTTTGGAGGAAATTTTTAATGATACCACAGAAAACGAAAAAAATCTATTTTTAATCTCTCAGTGTATTTCTGAAGCACCTTCCAACACTTGTATGCTTACACTCAAAATGAGATATATATAAGAAAAATCTCATTATGAGTCTAGAACTAATTTATTGTACTGTGCTACATTTTTGTGTTACAGCATATGAAGAAATTACCATAAATAGCTTTCCAAAGTACCTACAGACAATGTAAATAGGAATTTATTGTTAACAGTGGTTCTTCATTATATTTAATCTCCTTGCAGAGTGATCAGAAACAGTGAAGAGCCTGCAGTATACTCAGTAATACTGGCAGGTTCTGAATACTGTGTAATTCAGAAGCACAAACAAAAGCAGGAATATGCTAAATATAGTGGCCCAAATGTTCAACACTGCTAACTAAAATCCTAAGGGAGAATGTTGCAGGTGTCACTTCAGTGACCAAATGGCTTATTAGGCATGGGTTTGTGCAAGATGAACTCTACAGGAGCTATTTTTATTTTTTTTTCTACTGGCTTTGTAGAACAATTTTTTTTTTTTTTTGACAGTACCATAGTGATTTAAAACTAACCGAACACTTCAGATAAGTCGTCTCTATCAACAGGAAAGGAAATTGGATAGAAAGCCAAAAACCCTTACCAGGAAACAGCGATAGATCTCCACTGATTGCTGTTTCCTCGGAGACATTGTTACCAACAACAAAACTCCCACAGATTGCAGTGATGCAGCCCCAGCCACTAACACAGTCATTTGAGAAAACCAGTTAAAAACTTAGTTCAGGAAGATTGCCTTCACAGGAAACAAAGTGTATCTTGTAGTCAATTGTGAGCAAGGTCAAATTTCTATCAGCCCACTATTAACAGGTTTCATTGCAATTGCGAAAATAATGAAGCCAGGCAAGGTGGCAAACCTAGACCCTAACCCTCCATGGTGACTTGAGCTCTTAGAGCTCATCAGCAGAACTGGAGTCTGTATCTCCTCCTAGAAAATGGGCTTGTCTCCATCAAATGGATGTTGATGGTGCATTTCTTCTCCCACATGTCTTTTAAGGGATAAAAAGTAGACTTTGTAAACTATTTAGTCATCTGTTCTACATTACTCTGTGATCAGGCAAGTAGACCATATGATAATTGAATGAAAGAGGTAAATAATTTAATAAGGAACATGATTAGAGCTTTTCTGTTAATGGAGGTTAAAAGTTATTGATTACAGAGTGTTCAAGCGTAGCCTTTGGCATCTCATCATTTGCATCGTTCAGGATGGCCCTTGCAAAAAATTGGGGAAATGAAGTAACTCTATTTAAATAGGATTTAACCAGTATTTCTAAAGAAAAGTGAATGAACTCAGCTTTTCACTATGCACAGAATTCTGTCTCCTTCCACTTCTTGCATACCTCCTGTATGTCATTTGGCCCCGGTCTACCTTACACTGTAGTACAGTGTGTGTGCCATGTGAGAACATCGGAGTATACAGTGTGTATTTATCCAGTTTATCCAAAGCCATGCCCCTTGTGCTGTTGGAAGTGGAGGGAAGGCCAGAATGGAAGAAATGACCACACAGGTTGTGTAAGAGACACGTATTGGTACCTGGGACATTTTCCCATAGATGCTACAGGAGATTTCCTAGGAGAATCTTTCTTAGTGTGAGAAGCTGGAGCGTGCTTTCCCCTGTAGCACACTCTCCCTCTGAATCCCTAAAACTTCCAGGAGACGTGTTTAGAAGGCAGAGTAGATCATGGACTTTGCACACCAGGCTCCAGAACTTCTGCTTGACCCAAAAGATTTATGAGGAAAGAAATTTTGGTGAGTTTTTCCTTGTCTTCCCGGGACTTGCCAATAGGGCCTGACTGCACTAAAATAGATAGGCTTTGTGTGGCTAACACTGTTGTGAATTGCAATACAGACAGCTGACAAAAAATTTGCCTATGGTTTTATTTAATCCTAACATGGAATAACAGATAAGGAAAATGGCAACTGTAGTGTTGAGAAGCATAAGTGAAGTATAATGTTTACTGATGATTTGGATAAAGCCAAGGATGATCAAAGTTATAGAAATAGTACAGAACTTCAGAACCATGCGGCCATAAGTTTGCAGCAGGTCAGTAGGAAGTGGGGAGAACAGGAGGTGCTTCTCTTCATAGTCTGACAGGCATAAAGCAGTACAGCGTAATGTTGGAGGAACAAAACTCTATAAATAAAATTTCAGTGAAAATCCAAAGGGTAAACAGTCTTATGGAGGTCAGTATTAACCACCCCCCCAAAACTAGGAAAAAGTCCAGGAAAAAAAGAAAACAGTTAAGTGACAATAGCATCTTTTCTCCCCAAATACGTTTGGTTTTGGGTTTTTTTTCAAGACCTTATATGTCTTTTACTGTGTGATTCCAAGGTAAGTTACTCATATTTATATTGTTGTAAGGACCCGTACTGGTATCCATGGAAATTGATATGTGTTTTTTATTGACTTTGATGCACTTTAAACAGGAAGTTTACTGGAAGGAAAAATGCACCATTTTGAAAGTCTGGTATGCATTAATTTGTACAGTCTTCATTTGTAGGTCTCCCCTCGGAGTCAAGATGTAGCTTTTTTTGGAGTATGAGTATGGTGAGCAGTTCCAGCATGTTCTGAGTAAATCAGACTCTGAAAGTAAGTTTTTTGGCACACCCCAAGCAGGTGAGAGTAGCGTGAAGTACAGAGCACTGTGAAAAGATCTTTCTTTGCTAATGTTATGGTGTGTGCTCTTAACTGGAGGGAATGAAAAATGCAATTATTATAAAGTTGGTAGAATTTTAAAACATACTTGGTTTTCACATGAATTAGACAATGCAATAGGTATTTATTTCAGAATTGAGTAACATTGCCTTCTGGTCTGTAACTTAGTGCATCTACAAATATCTCTTAGACTTTCTTATGTTTTCTATGTTATTCCACTAAAAAGGACTTAAAAGCAAACCAGTTACTATCCACTGCCATTCACTACATTTTTTGGTCATAATTCTATTTTCATTTTCTTGTGCAAGAGAAACTGAGAGCGTGATGGCTTCTTTAAAATAAAAGTAACATCAGCAAAAATAAAAAGCTTTGGAGATTCCCTTTTTAGAAAACCATCCAAACTCCCATCAATTACTGAATGCTCTTTTTAAATAATAACATAGTTTTAGCATTTAAAAATACTAATGTCATCGCAGCCTGGGTACATATATATATATGTATCCATTCAAATAGTATGAATTCCTTGAACTGTAAGGGAGGCAGGCTCAAGATGCACTTGCAAGCAGTCTTGTTTAGAAAGATTACATTTCTCGATGGAAAGCACTGTGTGAGGTACGTGGTTTTTTTATTTATTATCATCATATCTCTATTTTCAAGAAAAAGATCCTGAGGAAAAATATGGTACTACTGAATTTAACCCTCTACTAGCACAGAGATCTAGGTTATTTCCTGCTGGTGGTCTTGCTGTTGTTGATCTCCTTCAACATTTGCTGTGTGGTTTTTTTGGCTGTTGTAGCCACGCTGTTGGGAATTGACATAGCATTCTGTGGATGATCTGATGGCATAAAGAAGCATTTAAAGAAATAATCATTATTTGTGAATATGTTTTCATCCTTGATAAAACTTAACTGGACGTTTGTAGAAAAAGCAGGTGACAGTATGAAGCATGCAGCTGGACTTCTGAGCTTGATGTATTAAAAAACTTTAGTCGAGTACTGCTTTGTCTTGCCTCGTTATCTTGTGCCAGTGGCTCATCTCCATGGTAAGTAAAGATGCACAAGGATGGAGGACTTGGAAGTCAAGAACATGTACAGGTATTTCTTCAAAGTGGTTTCAAAGTATGAGATAGTTAACCTTGTTACTAAGTAACTTTGTCATCTGCTTTATGTTTGCAGGCTTGAAAAGCTCCTGCTAGAATGTGCCAAGTCATCAAATGAATAATAACATACTTTTCATAAATAGATGATTCTGTATGTACATACATTTAATTTCTTATTAATTTGTGGCACCAGAGCAGGGTTGGAGATTTGAAGAGTTTCAGATGACCAGAGTTCTTGTAGAATTACATGAAAATACCGTATTGTTTCATAGATGCCCTCTTTTGCAGATCAATACCAGCAGCACATTGTTGGTGGAAATGAATCCACTTGTGCAAAATCCTGGCCTTGAGTATTTAACCTGTATTTAAAGGGCTCATGAAGTATACTGGGCAGGGCAGGACTCTGGGCACATTTGCTTTAAGAGGCTTCTGGGTTGGAGCTGGGTTGTGTCCTGCCATTGTCTGAAGCAGTCTGCACCAGACAGACTACAAGCAGAATCCATGGGTTTGGGGGGTGGGTTTTTTTGTTTGTTTGTTTGTTTGTTTGTTTTAAGACCACAATTACTCCACCGTAAAACTGTATTACCGCTGAAGGTAGTGCTCCCACCTTCTTCTTCCTTACTGTCTTGCTTTGTGTGGGGAGAAGTATTTGTGTGGTCATGGTGAGCTGGCTGAAATAACTTGCCTAGCACCTAGCTAAAAACCAAGGTTGTCTGGTCTTTTGGCTGGTTAGTAACCAGCAGGATCAGTTCTTTGATCAGGCTCCTTGTCTTAGTGCTGGAACAAAGGAGGTAGTGAGGAGGCTGGGATTGATGTTTTGAGCTGGGTTAAAGCTGGTGTGAAACCACAGCCTGAGGATTCTCATCCTGCCTCCACTGGCATTAAAGCAAAGGCGCTCTCAGGCTTTTTCGAACCTCAGATGCCCTCTGTAGTAATTTTTCCTCCACAAAGGTGATTATGTGAATTACATCAATGACAAATAATGGAGAAAAAAATATATGCAGGCCAGAATTTATGAAAGAGCCCAAATCAATAAAGTTATTTGAAGAAAGAGAAAAGGAAGAGAAGGGAAAACATGAGTAAGGATGAAAAATTTAGTTTCTTGCTACCAAGCAGTTATTTTAAGATATGTCCTATTAGAGGTACTAGAACAGCATCTGGCAGGAAACAGCCTAGAAATAATTATTTCTTCATTATAAGTGTAATGAGAAAGTAATAAAGAAAGTAAGTTGCTAATGTCCTCTTGGAAACATTTGTGTTCCATTGAGGTTGTTTTCATTTAAAAAAGGGTATTTTCATCATCAGCCAGGAAGAATTCGGAGACAGAATGGTAAGGGAAAAAGATTGAGTTTTATTAAATATTACTGTTTCCCTCTGTTTTAGAGCATTTCTCAACCAAAAATGTGAACAGTAACAGGCTTTTTTCTCTTTTGAGGACTCCATATATTTAATTTTCAGTAATGAAGCACTTTGGAACTTATAGTATTTAACATGCTTTATGTTTAAGAGACTGAATATAGAGATCGCTGCCTCTGATTTAATTTAGTTATAAAGGGGGGGGGGCAGAAAAGAGAAAAAGCTTTCATTACACTAACAGCCAGTTTTCAGAAGTATCATGCCTTCCTACTAAATCTGAAGACTTCATTCCTCTACCTGAATTCATGGGAGGTTTTTAGTGCTGAGCATTTCTGATAATCCAGTCAGTACTACAGCTTGTGGACTGTGGCTGCATTTAAGGTCAGCAAGTCTGAAAATGTACATCCACAGCCTTGGCACTTGCACAATGTGGATCCCATGAAAGGCAAAGATGCGCCTGTAACCCACCGTATAGGTGCATGAGAGCTCTTATGTTGCTAATGTGGGAGAAGGTAGGAATCTATGGCTAGAAATAGAGGGGAGGAAGGAGAGTGAGACTGCTTCTTTCAGAGACAGTGCAGATCTTATATTGGATTAAGCTACTTATGAAAATGCCCCCTACTCTCTTTTTCCAAGTAGGCAGCTTAGGCACCAGCTGAGTGCAGCGTGGAATTCAACACCGACTGTGAATCCTGGCCGAGGATCAGCACAATTAATCTGTCCTAAGGTTTCTGATGCGATGACTAGAAGACTGGAAAGATGTGAGCTAGCAGCTGCTGCCAGCTGGGATGCATCCATGTTGCTGTGCATCCAAGCTGTACTGGGGGGGCATCAGGGTCCTTGGAGCACAGGGGTGTGATGGAAAATGCTTTCTTGGAATACAAAATAGGGCAGTCTGAAGCTGAAGAAAACTCTTCCTTCAGCTCAGCACTGCTGATACTCACTGTAACAGCACTGAACATCCCAAAGGAGGACCATGGTATATTGCAGTCTTGTCTTCTCCTTGCACGTTTGCTAAATATTCTGATACGGAGAGTGGTGGGAGTGACAAGTACATGTATGGTAATGAAACAGGGCATCCTTAGTGCTGCTGCCTAATAAGTACTCACAGTCTTATGCCAGCAGTTTGTGGGCCTTCCCAGAAGCAGAACTGCATCACTGATTTTTTTGTAGGTATATTTGTTATGCCCCTACTACTTCTGCCGTAGCTTAAACATTGGAAAAAGGGTTTTCTCTTTGACACTAATTTCTGCATTTTGTTGTGTATTTGTGAGAAGAAAATCAGGCTGATTTTTTCTCTAGTTCTGTTTGTTTATTTTTTTTAAAAAAAAGAGGTTTCCTTACCTGCACACATGGAAATCACAAGGTCTGTTGCAAACTTTGTGAAGGTAGCAAACACTTCTAAGCCAACTTCAGGAGAATATGGTTATTAAAAAGACAGCATTTGTTTTCAAGTAAAATCTCTCATTTGGTGACTATTTAGTTACAACTTTTTAAATGAACTGTAGTTTATAAAAATATTTTCTCTGTACTGAAAACATGAATTTTATTTGTAGCCATTTCACTTAGGTAGGTAAGACACAATGAATGTACATGGGTTTTTTATTAAGCTAGTTAAAGTATATTATGGTAGGAAAGATACTTAGCCATGTGATATTCAGTATCCATTTCATAAATACATGGATTGTATTTTTTTCCTTTGGAGAATGTGGAGATCATATGTAAACAGAAGGTGGGAGAATTTTGCAGAGAGATTGAAAAAGGCTACTTCTCACTTCCTATCTTGATGTCATATGCATAAACATAGTGAAATCAGGTAAGAGAAAATACGTAAGTAAAAGAAAAGACTTTGTTTGGTCTTCACACTCTCGATTTTTTCTTACTAAGTACATGAGTTAACAGCTTCCCTATACAATTCCACGTTTTCCTTCTGCTGTGCCGTGGGGGGAGTGCAGGAGTCACCACCTTTTCAAACAAGACCTAGGAATTTTTAGGTTCCATTCATCAGTCCAGTCAGGAAGGCACTCGGTCAGTGCTGGCCTTGCTGAGTTAGGAACGTGGTTTCGTAGGTGTAGATTTAGTCCTGCTGGAGCAATCTGTTCAGCAGGAGAAGGTATCCCAGCTCTGGGTAAGAACAGCTGAGGCTGGAGACCACTAGGCATTTTGCTGAGGTAAGCCGTGAGAGCTGAATTAGGCTTGAGAGCTGCTCATTAGCCATTTAACCCCCATACGTGTACAATCTAAAACAACGCTTCAGCGTGTCCTGCCACTTTTGCGCTGTCTGGATTCGGTCCGGACCCGTGCCTGGCTTTGCTGCCTGGTCTCGCGGCCTGGCCGTGGGGCAGTGGCGGCTGGGGCAGTGCAGGATTTGAGCGCCGGCCCCTTGGCTGCCGCTTGCTCTGTGCTTGGCATCACCAGGGTGGGCAGCGGAGCCCGGGCACCTGCTTGAGCCAGTGGCAGATAAAACCTGACAGTCGAGCAGCGTGGGTAGGGTTGGAGTACTGAAGCGGTGGTCTTTAAAGATTGTTGCCTGGGCCTCAAGATCCATTGTTAGTGCAGTGGCGTAAAACACTTTGGATGCTTGAAATACAAGTCAGTTGTAGAGCAGACAACAGATTTTTCTGGTTTCTAGATTTTCTGGATGAGTGCTAGCACTGCCAGCCCGCTCGTGCTGTGTGCTGCTGTGACAAGCACCGTTTGACTTGGATGTATGTGAAGAGCGTGGTATCACTAGCAGATACACAGAGCAGTAACAGTATGTTAAAAGCCTGGCTGCAGACACAGTATTTACTTGCTGGTAACAAGTAAGTAAGCCCCTGGTATTTGCCCCAAGTTCCTGATTCTCCTCACCTTTACCCACCGCCCTTGCGCTCTGCCAATCCTGACAGTTCTGATATTCCAAATTGCTGAGGCACTTCTGTGAGCTGTGAAAATTAGTCCATCTAACAAATGATGTGGAACGTCCTTTCTCTTGCTGTCTCAACTCACAGTGGTCAGAGAGGCAGGCTGGAAGATACTTCTGTGCTAATTCAAAGTGTAATAGCTGTACCACCTGAGGAACGAAAGAAAAAGGAAATTTCTATGTGATGTGCAGCAGCTGCTATAGCTGTATGTTATTTTTAAGCTGAAAAAAAGTAAAAAAGCAAGAATATGGTATTTACTGGTGCTTTAATTAACTGTAAACTTTTCTTTTCCTGTGAAGCCCCGTCCATTGCAACCAAAGCATTTGGGTTTAAGCTTAGACATTGTAAGGAATACCCCCAGTGAAAAATATGAAGCTTCTTGAGGTATTTTTATCTCTGTTTTTTGTAAAAGCTGTGGCATGGAGAAAATACACACTAAAGCAGCACAGTAGAAATGCTTCTTTAACACCCTCTTAGGAAAGTCCCAAATCCCCTAACTTCTCTGTCAATAATTTACTACTACTGCAGTATGTGACTGTCCTAGATGCATGTTGCAAGAGTTTCTGTGCCATGCCAAATTCTGATGTTTATCCCTTTTGTATTGACTCATACATGGGGAAAACCTGAAAGGAAATCAAAGCAAAGGAAGCCTTGAACTTAAGTTCTTTTACACTATTCTTGGTGCACATTTTTGTTGTGTGGAACAATGTGGCTGGGAGGACTGGAAGAATCAGAGGTTAACTAAATTATTTGAATGCATATATTCAATGCTGGTCACCTGACTATACTAACAAACTTAAAAGGTGGTTTGATAGCTGTCAACTTGTTTTGCTATTGTGCAGCTTAACTGTTACCTTCCTGTATAATGAACATCTCTGTATTTGGAAAATAAATCCATCTTGCAAGAAAGATTGTGCAAAAAATTGTTCCTATTATACTCCAGTGTATATTGCTGATGTCAAATAAAATACAGTTGTGAGAGTTCTTAAACAGTTGTCTCTAATTGTGGCCTGAAGCAGGAAAAGGAAGGAGTATAGCAAACTTCTTTCATATGGATCCTCCTGCAGTTATTGCCGGAACACTGATGTTAGCTAAATGATTCAGTCAACCTGATGCTTTATATATGAACAGATAAAGGGATGGGTTTCATCAGCAATATGATGGTCGATAATCTGTTGTATAGTTTATTCAGATGGCACACCAGTCTACTGATGCATCATTGTCAAGATGTGTCCACTATTTTAATAAGCTAAAAGCTAAATAAATTATCTTGCCTCTCTCATAGCAGCAGAAACATAATACATACACTAGTAGTGCCCACTGATATCCCCCCCCCCCTTCCTCTGAGGTAATCTAACAGCACTTACTCCTCGCCTTACCTGCCAACGGGCCAGTTGTCAGCTGCTCTACTTCTTTACATGACCTAAAGTGATTTTTCTAATATTGTGTGGTTGGGCCTGGTAAAGCTTCCATGCATTAAAAAACCATAGACTTGCAAAAACTGTGTTTCAGTAAGGATGAAAAATACCTAGCAATAAATATGTGTAGAGACAGATGTATGGAGAAATCATTTCAGTATGCGTGGTGGCCAGTGCAAGGCAGGGAGCAGGGCACCCTGATTTCTTTTGCTAAGTGTGGCCAGGACCACCAAATCTTTTTGCAGGCTGAGATGAGGGCTGACAGAATGGCTTACAGTGCTGCAAAGTGCTGTAACTGCTGCTTGCTTCAGGCATAGATGTTGATGCCAAGAAATCTGCTGTGTTTGACAACCACAGCTGGTTCGTAGATTTGGGAGACTCTACATCCCTTTCTCCTGGCTTCTGTGGCTGTACTTCTTAAGTCTGGTGCACAAATCAGTGATATGTCCTGTTGCTGCCACTTAATGCTGTATGGCATGTTGCTGCCCCACGTACCACATTTTATTAATGGCACTTGTATTGATTAGGCAGGAAATTCTGCTGTTAGGCTACAGATGAGGCTTGTTTAGCATCCGGGGAAAGTTGCCATTGACTTCAGTGGATGCTGGGATCTGGTTTTTATGCAAGTCAGAACTCTGGCTGCTGGTGGTGTAAGAGGAATTCAGTCTGCAGGCTGAAAGCAATTAGGAACTTTGCTCTGGGCTGTTGCAAAGCACCTCCTAAATTAATTTTTCATACCTCTTCATATACTTGGGTGTGATTAGTATTTCTTGAGAGCGCTAAGACCTGTTCCTGGTAGTTAGGAGCATGAGATTTCTGTTGCGTGTGTATCTTCAGTCTGAGTGGAAGGGAACTGAGTGTGGGTTTGCTGTCTGAGTGGTCTCACTGGGGGCCTGTGAAAACCCTGAGATTGAGCTGGGAGTAGGTGCTGTTGATTCCCATTAAAATGTTCTACTTCCATATATAGTACTTAGTACTTCTCAGAAGAGAAACACCACAAATGAGGAGGACTCAGTTGGGGAAGCTGGGTTCTGGCTCTTTGCCTGCCACTGTCTTCTGCCCTTTTCCTCCTTCCTTTCTGCAGGGCTGGGTCTCACAGATGTATTCTGGATGCTCTGTTGCAATGGTCCTGGAGAAGAGACAGGTAAGTATGCTGTTATTTGAATAAAAAGTCCTGGTCTCAAATGCTGAGTATCACTTTTCATCTACTGAGCAGACTGACCTGGAACATATTAAAGGTAAAACCAGCTCAGCCCGTTACATTGTCTGAGATGGTAAGAGTGAAATTGTCTAGGAAACCAGCCAAATGACAGCTCCAGGTATAAGTGAAGGAACACCTGGGAATAGGCTGGATATAACCCATGTGGCTTTTCATAGCTTATGCTAGCAAGTGTCATGTCAGGATGACAGCCAGCGCAGGCAGAGAGATGGGCAGTTGTACTGACTTCACCTTGGGAGAGCGCGCAGCTGAGTGAGGCTGGAGGAGGAATTCAAGACACAGGGTGAAGGACAGTTCCAGTGTGAGAGCGGGAAGGAACTGGTCACAACCTGATGTTATTAGGCGAGGGAAGACAAAGGCAGGAATTGACGTGATTGAGCCAAGATTTAGAGAAATTATGTATCAAAGGCTTGTTTTCAACTTTCTTGGAAAGTGATGCTGAAGGGTCTTTATGTCTTTAAGAGGAGCAGAGGACTTACCTGTATTGCTGAGCTGGATTTAATGCTGGTGAAAGCCTTTGGATGGGAATTATGTTTCTGCCCTGAGGGATGGAGTGAAAGGACTCTTACTGGAGAACTAGCAGGCGTGAAGCTGTTGGGACAAGATGCCAAAGGCATTCTAGGATGGGAAATGTGTCCAAGCGTACTCACTGGCACTTATTGCAATTTTAGAAATGTTTCCTATATGAATTTTTCTGCTTGCTCTATGGAGATTTTTCCTTTTTCAACTGAGAGAATTTCATCTTGAACTACAGAAAATTCATTAGAAATGTATTGAAGTATTTTCTTTTTCAGGTGACAAGAAGCTGAATAAAGAGCTACTCTGAAGTGTTGTTCACAGCATTACAAGAACATGCCAAAACAACAAGAACAACTTGGGGCTCCCTGGCGTTGTATCTACTGGGTGGGTTTTTTTAAACTGAGTACAGACTGAGGTACTTTTAATGTCCTTTCTTTACAAGGCTAATGGTTAGAGCACTTGCCCATAAAAGACCTTCAAAAACACCTGCCCATTTAACAAGGAGTATATAGGTGCAAGTTCCCAGACGACATAAACCAACTGTAACCATAACATGAAGTAACCATAACCAGTGGGCTGTTACAGCAAAGGAGAAGGCCCATGGGGTCCCTTGAAGCATACTAGAAGGTGTTTTGCTTCAGGAGTCTATCCAGGATCTGGAGTCGGTAAAGGTGCGTGATTCAGTTGCTGGTTCAGGAGATAATTTCGGACACATTTTTTTACAGCGTTCCTGGATCCTTTGTTTGAGGAACCTATACGCCCAGGGAGCCTTAGCACCAGTCAACATTGTATGTGGAGTACGTATAGACTGGTGATAGAGTGCTTACAGATGTTGCTAGCAGCTGATAAAGCGGTCTGTGGCCTTGTAATATGGGAACTGGACTCAGCTGAAGAGGCCCAAGTGTTACCTGGGTTTTGTGGACACAGATCCAGCTATAGGAGGACTATTTGTCCCCAGGGACACATCCATCCTGTGAGCTCCACCCTAGCTTTGTGGCTAAATGCCATAGTGGTTTTGATACTTGTCTCAAAGAGAAACTTTGTAAGGTAGATGTAGGCAGTCGGAAATTAAATCAGCCTGATTACTTACACGGGTCTGGGCCTGTCTGAATGATTTTTGCTACTGCAATATAGCAGCCTCTTTTTTACCATGCAATTGACTTTGATTCATTTATTTATTCTCTGTAGTAATGTTCTTTGCTTTTATGGAAATCACTTGCATCTGTCAGTTTAGGCTTGAAGTTGTGCTATGTTTTTTTCTAAATTTCCAGCTCCTCTAAACAGCATTGCATCTTTGTTATGTGATTCATTGTGGGCTATAAAGCACAGCAGTGCCTCACTAGATAGTGTGTGTAGGCTCTGCTTCATGTGTTGAGAGCTGAAGGTTGAGAAGGTGGGATGCCTTGGGGCTGCAGAAGCAGGACCCTACCAGATTCCCTGGCCATCACATGGGAGAAGGTGTTTGAGGTCTGCTTCCACGCTCTCCATGTGTCTCCCAGCCTCTTTAAGCAGCTTTACTGTCAGAGTTGCTGCAGGTGGCATTACCCTAAAACCCCTTTTCAGTATGTTTTAACTTCAGTATATAAGATTGCAATAAATATCTCCTTTGGAGAGCAAGTGTGATAAACTTTATCCCTGAATTTGAGAAAACATTATAACTGGTTGTGAATGTAGCTATGTAAGTAAGGAAATTGTTTATGTCTGCTCCACTTCTCTAACTGGAAGCCTCTCTTTCTGTGATTTTAAGAGCCTGGGATCCTATCAGCATCTCTGGCTTTGATAAGTTTTAGCCTCTCTTTCTGTGATTTTAAGAGCCTGGGATCCTATCAGCATCTCTGGCTTTGATAAGTTTTACATCCACCTAGATTAGCTAAGATGTCAATATTGATGCTTCTGAATATATTTAGTTATCAAACTTGTGGCCACTTGTAGATCAGCGTATTTGTCAGACCTTTTTCAATCAGTTCTTGCATAATGCATGTTTTATCTTCCCCTTACTTTCATAGGTTCTTGTCAACAAGCTGCATTCTAAAATATGAGCAATTAGACTTCTCTGGGACATGAATCACATGAGCATAAATGGCCATCAGGTTGCTATTGCAAGTAGTAGTGGGGAGAGGAGCTGGTTTGGCAGATTCTGAAATCTGTGCAAAATACCTGTGTCTGTATGACAAGTAAGGTTTGGAAAGAGTTAATCTCTAATGGATTGCTCAGTTCTGTCTGAGGCATCTGTGGACAAAGCCTAATAATTAGGTGCATCAAAACCTAGTTTTTAGCCTGGAGGTAACAAATTACAGAGATGTCTCACCGTAAACCGAGCGAAGCCCAAAGGAGTGGTTGAGGAAGATGAGGATATGCTGTCTTTGAGCCACCTCAGGATAGTCCCTCTCTAGCATCCTAGTCTCCTTTCTGAGACCCCCTAGCTCTCTGATAAACATAGGATAATGAGCCAGGGATCCCACGGGAGGAGAACCAAGAACCTCTCCTGTGAAGCTCTGGATTGCAAACCCTGGGCTAAGTGCTGGTCATTGCAGCTTTCTAGATGAAAACAACATCTAAACCTATAGTAGAGTTTGAACGTAAATGCAAACAGATGCTATTTCATGCTGATGCCATTGCAAAGGCCTTTCTTCCTGCATTTTTTTCAAGGAGCAGGGAGGAGAAGAGAAGGCCAGGTGACAGGGAAGTAAAGGTGGGCAGTGGATGGGAGAGAAAGGCAATTCTATTCTCAGATAATTTTGATGTAATTTAAACAATAAAAAAAAAAAATTGTTTGTTTTCCAAGGTACTTTAAGGTTTTGGGGTCACTGTTCTTAGGTCTTTTTGTCTAACAAGTATGCTGTGGAATGCAACTCTTGCTAAAATGTTTAAATTTGGTTATGTAGAGACTTGACCTGAGCTCCACATTAAATCCTTGGTTAAGTATCCACCCTGTCCCAGCACACACTGTGGTCTAGGGGTTCAGTCAGATGGGAAGAAATGTCCTGTGGCAGCGACAGAGTTACAGGTGCGCAAAGTGAGAGCTGGGGGGAATGAGCCTGAGCATTCTCTTGTTGTTTCTTGCAGCTTGATTTAGCATTACCTTGTTCACATGAAAATCAAATTCATTGAGTAAATTACCTTATATAGTGTGAGCATCTCTTACTCCCATTATCATAGGACCAGGGTGTGCTAAATTGAGGAAATCAACCAAATCATTACTTAATTGTATGTTTAATTCATTGTCATGGATTTTCCCCATGAGTACTGGTTAAGTCCTTGCAAATGCATTGCTGTTGCATTTCTCTGTAACTGTTCTTTTTTTTTTTTCACTATTCAGTTAATACATTTTACATGAATGTCTTTACATTTAGATGACCTCACAAGTAGTTAATTCAGTTTACAAATAGCTTTGTGTGTAACATTTATTTAAAGAGTTTTCTAGGGAAACTTGTATAGAATAAAGCATTTTGGAAGAGTCATGAAGAAATGAGAAGTACAGAAGATATTTTCTACTGTGTTTGTGCTGGACCTACTAAAGGGTGAGGTCCCTACAATGGCCAAATAACAGTGGTTCAAGGCCACCAGATTTATTCTCAAATCCTGGGGTTTTTTTCAGTTAAACTGTCCCATATATTGTTTCTGTTTCTCTCCTCTGCTTTTCAGTTCCTGCTTTTGTATGTCTGATGTTCCTCCCCGATCTCTCTTTGTAACTAATTCCCTCAACTAACCTAATAATTGACTTCAATGGGACTTAAGGACATGCTCAAGTGCTCTCCTGAAGAAGGATGCTCTAGTTAATCAGAACTGAAATTGTCTGTGAAGTAAATAACATTTATGAAGAGTTTTCCAAGTTATGAATAAATGCAAGAACAATTTATTCATGTTCATTTTGTCACAAATTACTTCATTCATAAATTGTTCAGGCAACTACATAAACTTCTCTTGGATACCTGGTGTGGAAGAGAAATAACCCTACTTACATATTCATTTAGGAATTTTGTTGGCATCCCCCAGTGCAGTAGTTGTACTCTGCAGTCCAGCGTTTGGACAGTGAAAATCTTTCTTGCTTTTGTTTCTTCCTGACTACATCTGTACTAGAAGTTAAACACCTAAAGTAGTCTCTGGAGTGGTTTTGGCTTGCATCAGCTAGCCAAGTGGTTTCTGCACGCAATTTGGAAGTTCCTGATGGGAGCTTTCTCAATACATAGTTGCCCTCACTGGAAGGCAAGAGAAGCAAATGGCATTACTCAGTCAGTGACGGCTGGCCTCAGCAACAGGAAAAGGTCCTGGGCACATTTAATCTAGTAGCATAGTTGTACCAGGCTGCGGTGGGGTAGAAAAGAGTCCTTGTGTTCCTTAAAGGACTGTAATTTTACCTGGTCACTAAGCAGAAGCTGCAAAAGAGCTTCTTTGAGTTTAATTGTGAATGTATGGAGGGATGCAGCAAACTGTGTTGTTTGAAAGTAGACTTGTTTAAAAAGCAGTTGCAGAGGAATACCCCACAGGGTTATAATAATCCTAGCTCAAGGTCAAACTTAACTACCATTAGTGGCATTGCATGCCATTAATACCTGTATTTCAAAATGAAATGACATGTATTACTGCAATTTGGTCCTTTGCAAATGCTTTTCATTGTCTAGGAAATAACCATAACACATTCCCTCAGTTTGAGATAAAGCCATTTAATATTTCAGGCATCACAAGTAAATGATCTTGCTGGTGCCATCATACATGGAACTTCACAGCCTGTGATCGCATCTAAGCAGTGACATACAGATAAATCACCTGAGACATACCACAGCTTATTCCACCTGGACTAACATACAGTGATAGCTCCATGGCCAGTACTGAACCAAAGTTTAGGTGTGTAAGCAGTGACTTTAGAGAAGCATAAGCCTCATATGCTTGGCTGAGTCAAAAGGTCAGATAAATGTGGGACTAAACCTGTATAAAAATACATATTTATAGATCAATTGCCAGATTTCTGACCTGTGCAAAACTATTCAATATAATGACATTGATATTTCCAGCAACTCTGTAATTAAAGACTAATTCCAGAGAAGTATCAGGCATGAATCTCCATGTTGTTTTAGGAGAAATTTGGTGTTTTGTAGATCTGGCCTTATGCATAGGTCTAAGGTATCTGGATACTGCAGGTATCAATACCTGTTATTATTAATACAAGAGTTAGGAGCAGGTAAGGACTGATAAATGTTGAATGGCATTGTGGCTAAAGAATTGTGTTCTTAGATGAGGTCAGAGAAAAGAATTATTCAGCTTTAATAGCAAAGAAATTAGGGATGGAGAAATAGATGGTTGTGGTAAGTTATTTTTAGAGAATTTTTTATATACAAGGCAAAATTTAGAGCTATGAAACTAAAAAAATCATGAAATGTCAAGAAGTGTGATACAATATGAAAAAGTGTGACCAAAAGTTACCTCAGCTGCAGCAAATGTTTTCCTAGTTTCAACTGAATAGGAAGCATATCTATAACATACTAATGCAGCACGCTGAAAAATATGTTAGTTGCCATCTGGAAAGTTGCAGTGATTGCACTTTTTAAAAATTTCCTTCTAACAAGAAGCAATTTTGCAATCTCAGCTGTGGCAGAAATTATCAAGATGAAATGCTTCTTTACCTTTACTTAAATGATACATTATGCAAATTGAAAACAGCAATTTAAGGAAACAATTACATAAAGAGAACAGCTTTTCTGATCCTCAAACAGGAAATGTTAAGGGATAAAAAAAGCAAACCCTAAATGCTGTTGACTTGAAGCTATTACAGGAAAAAAGCTCGATACCTTTCTTCATTTCAGGACTTCCTGGCTTGGCTCAGCTATTGCCAATAAAGACAGTCCTTGTGTAACATCCCTGATGCGAGGCCTTTAAAAATCTGAGAACAAGTAAGTAAAGTTGTACACCTGCTGAGAACTTGAAACGTGAGGATAGTACTATTGAAAAAGTATAGGGGAGTAAACAAGCAGACTCTTACCCTGACCTAAATTACTGCACCCCCTTCACATTCACCAGCTTTTATGGGATTCGTGGCCCAGTGCTTGCTGATCCATGGCCATCAGTGAGTGTATTTTACTAAAAAATTATTTATGTCAGGCTTTAAAACTGAGAAGATGGTCAGTGTCTCTATGGCTGGGGAAAAACGAGGGCATTGAGGTGACGACAATACTGTGTCCTACTTCACATTTTGAGTGGGAACTCAAACTCATGGGTTGACATTCACACAGTGAGGGAGACCTTTGATGTTGGGATAAACCTGCTGGCTGCTATTGTATTCCAGCACAGGGGCTGTCTAGGGACTTTTGGAGTATTTGTCATTGGTTTTTATTCTTAAACCTGTATCAGAAATGTTTTATTGCTGTTGGTCTTGCCTTGGGTATGAGTCTGGATTAGCTGATCTTTTAAGGTCCATCCTTGAGGAAAAATAAGGTGTATTTCCTTTATTCAGAAAAGTGATTTATTTTTAAAAATTATTATCTTGATTCATATTTTTGTGAATATAGCTCCTTGTGTTTCTTAAGAATTTACATCTTTATTATGAGGACTCCTGCTACTGTCTTTATCACACAGCGTGATTTGGTAACTGGCAGTTTATATGCCTAACCTTTTTTCTAATTCCACTCAGACACTGTGTCTGTGTATTCAATTTTCTTAGGTAAAAATAGAAAGGTTAGATCATTTTTATGTACACTGATCAAAATATTAATTTTTTTAAATATCAAAATATAGTTTTTACAAAAGCTTTTCCTAGACTATGGTGTTCTCAACATTGCTTTTATTTTTTAACTGTGCTGCAGCTCAGCTTTACCTTGTTGAAGTACTACGCATAATATAGTGATGAGTGGTGAGACCAAAACTGTATGTCACCTAGGCAATTCAAATGATGTCCTCTCTTCTTTTCAAAAGGTGTAGCTAAAAGGTCCTGCTCTTCTTGCCAGCCCTCCACCTGCCCACCTTTCTGAATAAATGTTTTGGCAGTAGAGTGATGGAGGGGGCTGTGGTGCAAGGCATATGTGATGTCAAAGAAGCAAATGCTGTAGATGGATTAACTGAATCTCTGTGTGACAGTAAAAAATGAATATGAATGGTATGAATGTCTGGGGGTGGGGAATAAACCTGGGCCGTGTTAGCTTAAAAAAAGACAGCTGTGATGTACTGGGGTCATGGCTGTTAATTGTCTGCCGTCATGGCTACTGACATCACTGTACATAAGAGACAAGAAGAGGTTGGGTGCATTAGTACCATATATTCTTGGCAATATGTTTAACTGCTGCATAAATGGTATATATTTTTAGTTAGGATGTGTCTGTTATTTTAGACTATTATTTTTTAGGGTTGTTTTGTGTTTAGGGTTAGGTGTTAGATCTTAATTGTCACTGAAAGTGGAGTTTACTAGATAGTTGTTTGCATGTTCTCACCTGTTCTTCTGACTTCCCTCTGTTTCCTAATGTTATAATTCACTGTGTCCCCAGTTGAACATAAATTTGTATTGAGAGGTAGCGTGGTAAGCACTGAAAATGTGATAAAAGTTCTAGTAATAGAAAACATCCTTAGATTGAATTGACATATGTCAGTCCTCTTTAAATTTTGTGAGAACAAAAGTAGGTCTATAATTAAGATGTTCACTTTCAGACTAAACTATGAGATACAATGAAGAAAACTGATCTGAAGACAAATTGAACTAAGAAGCTCAGAAATTAATGTTAAGATGATGCCTAGGATTTCCTTAAGAAAAGAAAGGAAAGATCAAGAAACTTGAGATTCAAGATACTGTAGAAAAGATCTCCATATCTTTTTAAGTGAATAAACCTCTCAGAAAAGATCTTGGGAAGTATTTAGAGTGCCTTCAAGCAGTCAAAGAAAGGCTGAAGATTTAAGTAAAATGCCTTGGAGGTCAGAAAATGAGTGGGTAAAGAAAATTACAAGCAGTTCACCTCAGATATTGAAAAGGAATTAAAGCAAATAAAGGGCTTCTTGCTTAGTAAGTAAGGATGAGATAATGACACTTTACATATTGTATTAAACCAGTATTAAGACAGAGAAATAATATAGGAATATAATATAGTAATAGAGAATTGTACTGAAATAATATACAAATGTATGAGTGAAGTCATGAGAACCAAATACCTACCCATCAGCAAGGATTGAAATAACAGTCTGTTGATTAGAACTTTAATTTCTGAGAGTCAGAACTTGTGGGTGATGATAATGGAGAAAGTATGATTAAGGATGCTGTGACATCTTTGTGAAAAAGGAAGCAAGCAATGTAGCTTCATGAAGGACCATGCAAAATTGGAGGGGGGGAAACTTAAGACACAGGTAAAAAATAAAGGAGACATTTGCAAGAATATTAAAGGCACTATTAAAACCAGCACAGAAAAGATAAGAGTAATAATGAATTGGCTTGGCCGAAACTAGTCAGGTGTTAAAAGGATTTACTAACTGGACAAGGGTAAGAAGGAAAGGAAATGAGAAAAGTAAGTCCATTAATTTTTAAGCTAATGGGTCAGAAAAAAATAGCTGACAATTCAGAATTTCTTTAAAAAAAGAGAAATAAGGGTGCTGAGCTCCAAAAAAACAGCTCTTGATTAAAATCAGCTTTCCTCATTTCTGTGTTTCCAAGAGAAAGAATAAATGGGATTTAAAAAAAAAATCAACAAATAAGAACATGATATTTTGCATTTTTAAAGTAGCTTAGAGGCTGTACGCAATAGAAAGTTAGAGACAGACCTATTTAGAATTGAACAAACAGGTATAATTTCTTCTGTGTCTACCACCTCTGACTGAGAAGCTGTGTAGTTGTACTAGGATCATGTTGTGCCGGAGCTAAAAGCTCTGCTGGGACAAAAGTTGTGTTGAAAAGGTAATCTTTTGCTGGAAAGCTTCCCTCTGGCATGCGCATTTCAAAGAAAGTAGCATTCACATAGTATCTGATCCAGAGCAAATTATGGGCACTATAAAACCTTTTGAAATAGGTTCTTTTCTAGATTTTGGTGGAAGAATGGCTAACTTTGGCATCCCCTTGAGACTTGGGTGGGAGCTAGATGCTGAATTACGCAGGCTGAAGCATCATGCAGAATAGAAGGCTGCCAGTGAGGATTTTTGGTAGCATCAAGGCGATTTGAGCACTTCCAGGTTTTGAGTGTTGCTGAATACAGTTATGTTGGGAAAAACTGGGTTGGCTAAATGCTGCTGTGGGGCCTTCCTACCTCTTCTTTAGTACAACTGGCCTTTAGCTCAGATCAGTAATTTCCAATGCATTAAGAGCTGTTAACCTGAGTTTGTAGTGTTTGTTTAAAAATAAATTAACAACTTGATTCATTGTAAGCTCTTTCAGCAGACTTCATTTCGTTAGCAGGAGATGTCCGGTGAGAGATCCGATAGACCCTGGGGCCAGGAGGAACATAATCACCTTAACATCAATGTGTGCCATGTAGCTGCAACCCCAGAGACCCTGTCTTGGTCATGTTTGGTAAGGCACACATGAAAAGATAGACTTTGGCCCAAAGACCTTACAAGGTTTTCACTATTTATTTGTTTTTACGTTATTTAGTTTTTCTACGTTCTTCTATAAGCTATGCCTCATCCTTAATTTTCACTATCATGCAGCAATTTCCCCTTCTTCGGTGCCAGTCCTTCCTCTTTCAGTGTGTGTCTCTAGTGCTCTCATCAGTCTGTTTGCTCTGTCTTCCCCTTCCCTGTGACGTCCCCCCCATAATCTAGTCAGATAGATGTAAGCTGATCATAGAAATCTTTATGTTCTTTTGTTCAAAGCACCTCAGCACAGTTCTTCACTTCTTTTTTCTGCCTGACAATTATGTTCATGGCTTTGTCATCCCAGTCAGTGGGAGTACAAGAACTAGCAACATCCTGACATCCTTTTTGAACACACGCACTGGATAGCTTTTGCTGAATGCTGTTCTATCACGACGTTCAAAGCAAACATCTACTGCAATGCAGCTGTTTGAGCTCTGCCTGCGCTTGGTACTATTTTTGTTTGCAGTTCAATACATTTTCTTAAACCTCTTTTTGTAAACTCAGATACATGCTGCAAGCTGATAGCTATTCAGAGAAAAGCATAATCCCTAGGAGCTGCCTGCCTTGGCAAACAGGCATGTGCTTTCAGTGTGTCAACAGGCAGTCGTTCAAGTAGTTTTTGTTCCCTCAGCTTGTATTAGCCTGGCCCAACACTTGGATAATTTTTTCATTTGCCTTCACTTAAGGAGATTGGATGAATGTCCAGAATGGTGAATTGGACCACTGTGGATCCATGCAGTCCCAGCTCAGCTGATTTAGTTATTCGGCCTCTTATGCTCTATTAGGGTTTTTTTAGAATACTAGTATTTCAGGACCATGCAATTTATATTACCCACATGAGCAGTCCCATATTCTCTAAAACTAGGTGTTGACAACCCGGAAACAGTCTTTTGCTTACCTTCATTAGCTCATATTTCCTATTCCCCAGCCACAGTGCATTCCTACCTCAGTAAAACAGCTTACCTCCACATCCTCAGGAGAAAAGGTACTGCTTTGCTGTTTTTTTCCCAATCAAGATTATTTCAAATTGAAAGATCTTGCTGCATGCACACCCAGGGCCTCATCTGTAATCATCCTTCAAATCTGCAGTTTATTCTGTAATTAACTGTATGGCTCATGCAGTGTACAAGTAGTTCAGTTCTTTATGTAAAATGGTCTGCTGATTTGTGAATGGTTTAAAATATTTTTCTTTGGGAATATTTTTTATTTTTTCATTACAATAATGAGAGAAGTAGAAGGTGCTTTTCATGTCTTTGCCAAGTTATAAACACTGGAAGATAATGGTTCTCCACCTCTTTCAGAGAATGAGACCTGCTACAATGGATCTTTTCACATCATGTCTGGAACTCTCTGAAGCAAAGTAGCTGTTAGAGTGCTTAAAATACCTTGATAGTGTGATTATAAATATGTACTGCAGTCTGGTGTGGAATGATTACACATTTGATATCAGGACTTACTCCATTCAGGTGTCTACTAGTGATGGGGGCTATCATTTGAATCTTTGACAGCATCAGTACTAACGTAAATATTGCAGTTTAAACAAGTATTGTAAGACTAGCATACCTTTTTTGACTTTTGGGGGATTTTAGGAGGCTGTGGGTCTCCCCTCCCTCCCTACTACAGTAATGTCTCATTCTGCACCTGATGAGAAATTGTGGGAGCTAAGACTTCACCTCAAGATGCAGTACCAAGGCCCAGGCATGCTTCGTCCTTTCCCTCCACACTAAGTTATATTTTCTTCCAGTTATTACAGCTGTTTCCTCCACCCAGTCCCCTTGGGGGTCAGCCATGCACAGGGCCCTCTGCTCTGTTCTGCGTTTTGCCGGGGAGAGTGCAGGAAGGTGCAAATTGTGAGAGGGGAGACTGTGAGCAACTCCCAAAGTGCAGTGATCCTTTGACATGCAACACAGGCAGAACATCCTGCTGGGCAACATGAAGAACCACCGGTGATGGGAAACAGTGCATGAGTTTGAAAGGCTTCCTCTTCAAGAAGAGGAAGAGCATGGAGAAAGAAGAGAGATTTAGGGTTTTCATTTTAGGGGAGGTTTTTTGGGTTGTTTTTTTTTTTTTGAGGGGGGAAGACAGATGAATAAAAGCAAAGGAGAGTATTTCTCTTGAAGAGTCTGGAGTGCCCTAAAGATGGGCACATTATTTTCTTGTATTGAATTTAACTAAATTGAATTGATCTGATCCCTTGCTTTTGGTGAAAAGTGAGACAGTTGCGGATTTCGAAATTAAAGTAGTTGGGGTACTCACTGAGCTGACTGGAAGGAAGCATGGATAATACATCCTTACTGCTGTCCCCTTTCCTGCCTGTTACCACAGGCCATGCATGTGGCAATGTCCCACTGGTGGGAAGAAATGTCAAGGAAGGAAAGTGGAGGTAGGACCTGGGCCAGGAGCCTCAGATAACCCAAGCCTGTTCTCATGGAGAGTATCTCTGCCTGACAACTTTGAAGTAACACTACTGCGACAGTAGCATGCCACATCTCTCTTGAACATGGCTATTTTGATATATTTGTGGTTGCAAAGCTCTTGTATCTTAAAGAGCACAAACATCTAGTTTGTCTCTTTGTTCTTCCCTTAGTATTCACAGTTTGCTCTGGGCACTTGCAGCATTTAGGAAGAATATCAGTCTGATTTGTTGCCTGCAAGAGAGTCTAATTAAAATGAAAGAGCAGGATGGGAACTGATGACACACAGTGCAGCTGAGCTGCTCCCAAAGCTGAACATGGCAGCTGCAGTTTTCGTCATTTGCAAAGCCTCAGCCAACACGTTGGCCCACAGAGTTAAAATAAATGTCTAATTACATTGTTTAATTATTTCGATTCCAAATTCATGCTTGCAAAGTACTGCAAAAGATGGGAGAGAAACACAGCACCATGATCACGACTGTGGCCTGCCAATAAATCAGAAATCGTGATGCTTTTTCTTTGTCAGGTTCCTTCCTTCCCCTGCTGGGTGGTCAGGCTGCAGAGGAAGGGGGGGTGTGTGTGCTTGAACCAGTCTCCAGCCCTCTCCCCTCCCCTGTCACTCGGCACTGACTCATAGCACTGTTTTTCAGCACGACGCTAATTAGCTGCTGAGCAGTGAGATACTGCAAACGCTAAGAGAAAAGACAGGAAAAGACTTCAAAGATATTTACCTTTTTAAAAAAAAATAAAAATCATACTGTGAAAGTGATAAAAGAAATATCTAATCACTGCTGCTCGCATCCAGGAATTTGTTGTGTGCAGGCAGGCATTGCTTCAGGTTATTCTGGGGTAAGGAGGTTATGGCTTTCTTCTTTGTTTTCCATGGAGTAGCTATTCAGTGGGCCAAGGAGAGGGAGCAAATGTGGATTGCCTTGTTAAGTCTGGTGGCTAAATGTGAATGGGATGGTACTACTGTGCCAGGTAGAGGAAAATCGCTGCAGCAAGAGGGACTGAGATCCCCATATCAGAGCAGCCTCTGTGTTAGGTCTAAGTCCAGTTTGGGGCATGGAGGGCAAGTGGAGACCTTTTCACCCTCAGCTTAAGCAAATGCTCTCGATTAAAGTGATGAGGACAATTAGCTGCTTAAAACACTCTAGTTTTAGCCCCTACCCACACAAGTATTTGCCAGTAAAGAGATTAATACTGTCTAGATTAATAGGTCCACTCTATTTGTACAAAGGTTGTGTATCAGGTAAGCTGTTTGTGAATCAACTGTTCATCTAAATTATCTTTACCAAGAGCACTGGAAATGATGTGACTTTCCACATGTGAGTGGTTCCCACTGGTTGTGCATATTTACTTAAGCGGTGGCCCACTACAGCTCTAATGTGTTATTCTTGATTTGCCATTCTTCAAATAGGTCAATAGCAGATGAATGTTGAATACGTTGTCAAAAAGTAGGAAAAAAAGTCTTTAAGAAAGACTTCTCATTTTCATCTAAGTCTACTTGTCTTTTCTTTTCCTGATGTTAAAGGTCTTCCTTTCCCCAGTCAAGGAAATTCTGCACAACGTGAATGAAGATTACCAAAATAGTCAGTGCCTCACTTACTGTTAATTTGTATGATGACAGAGACATCTGAACTGTTCAGGGAATACTTAGAGTCAACAGTGTGCAGTCATCAAACTCATGATTCACGCACAAAGAAATTGTGACAGCAGGTGCTGAACTTGGTAAGCTCTCTTGGAACATAGTTTTGTTCTCCCACAAACTGAATGTTACATTTCTCATATCTATACTGAGACCATCTCCACTTCTACATAGAAGTAATAAGAGGGGAAAATGAAACCTTAGAGCACCGAGAAGCCAGGCCTATTCAGAATCCAAAGTTTTGGCCTTTTTTTAATGATGCACATTTTGCATTCCAAAGGGTTTTACTCTAATAGCGGTTTTTAATTATTACAAAGATAAACTGGCAGAAGAGAGAAAAGAATTGTCCCTGGAGTTCAGTGTCAGTTTGCTGCTGATCTCTCTTCAGCTATTGTAATGTTGGTATTACAAACAATGACTGCACACTGCAGTCAACTGGAGAGCCAACTGATTTCTTAGTACTTCTTTCGGAGCATATGATCAGTCAGCTGTACGCTCCTTTTTCAGATCAGGGCTTTCTGATTTTAATTCTCTGTTTCTTCTCCAAACTGATGCTTTTTGTAATTAGAGCGTTACAAAAAGACTTTCTGGAAAGCCTACGTAGAAGAAAAAGTAGGTTTCATCTCTTTTGTTCTAGTCTGATCCTGTGGGGGGGTTTAATGTGATGATTACATAGAAATCTTGATGCCCATATGAGAGTGGTAGGAATTTAAATGAGTGATTTTTATTTCTCTTAAACTGGAGATAACATAAATTAGAAATTGATAAAATACACAAATTAGGGCAAAACGAAATTACACTTTTTCAGCTACCCTTGGGTCTCTACACCTTGCCAGTCCCTTACATTGTCCGTTTCTTTTTTTTTTGCACGTGTACATCTGTGAGTGATATTTTATTCTCACATGTATTTCAGGATTTATTCAGGTCTATTTGTTTGAACTGTGCAATCCATAAATGTATATGGATCGTTACTAGCCTTTATATAGATACCAGTCATAGTTCTTTATTATCTTGGACATTATTTTCATCTAATCTAAAGTAAATCTAGAATGGTATTTTATTTTCTGCACCTCTTTGTATTAATTTTCAACTGAAGGAGTAAAAATGACTCCTAGATTTTGTGGCAAGGGCAAAATCAATGCAATTATTCAGATATAGAAGGATATTAAAATATACCATGATAGCTCCTGCTCACTAAAATCCCTGATCTGATCCCCAGTTAATAAGCAGTTGAAGGAAACCCCCCAAAAATTGTTAACTGTACCTTTCCAAATGTGAATTTCCACCTGGGCAAGCAGAGGAAGGTCATTTATCGATACACCCCATGCTGGTCCTCACTGGTGAGACTGCTTCCTGCCTCTGTTGGTGAGAATGCACTTTCTTTTGAAAGCTTGGACTTACCCCTGCCCACTGTAAACTAGAAGGACCAGAGGCAACATGAGGCTGGTGTAGTAGGATGTGACGCTGTGATGCATAACTCCTGCTAAAAAGTCAGGGTGTTTACCAGGTTGCATCTCATCTCTGCTATGTGAAGGCATGTTGCTTATCAGATGCAATAAGCATGAGGCCACTAGACCTGAGATTTCATTCTGCCACAGGGCCTGGAAAGGTAACCACACTTCCCAGTGTCAGCGATCTGCTTTCACCCTCAAGTGTGTATGCAAGGGAGGACTACAGTTAAGCTCACACAGTGTATACATTGAAAAAATACTTAATCAAGACTCATGTCAGAATTAAATTTTTAAGTTGAATATTATGCTGGATTTTCAAACACCTTGTTAAGCAATGGATATATTCATGTTCTTGAAATTCTAGAGGAGCGCAACTTTGACAGCATGGCAACAGGGCATTCTGCAAGCATCAAAACAGCAATGGGTGAGATTTTCAAGGCAAGTACACAATTAAGCTAGAAAAAGGGACATTGAAATCCATTACTGTAAGGACAGCTTTCTGCATCGCAATCCACGCTTGAAAATAGTGTGGATCATTTTTTCTTTTGAAGAGGCTGCAGTCAAGTCAGAATGGAGAAAGAAATAAAAAACCAGAATGTAGTGTATGTAGGCTTTTTTTATGCCAGCCTGTTAATGCCTGTTGCCCTTAAGACAGCTTTTATGCTGTTAGAATAAAATAAAATAAAAATCCATCTCCTACTATTCAGTGAAAAATTTAAAAGACTGAAAAGGAGACTTCTGAGTTCTTGCAAGATCTTGTTATCCAGATCACCTCTGGAAGAGGCTGGTACTTCAGTGAAACGTTAAGTTGCCCCATGAACCTTAAGTTACCCCACATAATTTCTGTTCTAATTTTCAGAATTTCCCTCATGGGGATGGTCACTGGCTCTCCTGGCTCACCATGCGATCCACTTGCTGAGTCTCTTCCAACATTAAGTGTGTGTTTACACAGTTAGATCAAGTGTTCTGCAAGTGAAATGCTCAGCTAAAATCCAGGCAGGAGGCTGCCATTCATGGATGCAGTATTTTTCCTTGAAATCAGTTGCCCTCTTCAAAGAGAAATTGCCACATATCTCCCATCTTCTAGATGTTTTATTCTTCCACAGAGGTAGTTGGGCCAATCTCAACATTAACTTTCAACTTAAACTCACGTGAGAGTGGCTTTAGATGTTGCTGGCTTAGGTTTCTGAACTAAAGTAAAAATGTTTATGCGTGCTGGCATGGCAGCTGCAAGATAGGCAGTGTGTCACTGTGAAGGCTGGGTAACTTCATAGTGGGGACACCAGTATCTGCTTGGGTCTAGATACAATAGGGATTTACTTGCCTAGAAAGTAGGCTTTGCAGCACATAGCTTGACCCTAGAAACCAGGAAAAACTCTTAAAGAGATCAGCCCGCTTAGATAAAGAATAATCTGGGTACAGCTGCAAACTTTAGAAATGTCACTACCTTGATTTTTATCTTATTTTAATGGTAGCCAGACTTAAATGCATGAAATTTCAGACAAAATTTGAGTGTAATTAGTAACACCCCCTATAAATTTTCTAAATACGTGGCTGAGTGAAGCTAACTAAGTATTTTCTTTTTTTTTCTTTTTTCAGAATTAGATGTCCTTGGATATTTTTACTTAAAAATGTTTTTCATACTTCAGTACTCAGTAAGGGCATAACCAAGCTGCACAGTTTGGCTTTGAACAGTCTGTTTAGCAAGTTTTCTCTTTCAAGGTTCAGAGCCTTAACATTATGGATGAACTGTCTGAAACTATACATAAGCCTTCTGCAGAATGCTTGCCTTTATGAACCTGTTGTGGCTTAACCCCAGCCAGCAACTAAACACCACACAGCCGCTCACTCACTCCCCCACCCCTACCCAGTGGGATGGGGGAGAAAGTTGGGAAAAGAAGTAAAACTCGTGGGTTGAGATAAGAACAGTTTAATACAACAGAAAAGAAGAAACTAATAATGATAATGATGACACTAATAAAATGACAACAGTAATAATAAAAGGATTGGAACGTACAAATGGTGCACAGTGCAATTGCTCACCACCAGCCCATCGACACCCAGTTAGTCCCTGAGTGGTGATTCCCTGCCCCCACTCCCCCACCACCCAGTTATTTCCTGGATTTGACGTACCAATGTATTGAATACCTCGTTGGCCAG
>JANZLQ010000056.1:19164522-19176702 GCA_026212715.1 Elanus axillaris
AAATTTTGTTTCACAGTTTCATTCATTTTGTGTGATTTGCTTGTTTTTTTGTTTCGCCCCCCCCCCCCTTTTTTTTTTTTTTTGCTAGCTACGGTCCCAAGCTACATGCTTGCACTGTGCACTCTTTGTTCATTGCCAGACCAAAAAGCATAGTGTGTGTGTTGGGACAGATAGGAGCAGTGAGATTTGCCCTCAGGCCTGGTAAAGTTGCCCTCTCAAGCTGAAAACACTCAATATGAGCTTAACCCCAAAGATTTACACAGTGACAGACTACAGTGTTATGGTTCACACTGCTGTGTACTCACACAGATGCTTGCATCCTGAGATCTGTAAATGTCTGGCCTGAGGAGTATTCAGAAAATGGATGGATGGATGGAAGGATGGATGGACCAACCAACACATGGATTGACTGGGAAGAAAATGGACACATAGAGTAACCTGAGTGAAGTGGAGCTAATGCTGTGCCGACTGGACTGATTCTGCCTGATATCTGAACAGCAGTGGGAAGCAGGAGTTTTGACATTGCTGCTCCACAAACCAAGTGTAAATGCCAAAGGTTCCACTTCTGGCCTCTCCTAAGGAAAAGTCAGTCTGGAAAAACATTCAAAATTCTATAATTTAAGAGTATTTTAGACCATCTGCATAGTGTCACTATGCTTGTGAGAGGTGCACCACCTCTGAATAATCTAAACCATGGACAATTGACTGCCTTTTCTGTAGAGGATCAATAATGTGCAGAGACAATTTCACCTTTTTGGCAGTGTATTGTATTTGGTCCAGGTTAATAATGAGTAAAAGTAATTAGTCTTGGTAGCCTATGTAACAATCTGGTTGTCTTAATCTCCAAAGGACATGTGGCACAATAACCGAGAAAATAGGAAACTAATAATTTTACAGCAGTATCTTAAATCTCTTATCCATGTTTCCCTAGCTTAAATGCTTCATTCAGTATGATGTATAAATAAGAAGACTTGTCCTTGGTCTCCCTTGAGCCAGGCACAATTCAGCCTCCAGTCCTTTATTTCTTCTCACCTCCAACCTCTTCTTTCAATACTCTTTCAAAAAGCAATCAGTCAACCTTTACTCTTAAATATCCATCACATTCAGATGGGAACAAGAACCTAATAGAGTCTAGAATTTAAAATACTATCCAGGAGTCTATTTTTTTACACTGCAGGTACGTAACTTGCTAGATGTTGAGGTGAATCTTAGCAGTAATTCTTTTCCAGAGTTAGAACATTCCTCCAGACCTGTTCTTAAGCATATACAATGCTAGTTTGGGACTCTTGCTGACTATTCCTCAAATCAGAACATACTGTCTTTGCTCTACTTTCCTTAAGCTTCACTGTGATCAGAGGACTTGAGCAGCTATGAAATGCTTCAGTTTGGGGGCAGAATCCTGGAAAGTATTTTGAGCCTTGGCTCTTATTTGCGGTCCCTTTTCCCCACTGGGGTGCTGCTCTGTTTGCTCTTGCTGCAGTTCAGCTGCATTCCCTAACCTCAAATGATGTCCACCACCTTCACTGCTTCTTTGCCAAGTAGCAGCCCTTCGGAAGCCCTCTCCACAGTGACTTTAGTATTAACCCTTCCCTCTCCCTTCCCAAAAGGGGTTGTAACTTTTCAGCCCACTGAACATTTTCAACTGGACATGACAGAATGGTGGAGAACTCAGAGATTAAATTGCTCCTAGTTTTGTAGGCGGCTGGTGAGAAGGGAGAGATTTGCTCTCTCCAACAGCAAATCTGTAGTTTCTGAGCTCTAAACTTTTACCTTCTGTTTGGCTTACTGATTGCCCAGTACGGTGTGGGATAGCTCAGAAATCACATAAACATGGGCCACTTCTTTCGCTATATACAGGAAACCAGATTTAATGAGTTTTCCTTCTCAGTAATGATTTGTTTTCCACTTACGGCTTTTAGTATTAGATGCCATTATCTTAAACCGAAACCAAAGCCTATGCTTAAACTAGTAACTTCTTGGCAAAGTGTAACACGGTGAATTTTCTGATAACTTTTTTTCTGAACTCATGGAAATGTTCAGCTCAGATCGGCATAGCAGTGAACAACTATTAGCAGCAATGAATGCAGAGTGAGGGAAAGCCTTGGGAAACATGGATTACACAGCATGAAATCAGAGCATACCAGGAGAAGAAAAAGCATTCACATCTGAAAAGAGGCTGTAATGGGACAAAATCAAATTTAAGTGAAAATTTTGATGATTGAGAACAGAGACGTGCCTATTTTGGAGAAGAAAAGAAAATGAAGTTTCACGTGAGGTGCTGTAAATGTGGCAGAGGTTTATTAAAGAACACTTTTAGGAAAAGCTGCTCTTGGATTTTAGTAGTGTAACTACTGAGGCTGCAGGCCATGTGGCTACAACAATGATGGAATACTTAAAAATATATGGGAAGATTAACAGGTGCAGTATTCCTAACTGGGTTGCAGTAAATGCTGTACTACCCAAAGTAGAAGCATAGGCACTGTTTACCTGTATATGCTTTTTTTTTTTTTAAAAAATATCTATATATATATATATTTATAGATATATTTTATGTGGTTTTAGTAAAAAATATGCATTTTTGGCTAAGCCACTGAACTGCTCAGGGGCATAAGGCACCCAAGCTAAGGAAAAAAAGAGGAGTTTAAATCCAAGATGGGATAAATGCAAAAAGGGAAACCAAGACCCGCCATTTCATTCCTTGCCCCAGCCCATTTGAACCATGCTGTGTAGGGTCCCAATTAGGGCAGCTCCGTGCTGGGACTGTACTCACAAAACCCAGCTGGACATGTGTGTGCCATGAAGGTTAACTTTCCGTCTTCATCAAAGGGTGTGACTGGGAATTAAATGAGTAAATAGAAACTTAATGTTCTCATGCAGCAAGAGAGGGAATCATCATCCCCCAAGCGCATGAAGATCTTATCATTTTGGTTGTATTTTAATGCCCTATCTGTCTGGAATCTGACTTGGCTTCAGGCACATGTTTCTGCGATACTTTCTGTATTAAAAGGTTTGCCTCATTTCACACATTAAAAAATTGGAACATAATTTTAGGCCACATGTCCTTCTCTAGCTTTACTTACAGTTTATTTCTAGAGTTTATTTGGTATGATATGATCTAAAGCATACACTGGTTTGCCTCATTTGCCTGGTTTAACTCATTTAATTAGTTCTGTAACTATCTAATGAGATTTGAAGTAAGAAGGAAAGGCTTTCAAAAGTCTTCTCTTGTCCTTCAAAGAAAGAAAATGAAAAAAGATTTGTAGAAAACATCCAAATCGTCACATATCTAGAAAGTGTATCTTATGGAGGTTCAGATATGCTAAAATATGAGGAAACAGATGAAGCTGAGAATCAATAAAATGTCACTTAACAGGGTAAAATATAAAAAGAAAAAGTGAAAAACTGGCAGATAACAAGAGAAATATATTAAAGTATGAAAGCCAATATTCCTGTAAGTCCAGGCTTAACTTTATCAATGCTAAAACTTTCATGCTGTAAGAGATCTACTAATAGAAAATAATAATGATGTGAAGAAGACAACCTAAAATCTTTTTTATTTTTAAGCAAATGTAAGATTAAGATTTTAGAAATAAGAATGAACAAACTATGTAACAGTTCAATATGAATTATGTAGCCTTTCTGATAGCAATGGATTAATAAAAATTAACATTAGCTTTTATGTATTATGTTTAAGTTGTTTATAAACTAGGTAATAAAGACATCTGAGCATCAAGTATTCTAGGGTTTTAGTAAAGTCAAGTCCTGCTTTCCACGATACTTCCAAACACCTGTTTTTCAGCTGGTGTTCCTGGTAATACCTGTGATGATACGAAATCAGCATAAGCTTTAAGGCAAGTAACAAGATGAACTCTTTTAACTACAATGACTAGTACAATAAGTATAGTTTACAAAAATAATATATATTTGTATGCAAATTAAATAATTTTACAGATTAAAAATTAAATAATAAGAATAAAACCAGCTTGGTTAAGGATTTATATTGAGGGATTAGTGAACTTGATCAGATAAACATTAAACTTGTTTAAATGTACTTTTATATAAATATCTACTTTGTTTTAAATATCTATTTATCTGTTGCATTTAATATTCAAATGTATGTCTTAAAACCAGGAGGCCTCCAGGACACCTGAAAGAACTATAGTATGTATTCTATCATGATGCATTATAAGAGGTATGAAGTGCGTGCACACTAGGTTTATTTCCTCCAGGTACATTCCCTTGTTTAAAACTGTCTCAGGAACCTGGTTTTTATGGTCAGAAATATAGGCATGCCAATCCTATTTTTTTCCCCCCGACTGCACTAAAATGGTCATAATTTTACTTTATATAATTGCACCATAATATCAGGTTAAACTTGTGTAACTAAATCAGTTACATTCTTAGTAATGCCCATTTAAAGTGATAATAGAGGGTAATAACACTTCCCAATCATAACTTCATAATCACAGTCATAACTTTTAGACTTTTAAAGTAAGTGTGATCAGTAATGCAGTGATGAAGTGCACTGTTTCTCTCATCATATATAGCTGCAAATTTTTCCTACGACTGCTGCGTATGACTAGACTACAGCTGTTACAACCACACCTGATCGAAATGGAGCATCTCGCAGTAGATCTCTCCTTCCACAGCCCTTAGTCACCATACCATGTGCTTGTGTGTGCTTCATTTGCATTCACCAGCATAGCAACCTGCTTATCCTCTGCTCCAGTGTGATTTAAAGCATAGCCCTTACAGTGAGCCATGGCAGGAGTGAAGATTATTTTCAGTAGAGGAGAAATGAATATATTAGTGGTTCAGACTTTTACTGTTATTTGCTTGTGGAGAGTAAAAGCCCTACCTCAAGTCTAAATAAATGAAAGCAGAAAAAACAGTGGTTAAATGGTGCTTGCAGTTCTTGTTTTGACATGTTCTGTACCACACTCCCTTCCACAAGCAACAATGTTTAGATTGCCTTAAAAAGATAAACTGGAAATCATCTCTAATTATCGCTTTTGCTCATAGATATTGCCTAGTACTGCAACAATCATAGAGACTGGGATGTGTATTTGTTAATTAGCAGCTGTCACGGTTTAACCCCAGCTGGCATCTTAGCACCACATAACCACTTGCTCACTGCTTCCCTGGTGGGATCAGGGAGAGAATCAGAAGGACGAAAGTGAGAAAACTTGTGGGTTGGGATAAAGACAGTTTGATAGGTAAAGCAAAAGCCACACACACACACAAAGCAAACCAAGGAATTCATTCACCCCTTCCCATGGGCAGGCAGGTGTTCAGCCATCTCCAGGCCAGCAGGGCTCCATCACACCTAACGGTGACTTGGGAAGACAAACAACATCACTCTGAACTCCTCCTTCTTCCATCAGCTTTATATGCTGAGCGTGACATCACTGTCCTAGCTGTCTGTCCCTCCTCCCCCAGCCCCTTGTGCCCCCCCCCGCCTCCTCGTTGGTGGGGTGGGGGGAGAAGCAGAAAAGCCCTGGGCTCTGTGTGAGCACCGCTCCGCAGGAACGAAACCAGCCCTGTGTTATCAACGCTCTTTTCAGCACAAATCCAAAACAGAGCCCCATACCAGCTACTGTGGAGAGAATTAACTGCACTGTAGTCAAAACCAGCACAGCAGCTTAATGAGCTACTGTCTCAGGAAGTTAATTAGGTCAGTCTTCTGGGTTACAGCCATTATTTTTAAAACAAACAGAACCCATTGATAAATCTCTTTCTTGGGGTTTCTTAGGGTAGATGTTTGATGATGATGTCAGGTTCAGTCCCATGCACTTTTGCTAATGATAGCATTGGATCAAGAAGGACACTAACAATTACAAACTTATCAGAGGCAAGAAATCAGCTGACCCAATGCTTGCAACTGTAATTAAGCTGAGCCCTGTGGCTAACAAGGAAATTGTGATAAACGAAGCAAGAAATTGTTCCTTGTCTGTTGTGTCCTCTTTTTTTTGACATTATTGTAGAAGAAAACAGTCAAGAAAAACTTCTGTCATGTTCACAGTTGCAAAGCATTACAATCATTATCACAATGAACAGGGCTAAGGTTTGGGATGGGCAAACTGACTAGGGAAAAAAAAAAGATAGTTGGTAATTATCCCCATCTGTCTCTGATCAAAATAAAATTATTTTTCACTGCTAATCTGTTAATGACTTCTGCTTTTACCTGCTGCCCAGTAGCTTTTGACTCTTTCTTCTGCAGCAGTCTGACTAGCAAGTGATTATGCAGGTTAGTATTTTGCATTGCTTTGAATCTTTACTTAATATGTTTTAGCTTAAAACCAGATTTAACCCAGTGAGTGTGTAGGGAGGAGTGCTGTTCTCCTCTTATGCAGCAGGCTGTTAGATAACTGCAGGCTACCCAGGTTGGGACTTTTGCTTAGGTTTGTCTTTCTGAAGTCTTATGAAAGCTAATCAAGGCATTATATTCATAGTAATTCTTAGCTTGATTGTTAGGCGTTGTACTTGAATTATTCCATGGCTGTTATGATGCAATTCATCCCAGTAGTACATTGAATAATACAGCTCTGAGCATTAGCCTTGTTGGTGTTGCCAGCAGTGAGCTATTGAGAGGAGCGAATGTGTTCATTCAGGCTTTGTGAAAGCAAAGATGCTTTGACAGTGAGCTCTGACTGAAAAAACTCTGGGGTGATTTTTAGGCTTGCTGCTTCAGCAGCTCATTTGTGTTGCCATGTCCTGCATCCTTAACTAACAACAACAACTGCTTAATGCCAGTCCCTGTACCTCCTGCTCTGCCCCTGCCAGGCTCCGAGCCCCAAGACCTGTGCCTGAGCCTGCAGACCCCCCATGGGCATGGCCTCCCTCTCCTGTTTGCCTGGGGTGAGCGATGATATACAGCTGCTCAGGTTGGATGTTCAGAAAGCACACTCTCATGTCTTTCCAGGCTTGTCTCGGTATTTTTGGCTTGATGTGCTGAGCTAGCCCTCTTGGAGTCGCTTTAATATGAACTGTATTCCTGCACAAGGTACCTCCAAAATCTCTGCAGTTGTCTCTTCTGTACGCATGTGTATTGAGTATGCTGAAAATCTGAATGCAATAGAATTTTGTGTTATTAGGAGTGAGCCTTGATCTGTTTCTGCTACCAGACACCGAAAATCTGTGTGATCTTGATGTTACAGTTTTGTGACAAAAGCAACAAATATATAATTTCAACTCCTTTGTTCTTTGCTGAAAGATTTTAAACACACTTTATCTGAAAATATTCTAGTGTGTAACTACTAAGAGAATCAATTGCCACAATAAACCTCTTAGATATGAGTGATTAATGGCTAGAAGCACTGACGGTTTTTAATTATTTATTTTGCAAGTAATAGGATTTACTTGTAAAAGGGGTAAGAGTAACATAACATTTATTATAAACCCCATGGCACTATTAATAAGGTAGATTTCCTTATTGGCTTTAGAGATAAATATGTTCTTTTTATCTGCTTGTTTTATACATGTGGTAAAATGCATGATGACAAATGCAACAGTCTCTATGTTTAGCTCAGATTGCTTATATCATCATATTAACATAGATTTCTAGTGATGGGTGATGCTTATAGTATAATGTTTTCTCTGCACTGATCTTGCTGAGAAAGGACATAAAAAGAAAGGAAAAAATTATTAAAACTATCTAAGAAGGCAGTCACAGCCACCATCAACTTGCCTGGCAAGACATCTTCATCACCAAATTGGCCATTAAGAAAGTTAAAGCTGTTATTTCTTGCCAAACTTCCCTGTTCCTCTCGAATTCCTCTGGAAATTTTCAGGAGAGATTCCAGAGAGGCTGCAGTGTCAACATCCTGCAGCCACAGGATAAGTGCAGTTGCTTTTTAATACACTTTAGACTTTTGCTAAAGTCAATGGCATGTGCTGTTTACCAATTCACTTTACCCCTTCTACCCAGGCCAACAGTTTCCTATTTTTCCCCTTCCCTCCTTGGAGAATCTGCAGTATCCTAGAAGAAAACATCTGCTGGGTCAAACCAATTTGAGAATGTGAAAAAAAAATCTGCCCTAGCAATGAGAAGTAAGAGGCCACCATTTTTTAATGTAGTTGAATGGTCATTTGATCATAGCTGATGCATACTTGTGTTGGGGAGAGATTTCAGTCAGCAGAAAAACACATAAGAAAAGGCAGTATTTTTAATCTGAAGCTGAGCAAAACTTAAATTTGAAATGAAGTCAGTGGGCCCATTTGTGGCCCAATGCTTGTAGTTCAAAGAGATATGATAGGTTCCATAGCAATTACTAGGTGACATACAGTGGCCTATTTATGCTGCTATATGTCACTACAGAGGCTTATGACATCCTGAGTGTGAAATTCTATTGAAATTAAGAAATAACATAATAAATTCCTGAACTGAACACTTAATGTTATTTTATGCTGGGCTTGTGCTGTTCCATGGATAAACAAATGTTGAAATTATTCTATATTTTGCCATATAACAATTGCTAAACTCTTGAAAGCAGAGCAGTCTGTAAAATAAAACCATTTCTGTCATAATTGTGCTTTGTTTTCCTTAAACATTTTGACAGTGTAATTTATCTGCTAAGTGTCAATGTCCAGGAAAAAAAAAAAGCTGTTTGCTAATCTTTTTAGTTCTAGGGTTTAATGTGATGTTAATAATCATGCCCACAACTTGCATAGATTTAGCAAAGGCATGAATCACAGCGCAATTATATCTTAGTGAATTGAGGAATTTGTAAGTAAGCCAAAGTACTTAGCAGTTCCTGCTGTAAGAGTAGTATAAGAATATGGTATAGTGTTTCCAGATGCAGTTCTATTACAAGCTGCACCAAGAGAAGTCAAGGGGAAATTTTCATATTTTTGTGTGAAAGCAAAAAATAAGCTGTTAATGCGAGGGTGGTCTTACTAGCCACATAGTTTAGACTGTGGCAAGAACAATAGAAGTGTGATTATTAAATATAGAAATCCAGGAAATACTTATCTAAAACTACCCTGTAGTGATGCACATTCATATTTTTTGAAGCATAATAAAAAATTTAAAAATTAGCATTTGAAGGGTGCTTTATCCAGATTGCACAGTAATTAATGGTTGCCTCATCTCACTGCTGCCTGGTGCTTTTTATTGCTAAAGGAAGATTTACTGCCTTCAAGGACTGGCAGTGTCCTGGGAGCTTGTGCAGGCTCTTGTCCTCCTGGTAGGAATGGGGAAAGGCCTGGTAGAGGAGGGGTGGGGAGATGCTGCAATATGCTTTACTTTTCCTACAAAAAGGTTACTTACAAGTAAACTTCCAGAGGAGTTTTAAAAAAACTTTCTAACTGCTATACCAAGTAGGATACTTAAATGTTCCCTAAATTGGTTTAATCAAAATCAATTTTCATCCGATTCCTCAGAGTCATGTTTTCAGATTAGAATTTAAATTTTAAACTGTAATTGTTTTGTCATATGCTAAAAAGTTGAAATGCTGTTTCTACCACTCCAACTTCCTCTTATCTGAAAATTGTAGGAAACAAGGTTGAAGAACCTGTGGAGGCTGTCTAGTCTGTCACAGCTGAAATAATTTGGCCAGTGCTTTACATCTAATTGATGAGTTCCTCTCTGGCTTTCCAGGTTAAAAAGGGGAAGGGAGTTTGTCCTGTGCCTTGGTTTCCATGGCAGGGGCTTGTGGCTCTGGCCTCAGGAGTGAAGCAGGGAAACTCTCCTCTAGCCAATTCTTCTGCCCCAAGCAGGACCAATTATGTATAAACATTTCCTGAGAGATGTTTGTAAAATGTACTCTCAAAAACTGCTAGTGATGGAGACTTCTCCGCTTCTACTGGGAAATCTATCACAATGCTTAATGTTGGAAATACTTCCCTCTTGATGTCCAGCCCAAATCTCCCTAGATACAATTTAAGTCTGTTATTCCTTGGCTTTCCTGTAATGGACATGGAAACCAGATCTTTTCTTACAAGGAGCTTTTGCATATTAGAAGACTGCTCAGTCTCCATCTAGCTTTTTCCTCTCTGAGCTAAGTAGCTGCAATTCATACAAACCTTCCCTATAGGTTGCTTTGTAGCCCTCTGATTATTCTTCTTGTCTTCCTCTGGGTTCTCTCCAGCTGATCTGTGGATTTCTTGAAGCTGGTACTCAGTGGGATGCAGCGTTACTGATGCAGGAGCAGTGCTGAGCACAACAGGTTGGATGCCTTGCATATAACCCCTCCCCCCCCTTTTTTTCATCTATCTATCTATAGATAGATAGATATATCTATTTTTATATATATACATCAGGGCACAAAGATAGCTTTTCAAGACTGATATTGTTGGGTACTATTAACTTGATGATCCTCCTTCTTGTGTTTGGGCAGCCGATCCCTTCTAAGCACAAATACAAGATACTTCTCTTTTTTTTCCACACACACAATCATTTCACAAACTTATTGGGATTATTTTGAATTATCAAGCATTAATTAAAAAAAAAACCAACACCCAAACTTCAATAGAATCAAGCTGGAAAATATCAGTCTTTTATACCTGTTGAGTTAAAATAACATACACCCTACCTTCCCATATGGTTACAGATAGAGTTGTCTAAAGGACTGATACCTGCATACCATACTTATGTGCAGTGAAGGCAAAAACCCATATCGCTGTTAACAACCTTTATTGTAGATTCACTTACGTTGAAAAAGACCTTTAAGGTCATTGAGTCCAACCATAAATCTGACACTGCCAAGTCCTGTACAATTGCTCCTGCACAACTGTACTTTATTATGTTCTGATATTAGAGGGGTTTTAATACAAAGGTCATATTATAACTAATCTTCCAGATGGTAAATGTTGAAATGTACAGGTACAGAGAAACCAGATGGGGTCAAAATATTTAGAATAGATCTTCTTAAGCAGATTTGAATAATCTGGACCAAACTCTGCCATCCATTTTCATGCAAGTCTTCATTTGTATGTTTGTGACGTAACTTCTAACTGAGGCAGATATGACCTTTTTCTTCCTCTTGGCTCTGTACTATTATTTTACTTTGAATGTTTGAAAAAAACTTTCAGCAGAGTCATATCTTGCCTGTCACTTTCTCTTTATGAATGTTCTTTCATGGCTTCCTTGAGTTTCCTGCTCTGTTTACTTCTGTCTCTATAATACATTGCAATCTTTCCGACATTCCTTCAAATTTCAGGAAGCATCAGCACATTTTCACTCTTTTGTTCAGTGACAGTTTGTCTGCAGCTGAAATCAGATGATGTCTCTTCATCGCTGGCAATATTTCCATTACATTAATCTCTGTTGTCACTATTTCTTTGTGGGTAGGCAACTGATAGGAGCAGTGTAATAAACTGCCACCATTAGGCATTAGCTAACAACACTTAATGCAATAATGTTGTCATTGGAAACAATACTCATTGCATGATGAGTCAGAGAAATTTAGAGTTTTTTCTGAGACTGTAAGTCATATCCCATATGCCTTGTAGTTTGTTTTGCTGTGCATAATGATAAGCAGAATAATTCTTTAATAATATTAGGGTGGCTGTGGATTCTTTCTTTTTCAGTATGAGCTAAGATGGCATCAGTATTTTTCCTTCCTTTGTTGCCTAAGAGTTTTCTGGGAGTGGAGCTTCTGTGTGTATTTAAGTTAGCAGAAAAATTTACTGTCTTCTCACCTATGTTATGTGTACTACCTGCAAAAGAAGCAAATAAAAATTTATGGGAGTAGAATGGCTGCAGCAGTAACTTGGAGCTGCCTAAGGACAAATACATTTATAGTTTAGTACCTCAGGCCACTTTGTAACAAGACTTTTTAATTTTCACTGCTGCATCTGTAGTTCAGGAGGGTATCTGCACTGCTTGGCCACATCTTACCCATGTAGGTAGTAAACATGAGGTAGATGGTACCTATATAATGCTAAATATAGTCGTAAAGGTGGAATCTTCCAAACTCTTCTCTTTCTGCTGGTGCCCTGAGCTGCCTTGCTGCTGATGTGGCTGAGCAGCAGCATATCAACCATAATCTGAAGCCTCTGCAGGATCCTCAGGGCACTCTACCCTCATGGGCATGTACTTCCCAAGTACTTCCATGGGCTCGAGTCCTATGGAAATGCCTTTCATATTAGTTGTCTTGTCTGTAGATTGGGGGGGGGGGGGGGGGGGGGGGGGGGGGGGGGGGGGGGGGGGGGGGGGGGGGGGGGGGGGGGGGGGGGGGG
>JANZLQ010000056.1:19185146-19201438 GCA_026212715.1 Elanus axillaris
GACGTACCGTGGCCCCGCTGCGGCTGACTGTGGCTTTGCCGGGCCGGAGCGCTCCGATCGGCGACCGCCGCCAGGACCGCGGGTCGGCGGCCGAGGCTTCTCCCGAGGAGAGCTGCGGAGAGAACGGGGTGTCAGGGCAGGGCGGGGCGCCGGCGCAGCCGGGAGCGGGGCCGGTGGGCACTCACCCATCTGGGCGCCGCGGGGCCGCGCCAGCCCCGCCCGCAGCAGCACCAGGGCCGCCATCGTCCCCAGCCAGCCCAAGGGCACCGGAACTGGAAGTCGCCGCCGCAGCTCTTCCGCTTCCGGGCTGGGGGAAGGCGAAGGCGGTGGCGGCGCCGCGGCGGGGCCTGGTCCGCGTCCGCCGCGGGGCGGGAGGGTGTGTGTGTGGAACCACGGCCTCTCCCGGAGCCGGCGGCGGCGGGAGGCCGAGCCGAGGCGGCCCCTGCCACCTCCGGGCCGCCCCCGAGCCAGCCGTGGCTGGGCAAAGGCTTCTTGGGACGGCGGGAGCGCCGCTTCGGAGATGCCTGGTCCCGTCTCAAAAGCCGCGAGAGTGGCCACAGGGGGATCCGGGCGCTTCCCCCGCCCCTGCTAATGAAAAATCGTTGTGTGAGGGGGGCTGTACAAAATAGCCCCCTTGCTGAACATTTCCTATAATGTACGTAAAGCGGTTGCATTGCTACTGCATGGCTAACTGGCAGAGAAGTGGCTGCAGTAAAAGAGCGAGCAGCTGAAAGCAAGCTGAGCCTGCAGTCCTGCTTTCTCCAAGCCTCTGGCATTAGCCAGCACACAAGCGCATGCAGACAACGTCTTTTCACTTGAAATGGAAAGGGGGACTGTGAGCAGGACCCAGAACGAGGACCTAGGGGCACTGACACTGTTTTGTACTTGTTCAGGCATAGGCTAAAGCTGGAGCCGTGCTCGGTCACCAACACACAACAACCACATCAGCACAGTACATTTCCCCAGTGGCTACTTTCCACTCCACCCTCCCTTACTTCATCTCCTCTGAGCCCTCCACAGCCACCTGGTCTGATCAGGCAGAAACACATGGCACAGGAGAACACAAGGACCGCCTAGACTTCTTAGGCCTGTGCTCTGTCCCCGGGCTTTACTCCAAAACAATGACAAAAGCATCGAACATGTCCAGATTTATTTATTTTGTTAAAAGGCTTGGCTGTTCAACTGCAGGGAGAACAGCCCAGTACCAATTGCTCCAGGAATACATTGGGCAGACCAGAGACAGAACACAACACCCACCAAGGCTTCTCTGTCAGCACAAACGGTTTCAGCATCCCCCTAGAGAGAATGAAAGAAAGGCAGACACAATGGTCAGCCCATGCCAGGATTTGGAGAGAAGTCTAAAACGAGCAAATGCACTGGTGTCTTTTCTTCATTATTATGGAAGGAGTCACTGCACCTTCAGCTGGAATCAGAGGATTCCCTCATGCTCCCTTCTGCGTCCAGCTGACCATGTGCATGCCGCCACACAGGTCTGCTTTTGTTGGAGGATGGGAAGACAAAGCTACTGTAGGGTTAAATCCAGTGATATTCCCTCTGTTATCAGACTTTTTCTCTCTCCCCTCTCCTATTGCAAGTCTTGGTCATCGATTTGGTAACCCGAAAAACCAATCTGTTCAAACTTAATTAAGAAAAAAAAAAAAAGAGGTGCAAACATGCCCGTTTTCCCCCTGTAAAGAGCCTATAACGTTTTCATGCATCAGAGGTCAACCTGGTCACAGAAAAAAAATCTGAAGTTGGCAGGACTAGCCAACCTAGTGAGTTGCCTAGTGAGACAGGCAACTGCTTCCCCGGTTTTCTGAATATCAAGTCAATGAAAAGCAAGAGGGCACCTACAGGAGGCTGCCAAGGCTCAGTTTCTCCCTTGTGGGCTGGCAGGATGTATATAAACCACAGTGTTGAAACAAGTTGTACCATGGGGCAGTGTTGAGAGATAAATACCTGTCTCTGTCCTCTACCTTACTGTTTGAGCTGCAGCCTAGACTCATCAGTCCTCATCTGAGCTATCCTCCGATTTTTCATCAGCGGCTACCTTCCAGTTCTTTCTCTTGCTCCTCTTCTCTGGTACTTCACTGTGCCTCTCTGACACAGAATTACGATGCTTCTTTCTCTTTTTAGGGGGCCGTTTCTCTTTTTTCTCCTCAGATTCACTGTCCTCAGAGCTGCTGGTGGTTGAGCTGCTTGCATGAGAAAAGTCACTTTCCTGCCCAGAAGAGGAGGTAGGTTCCCTGGCAGGCACTTTCCTGGTCTTTTTCTTGCGCTTGTGTTTCCCTTTCTGGGTGCTTGAAGTCTCCTCTTCTGAGTACTCACTCGCCTGGGAAGAATCTGATGATGTTCTCCCCTGCTCCTTTTTCTTTTTCTTTCGCTTTTTGTGCGATCGCTTTTTTTGCTTCTTCTTGTGTGACTTCTTTGGTTTTTTTCGTTTGTGTGACTCACGGGCAGTTTGCTTTCCCAGATGAGATTTCTTCTTCCCATTGACAGCATTTTGTTCATCTCCTTCTTGCTGGTCACTGTAAAAAGAACAAAGGATGATCAAAAGGAAGCAGAGAGGCAGGCACATAGCAGTTAAGCCTCTTTCTATGTCAAAGTTTTAAGCAAGCCCAACAATTCATTTGGCTAGAGCGGGGAAGCAGACGCTTTGACAGACATGGTAGCTGCATTTTTATTTCAAGTACTTATTAGCAGCTTGGGTCCACACCTTACTAATACCCCTGTTTAAGGTATTTGAGCCAGAACAGAGGAGAATGTGTACTGAAAGCCACTGAGTGATGAAAACTCATTTATAGGAGGTTACATCAAATCTGTAAGCCTGACAAATACTGTACTTGGTGATTCTGTTAGGTGTAGCTTAAAAATAACAAATTTTGTCTAAGATCTTATTTTACAGTTAAGTCTCCACTCTCCAGGATACTGCAAGAATTTAAATTCTCCAAATAAGGAGAAACATAGAAAATACAGGTAAACTATGATGGAAAGGAGAATCTGGAGCTGGTATTTGAGAGGGTGTATACGGAGCTAATTTGGATTCAGCCTACTACTCTGGCTCTCCATTGGCCCACATAGACCCTCCATTTTAGTCACTCGAGCTAAAGCTGAATGTCTGATTACTATAAAAGATGCAATCCTTTCCGAAGACTCAGGCAAGGGGGAACCACATTAATAGACTAGATGTTTTTTCAGTGGGTGTCTGTAACTAAACAGTGCTGCTTTACACTCAAGGCTGATCTATCCTCAAAACTTAAAACTCAGTTTGTAAAATTCCCTGCATAACCTGACAGAAGTAAGATTCTAGATACATTACTAAGCCTGCTTGCCTTACCTATCCGTATCAAATTCTTCAGGGTACAACTCTTTATAACCACTGTGACCCCACCTGTAAGAAAGCAGAACCACCAATTATAAAGAGACAAGGTGTTTAAGGAAAAAATATAATTCTGAAAAGACAGAGCCACAGAATGAACATGAGGTTAGACAGCAAAGAAGAAGGGCTATCAGAACCTTCCCAACAAAGAAGGAAGGAAATACGATCGACTGGTTGATACTATTTAAATACACCTCATGCTTTCAGTCTCTTTTCCATCTCCTGTTAGGGAAAACTACAACTCAGATTTCTTTAAAATAAGCCTGGAGAGCACTAACTTGCATTTCTCAAGATTTTTTTTAAGTGCCTTGGGCAAAGTAATAAATACTAAGCTTAATTGCTAAGCTTAGGGTAGAACTCTTGCTGCTTACTGTGACTTAGGAATTCTATAGATGAACTCAAATTAGGTATTCTGCGACACTGCAAAAGTTCGTGCATGTTACTTACTCTTTCTCAAAATAAGATCAAGCATTATTTTATAGAAGTACATACTGAAAAAAGAAATGTACTAACTTTTTGGTACAGGACTCCAAAAAGGTGTTTCAATTACAGTTATAATCACGGAGTATTAATTCCCCCACAGACCTGTCTGGCATGTTGGCTTCACATTCATATAGCTTTTTATTCCAGGATCGGGCCCTAAGGAGATCATCTTCGACTAGGTCAAGAAATTGTGAGTTCTTTGTTTTCCAGTCAGCCCTGTGGCCCTCCTCATCAAAGCCATCACTGCGCATCCGACTGCTGCAGAAAGAGAACAGGTGTCCTTCAGCTGTCAGCTCTGATGGAGAAACTTTCTGAGCAAGGGGTTAGTCCAGCGAGAGGAGCAAAAATCCAGCAAGTCTTGGATGTCCATCTATGCAAGAAGACCAGCTATCATTTTAACAGACAGTCACCATTAACAGCTCTCACAAAACCAGTTCAGTAGCTAACAGTGGTTTTCAAAACTTACTATGGCTCTCTGTGCACAGCAAAATTCTAGACAGAGGTGCTCACAATGCAAAATTAGAGGAAGGGGTTATCATGCTTATCGCAACAAATGCAGTTCTCTTCCTCTAGAATACTCTGCAGGAGCAGACTAACAATATGCAATGAGATGTACTCTAGTAAAAGCAGCAAAGGGGAAACTGAAGTAGTAGAACTGACTTACTAGAATTGCAATTTGATCAGGTACCAGGACTAAGACCCCAAATCCACAGAAAGCCCCAACAGTTTTGAGTGATCTCACATGCCTGTGGTTCTAGTTTTGTTTCTCACTTGAAATGCCGCACTTCCTGAGCCAAGCAGCAGCTGTGGACTTAGCGTAAGTCTGAAAGGTGTTCTTCCCTGAGATACTAAAACCACTTCCTGTAACATTCATGCTTCTGAAAAGTCTTCATGGTAGTAAGCTCTCCCCCTACCGTCCCAAACCCCAACAACCCCCCCAAAACCAACATTCACTAATGCCTGTGAGCTGACCAAGAAGAAAGGAAAACATACAGTTGCTGAGAATATTATCCCAATCTCCACCAACTGGCCTCCAAGCCAGAGAGCATTCCTTTTTTCTCTACTCCTATCTCCATTAAAATTCAGGACATGTAGGCTGAAGTTAGAAACCTCTAGTTTCAAAGAGGCAGGCTCCTTCACATAAGGATAATTCAGTGCTTCAAAAAGTAGCATTTTGTTTGTACTGGCCTAGATAATTATAGCGTTTTTTAGACTTCAGAATCTGTGGGTTTGTGAATTCTATTTCTCTCTTTTTTCTTTTTTTTTTTTTTTTTTGAAGATCCACAGGTAAAATGTGTATTGCACTCAGCATGTTTTTAACTTTTGCAGCTACATAACAAAACAATAAGCAGAACTGAATCTCCTGCTTCAGCTGACTCTCCAATGTCAGCTCATTGCCTAGGAAGGTCTGGAGGAATTTACACATTTTATTTATTTACGTATTTATATGAACTTTCAAAATTCGGTCAGATGGCAGAGTAAGTTAGGCAGGTTGTATTCACATTGTTGAATAATACTGAGAAACCTCTGCTTGGGGTCTTTTATGCTTAGGGTCACAGCAACTATCAGAAGCTTCTGGGAAGCTGACTTCCCTAAGTTTGGCTGGCAAGGGCTTTGTCTTGAATCTGAAGGTAGTGGGGCTCCCACAGATGGCTTTTGGATGTCTCATTATTTCCTTGTCTTAGGCATTGGTCTTGTTTGTTGCCTGAAAAAAATCTGTTTATGTTTTCATCTAAGAAGTGTAAAACTTCTGCATAAATCAAATGACAGGGCTCAGTATAGGTGCGTCTGCAGGAAATTATGATGATCCATGACAGTGGTTACCCAAGTTTTGAACACACGTGCATCACTGTGAAGCTTTAGATTTACTTGTGCTCTACCATGGAAGTCATGAAGAAATGAAGAATTTGTACTTTTCATTGTTTAATTGTACTTTACATTGTTTAAGTAAGCTGTAGACCAGCAGTGATCTGAAGGCGAGACTCCAGATGTAGATCATGTACTGGTTTCCTCTTTGTTTAAGCTCTGTTAACACAGTTTAAAATTGGAGTTTTCTTTCTCTTTTGTTTAGTCACATTTTTATTAGTTGGCTGCTTTCTGCCCCTATTTCAGTCTTTATTACCCTCCTCACCATTGCAAGAGATTTCTGTATAGATAACTAGACCAAAATTGCTATTGGTAAGAAAATTTGCTGCTTGAGGACATTCCTTCAAATGCTCCTGTTAATATTCTTAGAGAGCAAAGAAAAGTGACTTCCTGAAACAATTTCATTCAGTTTCTTGATGTTTTGTAGAAAAAAAAACAGTACTGAACCATCTTTGATCCTAAGGGCTCTTTTTAACTTAGTTGCAGTGTGTGTGTGAGAAGGCACTGAGAAATATTTGTTGCCTGAGAGACAAGAAAATATAGGAAAACCTGTGATCTAGTGCAAGAGTAAAGAACATGAATCATGGTGGTTTGGTTGGGGCTTTTTTCCTCCAATCTATATGAAATATGAGAAACCAGACAGTCTTATTGTTAAAGTCTTTAGACAAACTTCTTCTGAGTGCCAGGATTCCAGGTAGTTCTGTCAAAATTACTATGGCTTGACAGATGTGTGGAAACACTCCATGAGTATTTATGTATCTCATTTGACATAGGATAGAAAGCTATCCCAGAATGACTTCATATCAATTGATGTTTATTGAGACATGGTTCCAGTTAAGAAAGGTGTATACAAAAAAATGAGCTTGTCGTTGTAACAAAATATTGTCCTTTCTCATTACTTTCACTGTTCACTGAAGTATGTTAAAGTTATGATTTTTTTTTTCTGCAGTTGAAGGTGGTAGTTGACATACTAAATTATGGAACTGATCTTTAGATGGTGTGATCAAGTGTTTTGTAAAAATAAGTCTGCCAACTGTGTACAAGCTACTTTACCTTGCATGCTTGATTCAGATATATTTTAATTTAGGTACAGCTAAGTGTGAATGCTTGACTACATAAAGTCTAATTGAGTGATGCATGTATTTATATTCCTGGATCACTGATCAAGGTTAATTAATTACTAAAACCAAAGTCTTGACTAATTTGAGTCCGAGACTCTCAAACCTGTTGTGACAGCAAGCCCTGCCCTCTGCTGTGCCTCAGTGTGTGGCTGGAGCTGTCAGGTTTACAGCCAGTGCGCAGAGGGTTGGAGACCCTCAGTAAAGATGTATACTCTAACCAGAAGAGAAACAATTTTTTCAGTCATTTTGGAAGAAACCTAACATAGGAGGAAAGCTAGGACTTGTCTGAAACAATTTTTTGTCCATGAAATCTACAGCATACTTGGTGCTTCAATGGTTTGCGTAGTAAATACTTTTTTTTTTTTTAATACTAGAAAAAGGCATCTTTTATGACACCAATATTACTACCTGTGAGGCTGATGGGAAGGATACCATCATGGTATCATAGTACAAGAACTGGTTTGGTAATGTTTGATTCAGAACCCTCTATGATTATAGTCCTGATACAATTATGTTAGTGGTATGAACTTAGTTTTGGGGCTCATAGATGACTGGAGCCCATTCTGCAGAGAGGTCATCTTTGTAAGGAGACCTCACCTTTAGCAAAACGGTTGCTCCTGTGAACCTCTGCTGAACTTGAGGGAAAATCAGAGCTTTGCTCTACTGAGCTCCATCAGAAGGTTGCCTGGTACTCTTCACCAGCAGATTTAGTTTTAAAGAAAATGCCTGTTATAAATGTTTATTCATCTTCTCTACTTTTAAGCACCAAAAAAGGAATCCAAAGGAAAAATACACTAAACTAACATATCTGATTAAACTTGGGAATTGCAGGGGTAAGACTCAACCAAACAATTTTCATTTTTGTGCTGATGTGTTGTATCTCATTTAGTGTGCAAGATTTCCTTCTTTGATAGACCATAACAGCTGCAATAGCAAACCTTTAATGAGGTAAGGACTGACAGTAAATGATTCTTACTTTATGCTCCCCTGCATCATCTATATCCTAGAGATGCATTCTTTCATGTAAAAGAGGTTGAGAGAGTAGAAAGAAAAAGAACAAACTATAAAATGTACATACTAACGGGACTTTAAATTTCAGCCTCAACTGCTTTGCTAGTATTATGGTTGAGGGAAAATTACACTTGAGCATTCTCACTGCAAAAGTGGTTTTTGACTAAACAGAATCTTTGTATGAAAATAGGTGCTTTCCCCAGGAAGAGAGGCTGACCTACAAAGGACAGCTAAAGAGTAAAGCACACAAATTTTCCTGAAAAGTCTACAGCAGTGTTTCCAAACTTTGACCAAAAGATCTGGATTTTTGTATTTTCTTCATCCATGTGTATAATCCAACATTTTGGTTATGGCCACCACCTACAAACTGAATTCATAGATTCATTGGAAAACTTAAGGATGAAATATAAGCATGCATATACATCATCAGAAGCTAGGTAGCAATGACTTTAATTGGAATTGACTGCTGTGCAGAATACTTTGTGCATTGCTCAGGCTGTTGGAAAGCAGATCAGATTTGATAGTGAAAGGCTGTAAATGCTCTGTGTGATGAAGCTATCCATCATGAGGATAAAGTTCTGGGTATGTGTATTGGTCTGACTTAATAAATGGCACCAGGCTATGAAACTTGCTCCTGCAGGAGCTGTGATTTGTCGCAGACTTCGTTTTGCTTCCGTTCAAATGTATGAGGAAATCAGCTCAACCTTTCTTGGTAACTCAGGGCCTGTTCATCTTGTTAGATGAGTAAGAAAAGTTAGCACCTTGCTGGTGTTGTGTTGAATGGCCTCTGACCCAGCAAATCAGCTTTGATCCAAAGGCTGTTGAACATTGAAATGGGCTATGCTTAAGCTCATAGTCTGTTATTTTTGTCTTATCTGCTTTCCCATCAGAGATTTTTCTGGGGAGGTTTTTTACTCTTCTTAAAGACAGCTCTGACCTTCTGGCATTCTTTTGTAGAAAACCTAGCAAAAATTTTCTGAGTGCCTCCACGAATAGCAGGAATTTGTCCCTTAGGAAGAGTTGTAATAATGACTTTAAAGATACCAAAATCAGAAGCTGACATTATGTTTAACGACAGTCAGGAATCATAGAATGGTACTGTTGATGTTGTAAAGAAAAGAAATTTGCTATTTACTGTAATGGCTCACTTTTGCATAATAAGCTTAATAGGCAATATTTAAAGCTTACTGAATTAAAGAAAAGACTTCTCTTTCTTCAGAAAAAAAAATTTAGCGAGTGGTGTTTGTTCACTGTATGTAATTTAAAACTGAAAAGTCACAGACTATGGAGTCTTTCTAGTTGAGGATAAGTGGAATTTATGTACCTGTGAGAGGTAATTAATTAATCGAGGTTGTTTCATAGGGTGTTTTTTACTCCTTCATGTTCACAGATCCTAGATGCTGACAGCAAGAAAACATTCCATCAGTTGAACATGAAGCTGAGTACAAAAAATATCCATCTTTTTACAATGTATAGTTAACATCTATCAAGCACTGCCCCAAGATATCATTGTAAACAGATGGTAAACAGGAGTCCAAAAAGTCTTAAACTTTTATACATGTCTTCACAATATTTACAGTTGCATTAGAAGTGGGAATTATAGAAGGGATATAAACATTCATACTTCCACTTGTTTACAAGATGGGAAGACAAAATAAAATTGGTTAGTTCCAAATTTCCTTTTTTTAGAAATCTATATGTCCTCCTATATGAGACAAATACTCAAGGTTTGTGTGCCAAATTTTGTAATTCTTAATTGAATGATGGCTTTTGCCTGACAAAGGCCTATGGAATTCAGCCCAGTTAAGTTATTTTTTTTTTCATGCAGTGCCGTGTGCTGTAAATTGGGATGCAGTAGTACAATGCAAGTCCTAAAAAATCCATCTATTTTCATGGGTAGGAAATTGTATCTCTCGCCCATCATTAACCAGCAAACAGCCACTCCCATTCAGTATTCTAATCACAGCTGAATAGTTCGATACATCTTTAAACAGCCGTTTTAGCATGTTGGGTTTAAAAGACTCTGTGTTCCTGACAGAGCAATCGCACAGCTGGCTGGCTGTACTTTGAGCACTAATGTAGTTGGAGCACAGCTGTGGTGAAATAAATCATGCAAAAATACTGACTTTTAAGGTTATTCTGGTTTGTGATAGAATGAAGAACATGTTCCCATAAATTTAGGAAGAGAGAGGTTTGTATTGCTGCAATAGTAAAACAGTACCAGAGTTCATGGAAGATCTACAAAGATTTTCTGTGATGTATGCTTTCAAACAATCTGTTCTGAATGTTGCTGATTTACACTACTGAAATGAGCAAATTTAGAGGTGTCTTCTATATACACTATCCATAGCGCATTAGAGTACTGCATATGCCGAGTACCAAATTGCACCAAAGACGACAGTGCATTGCTTCTTTGTGAGATGCTTTGTATTAAGGTTAACACACAATGCTGAGAGAAGGATTATGGTTGTTGGGAGGAAACGGTGTGGACAAATTGGATGGGGAAGAATAGATTTTTTTTAGCCCAGGGCTTATTGTAAAGAAAAAAAGGAGTCAACTGTTTCTTAATGTACATAGTCTTTTAGGCTATATACACAGTCTTTTTTAGGCTTAAATAACTTTATATTTTCCAAAGCATGTAATAGGTTTCATGATTTTAATGTGTTCCCACATTAATGTGTTTTATTTAGCTAACTAAATTGGTATAATCTTTTTAAATCCCTCAGGGCTATTCTATCAGCTTAGTGACTATCCCATGAATCAGTTGGGGATTGTGTGAAAATGTACCCGGATTTTGGAACAGAGAGAAGCTCCAACTGTTATTTCAGAAATGCCCTTCAGATCTTGGGAACTGTTCTTGAGTCTAAACAAAGTCCTTCTGGGTTTTTTGCCATCTCATATCATATTTGGATTTTTTTTTATTGTGTTGTAGATGACCTAAAAGAAATAGAATTGCAAGGAAGTCTGTTATGAGGATGACATATGCCTCATTGTGCTGAGAATGGCATGTCACTGAAATCTGGTTAGAAAGCAGCAAAGTGCCCCGGAGGGCTCTAAACAGGTAATAAAATAAATATTTTAAAGTGGAGAAAAAGTAAAAGTTTGTGTTGCTCTTTTAAGCTTCCATAAGAGTACTTTGGCTGTAGAAAAAAATGTCTCAGCTTCTGTGGTTATTAGCCCAGAGAGAGCTGTCCATCAGCTTGACTCCCTTGAACTACTCACTGCAGACCCAATTACAGTAGTTGCCAGTGTTGTTGCCTATACTCTGGGGACACAAAAGGGCTTTGGCTTAAAATTAATTTATAGAGTTTCGCAAATTTTTTTCAGAAATATTCCCTACTTCTGATGTGGGGTTGGTTGAGAGGGAAGAGGAAAACACTGTGTGCATACAAATACTGGTGTGCAAAGGCCTCCACAAAACTGTGCCCAGCAAATGCTTCTGTAGCTTTCCATCTGGGGCATCGCCTTTCCTAGCTGTACCAATATTAAATGAAATTATCTTCCACAAATAGAGCAACTGGTTACTGTGAGAGGTGTAGTGAGAGCAGAGTGAACCAGACAGCAGAGGAGAAAGGGGAATTTCAGGAGGGTCAGGAAAGGGGTTCAAAGTAAGGAGAAAAAAAAAGAGTACCTTCAGGGCTGGAATACTTTTTAGCTAGTCAACTAAACATTTGGCTTCCTGCTGCTTGATTTTTCACCAATAACTCAAAATCCCATGCTCCTGTTGAAGACTGTAGACTCAGCAAGAGCCTCTTTTCCTCAGCCTGTTCAGGCACCCATCCTTCTGCCTGTGGCTCGAAGTGTAGCAGGCTTGGAAATGCTCCTCTTCCCATGGGGGTACCGAACACATGGCTCTGGATCTCGCTTTTGAAACCTGCTCAAAGAGAAATCCAAGAGAGAGGCAGGAGACTTGTTTTACTAACTAGCAGTGCAGAAGGCATGGTCATTTATCATTAGCTATTGTAACTTACAAAAATTAACTGTAAGAGTCACCAAAACTCTGACCTGGCTACAGCAAAAGGAAGCCCTTCTTGGTCTTCTATAAGAGAACCCCTGTGTGAGATATTGATGGATTTCATTCATTTGTCCATACCTTCATGCCTTAACAAAGCACTGTGCTATGTTCAGTACTGTTTATAAAGCAATGGGATCCTGGGATGAATGTAGCTAAATAAAAATTAAAGGTATTTCTGAAAAAGCCAAGTATTTCCATTTGAAATGGATGATGTTCAGTGCTTTGAGGTCCCTTCAGAACATGACTGGGATAAATATCGGCATCATTAGAGCGTGAGGCACCTTTGACGAGTGAGGCAAGCAGCCACCCTAAACATAACTAAGGTTTTCTAAGCTCATGTGGTGAAGATATCAGAAGGTGGGATGACATTAACAGCACCTCTCTGCCTGACTTTGCAGGAGAGATGGTAACCAAAGTGTAGCCAGTGCCTATATTTACATTCAAATACAAATATTTTTACTTTGTATGTCTGTCTTGCTAGTACTTACTAAAAAAAGATGTATATATTTAATGAATTTGCTCGTAAATTGTTTCTGTTGATCACCTGTAGGTAAATAATTCTTCTTTGTAGATGTATGCAGATTAAATAATAAAATTCACAGCATTCAACAGTACCTGATGCCAGACAGTTTCACTGTTGGAGATATACGGGTATATTAGTGCTGATAGTCTGGTGCTATTTGCTCTACTTGCAGAAAGAGTCATTTGCACTAAGTAGTAATAATTAAAGTATTCAAAGCCTCAATTATTTTTATTAGGAGAGGAGCAGGAAAATGTATCGTTAATGTAGATGCTGAGAAGTTAATAACTATAGTAGGGCAGATCTGCACATCTTGCTGGAAAGAGAGGGAAAACTTGTCTGTAGAGATGGAAAACTCCCTAATAAAGCCATTCTTTAAATTTGCCAATGACTATGCAGAGTAAATGAAGTAAATCAGGAAGAATTTTCCTGCTATTCAGATTAAATAATGCTCATAACAAAATAAGTGCTTGATACATTGCTGGCTGAAAAATGTCTGAGAGATTTAGACCCATCTTCCTGCATGTAGTAGGATTTAATATCTTGTTCATAAGTATCTTTTTCTAGTTCATTATTTAATAAAAACACTCTATTCAACAACAACAACAACAAAAGTATTTGAGCTTTAAATGCTAAGGAGTATTTGTTTTTCATAAAGACATAATGTTAAAAGAACTATTTTTCTTACAGCTTTTAATAATTATTCCAGGCATATGAGAATCTCTTTACAAACAAATGCTTAAAGAGACTTAGTTAATTATATACACTTGAGTTTTATAATATAAACCCTACTAAAATACATATGTTTTTTTCTAGTTTGAAATTCATCAATGTATCTAAATGGGCACCTATTTTAACTAAGGCAACTTGTGCTTTAATACTGTCAGAAACCTAATTAGTTGACTATGTCAAACTATTGAAAGAATTGGCAGAATGAGTGGAGGTAATGATCCCTGTAAATGACCTTGAATTGTGAAGCCATAAATAGATCATAAATGCCATTTCCAAAATATGACATGAAGTTTTATTCTCATTATACAGCATGCATGTAACTCCCAGGAGAAGTGGTTCAAGCAGAGATTATACATTCACAGCCTATACTAGCTTTACCACGAGAACAGGATGGGAAATGAATTATAGTTTCTTCAGCTATAATGTCTTAACTAGATATATGTGATGAACTGATTTATATGTGGGAAACTTAAAATGCTGACTTGTTCCACTTATCACTTAAACTGCCAACACTTTATACTTTCACATTTAGTGTTTTCACATAAACTAGTAAGATTTTCAGTAATCCCTACTGAATCTCTTTAATTGCTATATGGAAGAAAAATAAAAAAGTTACTTCAGAAAGAGCTGATAAAGCACTACTGTTTGGTTCGGGTTTGAATTTTCCATCTAGGAACAACAAAATTTGTTTAACGACCATGTAATTGGACTTTGTTCTGGTAACAAACAGTACTTGGCAGGAAAATGCTGCCATTATCCTAGTGTGGTACACAGAGGCTGTCCCTTCTTGGCTGCTTTTTGAAGCCCTCAGAAGAGCCATAAGTAGTAACTTTTTTCCTTTAGGTTTTGCTGCCAGGTCTATACAACCTCAGGCCAGTGGATATTTCCATGCCCTTTGCTTGTCTTGTCCTAAAATATAAGGTGAAACAGAGGTGCTGAATTAGTTGCAACAACTGCACAAAACTCGAAGGACCTCAACAGAAGGCTACAAGGAAGGCTGCATGTAAGTATGATGTGAACAAGAATAGGAGGAAGGGGAGTTTCAGTTGTTTTCTTTCTGGACAGCAAATGTGGTAAGGCAGCCTATTCATGATATAATTCAAGTACAGTCTATAGCAGTAATATCATGGAAACCAAGAAAAAGTGCTAGGTTTTGGTGTCTTGGTTCCTCAAAAATTACTGAAGGTTTTGGGAAACAAGGTATTGCAATTTTATGTGCTTGTTTTTTTTGTACAGGAATGCGCACACATTCCTCAGCAATTTATTTCTTATATCCTTTCTTGAGTTCAACACTACTGGAGTAACTAAATTTCCCTTCCAATATATTAGCTCAATTAATGATTTCCTGCTCTATGTAGATACAAATAAAGACTCATTGACAATTATAAGTATGAATTGTCCCAAATCTTAATATAATTCTATTTTAAAATGTGGATTTCGGCACACAGTAACTTGTTTCCTTACCAACAGTGACTGTGATCTCTCCCTTACAGCTTGTGTGTATCTGTGTATAGATAAGTCTTCAGTAATAAAGCAGTGAAGAAATCAAAATGTGGATAGATGGCTTGAATCATACTCCACTCTGAACATAGCTGCAGCAGTCTGCTCTTATGCAGCAGGCTTTGATTATAACTCTTAATTCCATCTTCATAGTCTCCATCCTATATTAATGTGTCAATTCAAGTACTCTTTATTCTTGTCCTACATTTGATTAAAAAAGAAAAGGAAAAAAAAAAAAGAAACCCAACATCTGGGCTACATAATTTTAGAATAGGCTCCATTAGTAATGGTGACCTTGGTTGACCTTATTTTTTGTTTTAGAAATGTGCATGCCACGTAGTTGAGTGAGCTAAAGACCTATTTTCTAAGAGAACATAGAAATGAGAACCTAACGTTAGTGAAGAGTGAGCCTAATCTGAAATCAGTGTGTAACATGCAGTCACAGAAGAAGGCAGGGAGAACAGGAGGCATGCGTAATCCAGCAGTTGTGCCTAGTGACATGGAATATTCAAAAACTTCTTTGCAAGTAGTATGGATAAATTATGTTCACTTACCCCCGTTTCCCCTCACCTTGCAATATATTGCCCGCACAAAGCGACATGTAGCTCAGCGTAATGATGGGGCTGTGTAGGGGAGAATTCAGATGGGAATTGGCTGATGTAGTTGACAAGCCACTCTCCATGATAACTGAAGTCATAGCAGTCGGGTGATGTCCCCCGTGACTGGAGAAAGGGAAATATTGCACCCATTTTTAGAAAGGAGGACCCTGGCAACTACCAACCTGTCAGCCTCACCTCTGTGACCGGGAAGACCATGGAACAGATCCTCCTAGAATTTATGCTAAGGCACATGGAGGACAGCAAGTGATTTGAGACAGCCAGCATGGCTTCACCAAGGGCAAGTCCTGCCTGACCAATCTAGTGGCCTTCTAGGATGCAGTGACTACATCAGTAGACAAGGGAAGAGCTACAGATGTCATCTATCTGGATTTCTGTAAGGCCTTTGACATGGTCTCCCACAACATCCTTCTCTCTAAATTGGAGAGAGATGGATTTGATAGATGGAGTGTTTGGTGGATGAGGAATTGGTTGGATAGTTGCATCCAGAGGGTAATGGTCATTGGCACAATGTCCAGATGGAGACTGATGACAACTGATGTCCCTCAGGGGTCTGCACTGGGACCAGTACTATTTAATATCTTCATCAGTGACATAGTGGGATTGAGTGCATCCTCAGCAAGTTTGCAGATGACACCAAGCTGAGTGGTACAGTTGACGTGCCTGAGGAATGGGGTGCCATCCAGAAGGACCTGGACGAGCTTGAGAAGTGGGCCCATGTGAAACTCATGAGGATCAACAAGGCCAACTGCAAGGTCCTGCACGTGTTGGGGCAACCCCTGGTATCAGTACAGGCTGGGGGATGAAGGGATTAAGAGCAGCCCTGTGGAGAAGGACTTGGGGGTACTGGTGGCTGAAAAACTAGGCATGAGCCAGCAATGTGTGCTTGCAGCCCACAGAGCCAGCCATGTCCTGGGCTGCATCAGAAGAAGCATACCCAGCAGTTTGAGGGAGGTGATTTGGCCCCTCTGCTCTGCTCTGGTGAGACCCCACCTGGGGGTCTGTGTCCAGCTCTGGGGTCCTCAGCACAGGAAAGACATGGACCTAC
>JANZLQ010000056.1:19208121-19227546 GCA_026212715.1 Elanus axillaris
GGGGGGGGCAGGAAGAGAGACATTAAAGCTTTCCTTAGCTGCTGTTCAAGGAAGGCAGCTCTTACATCTTGCACAATTCTTCAGGGTATTTTTGCTGTCAACCACAAATCCCAGTGGTTCCTGGGAATATCCATTTGCAGGAATCCTTCTCTTGGCCATGCTTTCTCCCCTCTGTCCTCACTGTATTTTGATGTGTTGCTCCATAAGGAAGAAAGCACCTGGTGTAATTTCTTATTGATAAGCCCTGGGCATTTCTGATGAGCAACCTCAGAGTTCTCATCAGCACATTCAGGTCAGGCTGAAAATGAAGTAAGTTTGTTGAAATACAAATTTTAGAAATAAAAGTCAGAAAAGGAAAAAAAAACCCAACCAAACCAATAACTCCCAAAATGCAGTTTTGTGTCAGTCTTGGCACTGCAAGGTTTTCCTAATTGTTCTAAATTATCCAGTGTGGGGACACAGCAGCTAGCTCAGCTGTGACTTGCTCTGAGGTCTTCCTCTCTTATAGGTCCTTGTTGTTCCTTTGTTAAGGATGGATTCTGCTAAAGCTCCCTCTTTCACTGCCTCAGCAGCTCAGCTAGGATGAGTGCTGGGCATTACCCCACTCTTCCCCATAAGACGTATTTTTGTTTGCTTGATTTTTTTTCCTAGCAACTTTCTATAAGACCTTTTTTGGGTCTTTGTTAAAACTATACTGTCCCTAGACTGAGTTTTTCTCTGTTCTCAGTAGACTTTCCTTCTTGGTTTTTTAAAATACGGCTGTGAAGTTACTTCCTCCCTTGTGAGGCTACTTGGACACCTGTAGTAAGCTAGATGGTTTCTCATCCCTTGCCACCAGGAGTTAGGTTTACTTTCTCCTTCCCTCCAAATGCGCCTCTAATTAACTAGAATTGAGGCAGCTTCACACAGATATTTCCACTGTGTTCCTTAACTAGTTTTTCTGGCTTCTGGCTCTTTCTGCAAATTATTTTAAAACTATAACAGACCTAGATCTTCCTAGATTAGGAGGTGGATTCATTGCCCACAACAGAGGGCTTATGACTGCCAGCTTACCATTAGCTTCTTTCTCAGAGATCACCTGACTAAATAGTAAAAATAAAAAATCTGACATTCAGAGTCTTGTTTTTCCAAAGTTACTCTCTCCTGCTTTCTGTCTGTCTGGGAAAGTTCTTGTCATTGCAATATGTAGCGCTGTAAATTGTGAGTTGGTGTGGACAAATCATGACTGGTTTCTCCATATGAGAAGCATTGTATAATAAAATAATAAAAACACAAATTAGGGGAGCTGCTATCCATAAAACTACAGAATAGATCCAAATTGCATATAGCCCATAACCTCACAGGAACCATAATACTACTTTTCCTTTTTTTAGGGGTGTGGGGGATGGGTGGGGTGGTGGTGTTGTTTGTTCTGGTTTTTTGGTTTTTGTTTGTTTGGTTCGTTGTTTTTGGTTTTTAGAGGAGCAAAGTGTGGTAAGTGAGTGGCTATATTTCAAATCATGATTGGATTTCAAGAGTGACTTTCTGCCTTCACAGTATGGTTGGTCTTTTTTCTGCCCTTCTTGCAGGAATGGATTATCAGCTGGAATGGCAGGATACAAAAAACAATGTCTGAGCATATCTGATAGAGAATATTACCCAAGAAAAATTGTTATCCTTCACTCCTGTGCGGAAACAGTGAAAGCATCACTGTAAACATCCTGAGCATGCAAGCTGAAGTCCATAGACTTATGCCACGGATACTCATGGTAGGATAATTTAATTTTTAATATTCAGGACCCTCAGCTGTATCAAAATCAGATGATTTCTTTTTACTTGTCCTAGAACTCTCATGCTTACAAAAATTTTACTAATTGCCACTGAATAAAAATGACTGTGTCCATATTAATTCTCTACTAAGCTTGCTTTAAAATTCTAGTTATTTTAGATGTAGGAATTAGAAGAAAAAAATTGTTATTGAAGGTTCTGTACATACCATCATTCAATCAGGAAAATCACTGCAATTCAGAATGGTTCTCATTATAACATTTTACATATCCCATTAAAAAGAACATGTAAGTTGTTCGAAAGAGGAATGATTTTGTTGTTGTCTTTATAATGGCATGTTGGTCTATTACTCCCACCCAATGCTAGTAATAAAAATAATAGTCTATAATTGGGATGTCCAATAAAATGCTTTTAAATGGGAGAACATAAAATTATTGTGTGAAGGCAATAACCTTGATAAGGTAGATGAAGACTTGCTTATATGAGTCTGTTGGGGAAAAAAAAGGAGAGTATTTTGAATATATGTGATACAGGAATTTAAAATTACAAGCTAAGTTCCTTTTCTCCCCTTTCTAATTATATTCTGTTTCATCCCTTTTCACAGTCTATTTTGTTTTCCATCCTCTGTTGCTCAAATGAACCACTGATACTTAAAAGCCCAAGGGAAAATATGAGACATTTTCAACTCATGCCAACTCTTGTCTCATCCTCAAAACATAAGCAAACAAATACTCTTCTCTTCTACTATTTCTGAAAATAAAATAATTTGTTACTTATTTTTTTAGTTTGTGAAGTCAACCTAAATTTCCATTGGTTATAGCATTGAAAATCACAAAGGAAAACTATGGATTTCCAGCCTAACAATTGCACCAATATTTTTTTAGGTATCTTTCCATGGGACTTCAGTGTATGTGATCCACCCTTAGGCAATGGAATACCCAGACACACACTAAAAGTGTGTCTGCTTATCTCCCATGACACTCTGGTTCTGATACTTCTGACAATATGAACGCAGAACAGAAATCCAGAACCTCAGGAGTTCTTGCCCTCCTGTTCCTATCAAAGTGCTATTTAGTCTTGGGCATATTGCAATGACAGCTTGTTTCCAGAATTGTAACCCCTACTGTAAACCAAGTAGGAGACTATTTCTTACCAAGTTGTCTCCCTGGGGTGTCCTAAGGATTAATTGCTGTAAGTGCAGTTCCTGGAACACATAAAGTTCCCTATAAGTATCCATTATTAAATGTTATATCCCCTCAAGTACTTATTCACATTAGATTTTCTTACTTAAGTAGCCCCAGTGATATCTGTTTCTATTAATTATTTTTGCTATTTGCCACTCTTCTTAAACACAAGCTAAATGGCTTTGGCTGTGGGAAAGCAAATTCACCAGACAGATGCTTTCTTCTGTATTTAAAGTATACATAGCACTGTCTTTTCCCATTACCTTATTGACTTATGTTTATCTTTGTCAACAATTTTTTTACTCCAGTGGTTTTCTGACTCTTATTTTCCCTATTAGGGCAAGTACTTAAGAATATTGGAAGTGAAAAAATGCACCACCCAATAGCAGAGAAATAAAGCAGGAGAGAATCAAGAAGCATCACACATCCTTGCAACTTGCAGAGGTCTCACAATTTCCATAACAGTCTGAAGAATGAGAAAGGAGGAAGTGGCAATGAAGATTTCAGAAAGCTATGACTTGAGCTGGTATGCAAAAATAGGTATGTTTTTAAAACTAATTCTATTAACTTCTAATTAGTTTGGCATCCAGTTAAAAAATTGCTCAGAAGGCTATTCTTAAAACTCACATTCCTTATCTGCCATTTGTCTGCTCTTTCCGTTCACTGAAGCTGCCTCCTCTCTCCATGTGTAGTCTTACATATGCAGACATAGAAGATCTCTGTCCTGGAGCCCTGCAGGGCTGTATTTTCCTCATTTCCTAGTAGTATCCCTAGTGTATTTACAGAAGTGTCTAAACATATTTAATAAATTTGACAAAAACAAGTCAACCCATTCTCTTCTCTCCACCACCTTTCCACTGAACAAATGTAGTGACTCTCTCCATGAAGTAAACAGAATTTAAACTGCTTATGCAGTTTAATCTGCAAGAAGCAATAGGTAGAGAGACCTAATGTGATAACCTAAATGAATTCTTCACCGACAGGGAGGTTGCTTCATTCTTTCTGGTGATGCGGCTGAATTCCTCTCAGGGGTTTTCTTTGTTTCATTTTCCTTAACAATTTATTTTGTAGCATTAGTAATGTCAGGGTAACTGCAAATTTAGGAGTCTTGTTCCTTTTCTTATTTAAAATAAATACATACATAAATAAGTGTCATCATGAAGCTGGTTAATTACTCAGGACGTTCATGGCTAGGCTAAGATAAGCCTGGCTGCTGCTGAGTTTGAAACTTTCAAACCAAAGTGCACTCAATATCTTCCTTGTCTTAAAAAGTGCTTAGCAGTATTAGAAACTAATTAAGGCTGAATTGATCATTATGCCTAAGCATGTTCCTCAGCTGGAGGACACAAGCAGTTCTACTGACTCCATGTTCTTATTCGTAGGCTTAAATGTGAGTACCTTGCTAAATCAGAACAAATTATGAAGATGGTAAATGGAAAAAAAAATCATTTGCTCTAAATGAAAGAATATACCACACACATTTTGATTTCAGAAAAAATATGCAGTCCTCTCCCACTCAGCTAAAAACCCCCAACATATTCCACTTGTCAAGCACCAAAGTGATATTAAGGCCTTACTACTTTCAAATTTAAAACCTACCTTTGATTTATCTTAGTTCAAAGCCTTGGAACTGTAATAAATTGTTGAATGCTCTTATCTGGCTTCTGATATGTCCTTGGCAAGGACGCACATGGCAGGGAAATTAAAATCTTGGACTCTTTGTAGGAGAACTCTTATGCTGGGATTCTGTAAATAAGAGTCTTGTCTAGGAACTTAAACTACCCTATACTTATGTATCAACCCGTTCATGTGGCAGGTCTCACAAAATGTTGACCATATGAAGCTGCCCAGAAACTAGCTGAAAATACGGGTGTTTGCTACACCACTGATTACAACCCCCATCTTTCTGTACAATCAACAACACGTAACTATGCAGCCAATGCCCAAAGTTCAATATTATAAAGCAGAGAGAAAGAACCTCCCCACCCCCAAAATCACACAAAACAATCAGATGTTTTCAGCAGTTTTCCCCACACTCCATCTGCTGCGTAACACTATTTTTTACCTGCATTACCTCCCTTTTTCCATACAGGAGTATCCCATATTGTAGCAAGGGCAGTCATCATCTGGTTCCCAGTAGTAAAGAATGCAAAGCAGATGGAAGCCAGCAAGTTACCAAAGTCAACAAGCATTGGCCTGGGTGAAAATAGGCACAGTATCTCATTTACTGCATGGTAAGGTGGCTGTGCCAAGAAAGTACTAATTACAGACATGCAAGATGGAAAAATCTGTGTCCTTTGTGCCTTTTGGAAAATTTATGCTTTGCCTTGAGCTGACCATTGTCCTCCTGGACCCACAGCCTTAATGACTCACACAAGATCCTGAAATTAATCCTTCAAATTCATCTGTAATTCTTCCATGAAAGCTTTAAAATTGCCCTATATGTACAATTTTACTGCTCTCAGATCACCTTGTTCGAGCGTGGGTGTAGTTCTTTTGTGGCAAGCTAGAGGTTGATCAAAAGGGCATGCAATTCACAGTTCTTCAATAAAATTTTAAGTTACAGGTTTAGTGGCAACTCTGGGATCTCTGGCTAAATTAGATTTTCCAATAGGAACCTCTATGTATTCCAAATCTGTTCATAGATATTAACAGAAGTGAAAGATGTTGGATAAAGATTTTAGCATCATGAATTAGAATTGCTACATTATTTTTGAGTTTACTGTTTAAGCCTGTGCTCTTATGCAAATTTATTAAAGAGTATTCTATTGATTGTGAAGGGCACTGTAATAGGATGATCTGTTCTCTGTACATCTAATGCCATCTGGGACCAGCCAAACTTGTCCAAGACCTGTCATTTGTAAGAAAATGAATTCTGGGAAGGATCACCAGTCTAGGCTGGGATGGTGAAAGAAAGAAAATACAGATTTCTTAATGGTGTGTTTATCTGGCCATGAAAAGGCACATTTTTACAACAGAAGGTAGTTTAAGATCAGGAGAAAACTTTGTGATGGGTTTCCTTTTAAAGTACTTCATGCATAAGCCACAGAAAATTTGGAGTCATAGGTGATGAATTATCTGGATTCTGCATAATGTACCTTTTTTATTATTGTTTTAAAAGTTTTATAAGTTTTGGTATTAGAAACTTCTTTTCCTCTCAGTCTTTATGACTTACTCATCACAGTGGTTCACTAACTGACAACAGTGATCATATGTCACCCTTCAGGCACTGAGCCACTCTGGAAATGTGGATTTCCTGGCTTCTTCTCAAGAGAACAATGTATTAAAAAGGCCAAACAGAGAAGATGGGGTAACGGCTCTTAACAGTATATTTCTTAGGATATCAGTAGGAGAGGAATTATGATTGTGAAGCTCAAGGTTGGCATCCCAAATAACTTTGTCCTTACAAAGTATTAACTCAGTCTCTGAATATCTCCCTCTGGGGCAGTAAGGAATTGCATTAGGAGTCTTAGATACTTCCATCAACAGCCTGATAGCCTTAACAAGCCCAGGGAACTCAATTGTTGGCATTAACAAGGAAGTGCAGACAGATTACACGTGATTGCCCATTAGGCTAAGAATTCCTAAAAGCAAGCAAAAAACCCCAGGTGACTGATGCTTCTGAAAAATAATACAGACTGTGGATTATGGTGGTCTGGCTATGGTCCAACTATTTACTAAGTCTACAGAAAGCGGATGTCATGCTACCCTTGGAGAATGGACTTTTTGCTCTCAGGTGCACTGGAAGGCATTCTATCCTGTGGCTTTTCTTGTGGCAATAAATAAAATAAGCCCTTACTATTTATGTTTTTTTCCTGGCTTTTGTGTAAGAGTGCATTTGCTGCCTGTATCTTGATATACAGCTTTCCTCAGTCTTGGACTCCATTCACAAATGCATTCCCTGGCCCCAGTAAAGCAAACATAAGATAAACAAAGCCAGCAATGAACACATTTAGATTATGAATGAATCCTGTTTCTGCAAGGTATGGAGTCCTTTCCTCAAGCTGCCAGAAGTACATGAGTCAGTGGAAATGCAGGATCTTCCTAGGTGAGATTCTGTCCTGCCACCAAGCTCTTATCTATTATTCTCAAGAGAAAGTTCACTGTGGCTAGCAATCAGTTAATGAGAAACAAATCCTCCAGGTAAAAAGTAAAAAATACAACTTGGTAGGTATGTTCCTTTTTACACAACAGTTTGTGAACACATAATTAAACACTTACTTGTGGGCTTGATTTATGACAGACCAACTCAGGGATATATAATCAAGTTCCAGTCTTGCCTATTTAATTGATTGATAGGAAAATAACTTGCTGTAATTTAATAAAACTGAAAGCATCAAATGTTTTCAGAGTATTGTTATTTATCTTGGGAGATTGATCACAAAATATGCAAGATGACCCTCACTACTTGCAGGATCCAAAGGTCCAAGTTGCCTTTTATGCTTGACTTTTTTTTTTTTCTCATAGCACGTCTAAAAGCCTTGTCTTTCTCTCTTTTTCAGCACAGAGGCTTAACATTTTAGGCCTGAAGTCTTATACATTGTGAGCACGCAAACTGCTTTACTGGTTTTTTTTCCCCCCAAGATTCCCATCACTTTCTCCCTTTCCCCAGAAAAATATGGCTGCTAGTGTCATCTCCCTGCTCTGCCTCTATGAATCTATTGCTATTACTCTTTCCTGGAATCCCCATATCCACTGATCTCCATATCACTATCCATAGCAATTTTTTAATGGAAAAAGTAGCAAGGAGAAAAATCATTACTGTTCTTTTCTTAAGATATTTGTAAATATTAAATTAAATCCTTTGTGCGAGTATTTTACTATTTATGTATGTAAGTAAGGCTATGACTAATGAAGAAGTCATTCAGTCAAAAGAAGCCTCAGAGCAGAAACCGTATATCCTCTGGTGACAAAAAACTCATTGTGGTTTTTAAGTGAACATAGCACAGTATCATTAGGGCTTTATTGCAAAATGTTGCTGTATGTTGTTCAGTTATAGAGAAGGAATATAAATATTCTATCTAGAGAGAAGTAGCTGAAGGACATACTCATTCTTGCTCTTAGAGAAAGGTACAGAGGAATATGTTTGCCACTGTTATTGCATTTTGAAAGGGATTTGGTACTGAGCTTTTATTTTTACTTTTCAAATTTCCTCCTTAGAACAAATTTCATTGTTAAAAAAACCATGATGGTAGAGGACAGCCCTTGTGCTGGCAGCTTTCTCAAATTAGAATGGGTGAGTGTGCCTCATATGTCTTGGCAGTGAGGATACCCAACGATATATGCTAGTGTGCAATGGAAAATTAGTAACAGCAGCATCTATGGTGGGAGGTGGTAGAAGTGGGAAGGCGTGACTAGGGAAATGCAGCAACCCGATTTCCAGATGAACTTAAAAAGCATTTTTAGGGAAAGATCCAAATAAGGGTGACAATAAAATCTCCACCGTGACGGTTGCAAGGATTAGCATTGCCTAACAGCTATTTGTTTTGGTGCTATAGAGATACAGGAATTATAGCTGTGTGGCAAATCATGCACAGAAAGCAATTAGTCCTAAAGGATAAAAATAACATAAATCCAAGAAAGGTGGTTGGAATCCAATCTGACTTTAAAAACTGTTCTTTCTCTAACTAGCTAAATTGAATAAGCTATTAATAATGCAGTGACCTTCTGAGAGATTCAGCCCATAGATGTGATTTACTCTCGATGTGCCCAGAAAGCAGTGTTCTAAAAGGCTAGGCAGAAGTTTCAGACTACAGAGTTTTTGCTGCTTATTTACTTGTGGATCCTTCAGTGGAAGGGGAGCAGGAGGTACATGCTGGGATCTTACTTTGATATGAGGTTCAACATAAGCCTGGATATACATCAGATCGTGAGAAACAGAAAGTGCTCCAGTTTCAAACTGACCCATCTGTCTAAGTCTATTTATTAATCATATTTTCAGGTCTTAAGGAATTAATAATGCTCCCCCCTACAGGGGAAAAAAAAAAGAGTATCTGTTCCTGCTTGTATCATGATGTATGTAATAGTAGACATTGTTAGGTCCAGCAAAACTGTTGAATAAAAACATCCTTGGCCGTGAGTATGGCTGGAAGTACAGCTGAGCCTGTCAAATAGCTTCTGGCTAATACAAAAGCCAGTCCTGCTCCACTTTCTGCCTCCCAGTTAAGCACTTTCCTTTTTGGGTTCCAGCACAGGCTCATCATAATGGGTTCCTGTTCAATGGTGAATTTTTTCAGGGAGCTGAGCCAGCGGAAGTTGGGGTGCAGTTGTGCTAGTTTAGTGTTTGGGACTGGTTCACTGCAAGTGAGGCGAATGGTAAGGAAATAGCATAAGCAAAATGGTGGGAGCACTTGGCTGCATCTAGGGGTTAGTTTTCCTTAGCTGCAGTATGAAACTGCATCTTAATTGCATATAAACGTATATGCATATACAAAGATACAAATCTACTAACAGACTTTAAGGAAACAGTTGTATCAGTAGAGCTGGACGTTAGATGGACATAGCTTCTCTGCCTTTATATTTGCTGACATCCATTGTCATTTCCCTTTTGCTGTTTTCTTCCTCTTCTCCCCTGTGACCGGCACATTTCCCAGCAGTATGACCCAAACATTAGATCGATGTCCTAAGCCAACTGATCTCAGAAAAGTCTGGTGAAAAAAGGGGAGTCCTGTGCCATCCACAGCAGAGGTGGCTGTTGCAGAAAGGCAGGCATTTGAAGAAGGTGACTTTAGTCATGGTCCTGTGCAGTGGGTGCACTAGAGCACTCCTATCATGCCTCTGTTTTGGTAAAAAAGAGGCCCAGAGACTAAGGTCAAAGATTGGTCTCTTGACTATCTGCATTACTTAACAGCTAACTTACTAGTGGCCCTATTTTGGACCATCCAATCTCACTTTCTAAGGCTATGTCAAAGTGTCCTTAATCATGTGGACACATGCCTGTCTGGCTTTTATTTAGCAATATAGACATAGCTTGTGTGATTCAGAGAAAAATCTCCAGAGAAAATTGCTCTACATATCTGACGGCAGTAATTTAACCCCAGCCCTTTTAAGCAATAATCACCTTTCATACTCCCTCTGATGAGTCAAATACTTCGTTCAGTGTGCAGGACTTGGGTGAAGACTCCCTTCCCCACATCATGATGTGAGTAGGTCTTGCCCCTGCGAGCACGAGGTCTCACTTGTCCATCCATGGAGAAGCTGGGTTCTTGGATGAGGACCCAAGTCACAGCCAAGCCAAATTTATGTATGCAGAGAAACAGAATGTTGCTCAGCAGTTAGTTAATACTCCTATCTCGGCATTCAAATTACATTTACTATCAGGTCTGTGAATCTGGCTGAAGTTTGGGATCAGATCATGGAGTGTGTTTCCATGCTTATTTTTCTTCAGGTGAATCAGCTACTGAAAGAAAAGGGAATTTTATCTGAGTCATTGCTAAATAAACCCTCAGGTCATGTTCTGGCACCCCTGCATACTAGGCACTTCTGTGCTTGTCCAGCAATCCTACTGCAGTTAGATTAGTAATGAGGACATGACCTCAGGAAAAATAAAACTGTCTGGGTCCTCATGAGTCTTTGGAAGTGCAGTTTCCAAGGTAAAGGAGCCACTACGTAGTGAAATTGCTAAAAACTTTGAAACAGTATTAAAGTGAGTATATTGTCTCTTGTTCCTTTTGTAAACCTCCTGGATAGGATTGAGTGAAGAAGCTAACTTTGGTTTAATTGAGACATAGCAGAAGGCACTGTTCCTCTGATGTTACTTTAATTACAGCAGAAGGAAAAATAGCAATAGCAGAAAGTACTCAAGTAGTAATTTCAGCAGGTGCACCGGCAGTAATAAGAAATCTCATTCTTGCTTATCGTTGTCAACAGGGGGGACATTGTTCCTTCAGCCCTTTGCCGTGAATCACCAGATTACCACAAATCAGTCCCTAAGTGCTATTTCAATAGCATGAATTTGGGAGACCAGCAATTTTCTGATGTACTCTCTATCTGTTCATTTAAAAATGGTTCTTTCCAGTAGATAATATGGGAAATTAACTTCTTATGCCATCCTGGTGCCACCATAGACACATTATTTGTGGGGAGCAATATCTCCCTGATGTACACAGTGCAGTGATGTTCAACCATTACATGTCACAATGAAGACTATCATGCTAGCCATACTAATTCCTGTGCAATAGTGAATGGGAACAAGAAACTTGAGATGAATCTAGAGGTCAGAAATGTTTATTAATTGTCCATGTTAAAGGGATGTTAATTTAGAATGGATAGTAATTGGAGCTGATTGATAGACATATGATAGGACAGTATTTCTTTAAAATTCATTTGTTTATCCATTTTCTTTAAGATGCCAAAGCACATATCCTTGATGAGAGGGAACTCAGACTGATCACCAGAGCTGAGCATTAAATAATGAGGGCATGTTCCAGGTTGGTACAGGCTTTAACAGCAGCCAAGCACAACAAAGATAGACGCTCAAAATAGCTTAGGTACCTCCTCAGATTCTTTTAAGACTTCAAATTGAAATTTCAAAGGATTGAAGTAATCTTTCAAGCTCTAAAAAAATGATAAATCTTCTTGCACGAGGAAAAAAAAAGCTTTGCTATCCTTAAGGGTATCCTCACAAAACATATAGGGTGTAAACTACTTCAGCCATACACTTAAACTCTGCATAGCATTCCCTATGTTGTCAGAGCCATCTAAAATATATTTGAAGAAACAATGTTAACAGTTAGAAAGCCTTTATTTTTTTAAATTTTTTTAACAACTACAGAGTCTAGTAAGATCTCTAAGCACTGGGATCCAATGAAATGAAATGTTTTATCAGAAGTTTCTTTCCTTCTTTTTGAGATAAAGCACTTTCAAGGTGAAAAATGATAACTAATGTCAATAATTCAACATTCTTATGCTCCCATCTCTTTTCTGCTGTTGAAGCTAAAACCATATTTTACAGAAAAGTTAGTGCCTTTTGAGTAGGACAATGACAGTAAGCAAGCTATTGATGTATTTCATAGAGCAGCTGATATTGCTGAAAAAGACAAACTCCTGCTCATACAAATTAATTCCCCTTCCTCCCCTGTCCTGGTGCCCAAACTTTTAATAGACTCAGCTGTAGCTATTGTGAAGTGTCAATCAAAAATGTTAAAATGAGATTATTGCAAATGTTCTTTTAAATCTCTTGAATAACAGTGAGCAAAATAACCCAGGCTATGCTTTTGTTACACAGCATAGTGTTAAAATTGGATTACATGTAACTCAGATTTCTCTAACCTGTATAACTAGTGTCATCTCTACACAAAAAGCAGTGATTTATTTGTTCAGTGGTGTCCATGAGATGGAAAGAAATGTTACATACCAGGGCTGAAATGTGCAGTCCGTATCACAAGAGTTGGTGAAGATACCCATGAGATGGAGTAGCTGTCATTTCTCCTGAAATCAAAGAGAGAAAGATTTCTGCTGGGCCATGATGACTGAATTTACTAAATGACTTTTCAGTCTACTTAAATAAATTAATACTACAGTGACCTTTAAATATTGAGAAAGTCCCTAAATGAACAAAATTTGCTAATGTAGCTGGTTTCAAATAAAATCTGACATATTTGTGTCCCTGGCTTGATGAAATTTAAGAGTTGTTTAAACTCTAGCTGTCTGTTTAAGCTTTTATTTGGATTGGAATGCTTATTAAAAAGTTCTTATTTCTTTTTCCCTGCCTTAAAAATTCTATATCACATATGCATCACAAAAAACTTAGAGGTTAATAGCAGAACTATATATATAAAGTCAGAGCAAAAGGAACACAGCAGTTTCTTAGTTTGTCTCTTCCCACACTTATTTTAAAGACTGATTATTTAACACACTAGTTCAACCTTATTAGGCATATTAAAATTTTACATAAAATCATATGCACAGCATCTTAATGTATTAAAATAACAGGGGATAAAATCTGTTTGACATGGCTGGGGAGACTTTTGCTTTATATTCTAAAATGAGTTTTTATGAAACTCCTACATGGGAATGAGAAGTTGGATTAACAGCTCTTTTAAGTACTCTAGTGAACTAGTTTTAAAAACTAGTGCTTACTTTGCAATCACCTCTGCATAGCACAGCTTGCATTTTCATGCAATACCTTCCTGGGTCATGTTGCATAAGCCATTGGATTTTAAACTTTTTCTCCAAAAAATGTTTTGTATGACTTGCCATGAGGCACCTTTGGCAATAGGAAGAGAACAGCATTTCCCTGCAGCACAAGGAATTCAAATACAAATGCCTTTATTTTATAGTGTATATTAATTTGAGGTAATGCATTACTAAAAGGATTTGCATCAATGGGGAATGGAGTCTGTCACTTACAGGCAAAAGCTTGGAGGTTAAGTTCAAGTAAGCATTTACAGATTTTGCTGTTTCTACTTTGCTAGCTACTTACACACTTTCTTCTCTGCCAAAAATGTAATAGATGCTGAGCTTTTATGTACAATTGGAGCAACTGTCCTTGAAAATCTACAAAACCCACCCACCACCCTTCATCCAAATTAGACAATTCTGAAGCATATGGGGAAAAAAACCCAGTAACTTTTGTCACCAGAATTTTTTTTCTTTTAAAGCAATTTTTTGAGGAATGTGGGTGAGAATTGCAGAAAATAAAACCTTTTTTTTCTCTTTTTTTTCTCTCTAGAACACATAGCGTCCGGAAACAACCTGTACAAAGTTTCTGCAGGCTGACATCCGAACCTGTCTTGATGACAATGCTCAAGAACCTTCTCATGATCTCCATCACTGGTTCCTTTTGTTTCTACATAACAGCATGGGGCCCCGTAATTGCAACAGGGTTTGTTCTGTTGTTGTGTAGTGATAGACAAGTTTCCCTGGTGTCATATGGAAATAGGACAGTGACTGGGGTCCCATCACGGGAGAGGTGGGTCAGAATGTCTTTGGCAGATCAATATCTGCCTAGAATATAAGAACCAAGTGCCTTGGTATTTTCTAAAAATAGATTCCAGCTTGATTCTTAAAGTAGTTGTAAGCTCAGGAGAAGAGGTGTGTAGCTACCAGGTGGCTGTTCTGGACCTTGTTTGAGCTCTGTCTTTCTGCATGACCTGTGTATTGAGTTATCTAACAAGGGGTTGAGATTCTGCTGAAGTCCTGGTTTGGATAGAGCCTCAACTGCCTGTCTCGGCACAGTGCATCTAGGACCTGGTGACTGTGCACACACCAATAACAGGAATAATGAGGGACGGGCTGGACCATGACAAGTCTGTTTTCCTCCTGGGTGCCATATCTGAGAGGTGACAATTGCACATGCAGAGGCGGAGTTTGCTCTCCAGAATACTAGTCCTCTGTCCCTAAAGAATGTGCATAGAGTTAAATTGATTTCTTGAGTTTATTGATAGGTTTTCCCTTTCCAGACAGGAATAGAGACTATAACTGACTGAAGGAAGAATTTCTACAAGGTATATCCCTTTAAAATGAATCACCATTGGCAAAGCTCTGATGATGAAATACAGAATTCTATTCAATATATGTAAGCCAATTCTCACCAATTTAACGCTGTTTAAAAGGGAATTATATCCTTCTGCCTCCAGGCAGACCTGTTAAAACAAGTGGTACAATTAGAACTACGGGACACATTTGCTGGTTGGTTGCAATCAAGAAAAGGCTTGGACAATATGGTAGTTTTTAATTTGCAAAGTCTATGGTTTCCTCCCCTAAGGGCCTGAGAAATGGAGCCATGAAAAGTATTTTGTTAGTAGGCTTAAATTCACTATATATCTCCACTGGGAGGTTTTTAGAGGTCTGCAAATTGAAAAAGGTTGAAACCAAACTGCATTAGGTCATTATATAAAAGGAGGGACAGAAGGATGATAAAAATATGAATTTCAAAGCTTTTTTGGGAAATCTGGGCCCTTTATTGGGAGCATGAAGTGTAGGAGTTAGAAAGATGATCATTGTGTTGTCATAGGTATCAAAAGAACTAGTGGTCCAGTCTGCACTTATTAAATGAAACAGAGAATTCTTAGAGAGGGCCAAAGGCTTGCCTGGTGGGTAAGGGAGGTAGAGGAAGGAAGAGGAAGGCTGGCCACTGGCTGACTACTGGTATCAGCCTACCTGCAAACAACCTGAATACTGCTGAGATTTAATTGTATTGTAATTGCTATGTAACTAATCAATTTAAGCCTTGGAGAAGTGCCTTTGTAATTTTAAATCTAAATAAATCCCTTCATCCATTAGGGTAAAATGCAGTATTGGGGTGCGTGTGTGTATTTTTTGAAAGTGAATCTCCAGGTGGACAGCTTTTATGCTGCAGTTTAGTATCAAAAGCAAAAGTCTCTACCTGGCAGCAGCACTGCCCTGGAGGTGCCTTTTCTGCATAACTAAGGCAGCTTCTGCCGGGCAGAGAATGACTCAGACTTCAGCAGTCCCTCTCCTGGCCGAGTGTGTGAACAACTATTCCTTCAGCTCCAGGAGACACTTTATTTTATCCTGACACTTAACTGCTTTCTGCTGCAGAAAGGAGTATCTTCTAGCTTCAAGCTTTATAAATACCCTACTACATTTATCACCATATTTTCATCTTTAAAATAAGGGGTTTGTGTTTTATAAAATAAGAGAATTACATTTTGCACAAACTTTTGTGTATTTCTGGTACTTAACTCTGGATAAGGAATGAGTTGATAGTGGTTGCAAGGTACTCTATTAACAGCATCCCATATAAATATCAGCCCAAGGTCATTGCAAACTGTTTTGTTCTCTGTATTTAGTCTTACCTATTTATCTTAACTAATCAAGCTTGAAAAGAAGGCTGTAGTCTTCTTTGGGGAATATATCCCTTTGTAAGAAAGGAAAGGAGGGGGGATTCCTGACCGTTGAGAATGGCTTTGTCATATGATCACACAGTAGGAAATCCGCAAATGTTAAATGCAGCTTTAAATATAGCAAAACAACAATATCCAGCCCAGCTAGTAAAGAAGCTTTTTCAATGAAGTAAGTACTTCTGTCCCTTTTCCACCTTTGTAAAACTGACTTGTCTCTACTAAGCATTTGTGTTCTACATTTTCTTGTTTCAATGACATACAATTCAATGTCCAGGTATCTCTGAACCTCTGGTTTCTACTTTTAGCCTTAGATATCAAAGTTCCTAACTGAATTAGCGAGATAATTTTCTTTCCTTATTATGGTCTTCCATTAACCTTTCTCATTTCTCTCAGATTTATTATCCATTCTTTCCTTCCCAGTGGCTGGAATATATTTGCCATTTGCTCTTGAAAGGTCTGAGTATAGTAAGAGGGATATGGATTCTAATCACATTAATTCTTAAATTACTTTGGTAACCTTTTTCATTCATTTTTACTTTCATAATCCCTTTTGGGATGGAAATGAACAATGCATATCTGCTTAATCAAAATCAGGCCTAATCAATCAGTTTTATAGAGTGTGTATATGTGTGTATATGTATCTATATAAAAATCATGACGCTCTCTGATGGAGAAAGAACAAATTTGAGGGAGTAGCATTTAACAGAAATTACAGTGATGTTGTAGGTCAAGTAATTCTTACTATACAGCAAATTTATAATAAGATGCTATATTATTAAAATATTGTTTTAAAAATGCTTTGGCAGTTTCATAAAAATACTCTCCCATTTGGCAGAAGAGCTCCACACTTGATCTTCACCAATGCATACATTTTCAGGAAACTTGAGAAACTTCATTTACTTCTGATTTATGTAAGCACTTCTTTTACCCTTCCAAGGTAATCAGAATATATATTGTTAGAAAAAGTACAAGTGTGATGTCACTGAATCCATATTGAGCATTAAGGGGAAAATCCTAAGCTTATTAAACAGGGGAATAAGCTGTAGTCTGTTCTCTATGTCTTTTGGGAGAAATTAGAATTTGTCTCAATCAGCTAAGAAATCTTAAGAAAAAAAAGAGTAATTCTACATTTGAAAACTCTAGAATAGACATGGTAAACATTTAGCATAATAAAAATGCTTACCTGACAAATTTTAATACTATATCTTTTCCTGAACCATAACCACTGACAGAGTGAGGTTGCATGGAAAAGAGCAGGTTTCATATGTATGTTTGAGATAGAATCAATAGACATTGTTTGTTCTGCTAAAATACAACTGTCTGCAAAGACGGCTGTGTCCAAAAACTGGACAAAGGTGGTATTTAAATACCTAGGTAATAGAAGTTATCATTGTTGGCAGACTGACATTCATCAAAAGTGTCTGTAGGCTCCTATGACAACGTGTGCTCCTCAGTTTTGTACTATGTTTATTATAACATTACTGCTATCATTAACTAGTTTTTATTTTTCTTCTACCACCAAGCAATAGTGCTGAAACATTTAAGATGTATAGAGAGGTAAACCACTTTGCTTCTGTTTAAACCTTCCACAGTCAATGCTCTCTTTCAGCAGACCATACCGGTGAAGTTGATGAAAGAGGGGTTTCCAGTCAATACTTTCAAAGTTTAAACAAAGAATGAGAAACATGCCTCAAAATAGCAAACGTTCAGGAAAGAGAGATCTCTGTTCAAACTGCTGGTTTGCTCCCTTTTGCGTACCAGCTATTGTGTTTGTCCCTCTCTCAGTCTCCCGTTGCAGCTGTTCCACTTTGCTAGAAACCCTCTAATTTCTTGGGTACATCTATTCAGGACCTGTGGATACTCACTCCTTTTGTCCTGCAGTGGCAATATCTCTTTTTTTGGTGTTTTCTAGAGACACGTTATCAGAGTTTCTTTTCTCTTTATGTCGCTCCTTCTTCAGCCTTTGCTATAGTAGGCACAAGAAGACAAGTCTTGAATTTCTTCTGCAATACAAGTACCCCTGTCATTTCAGTGGCCTTTTTGGACACATGTTCCAAGTTTCAATTCCTCCTTTCGAAACACCAAGTTAAAAGCTGATCCTTATTATTCCTGACAGGGTCACACAAGCATCTTATACACAGGTACCTGTACCTCTTTATTTCTCCTGCAGAAAACTTCCTCGTGTGTCCTAGGATCACATTTGCTCGACAGTGCCACTTTACATCAGTGATTCAGAACCAACTTTCTTCTCTGTTTCTGATTAATGAACACTGAATTTAGCAACACTATAGAAAGAGCTACTTACAGACATGGGACATGCTGTATGCTGAAGACCCTGCCACAGTGCAGCAGCCAGCAGGCACACCACCTAAGGGGAACTCAGCATGCATGGACCCTGCATATGTTCCTTCGATAATCTCAGTGCATCCATGGCCCTATTCACAGTACAGTAGCAGTGGTCACTATGTCCTAAGTAGACTTTGACAATTCTGAGGAATCTGGCCCTTCTATGAATACAATGAGAGCTCTTCCTTTCTCTTTCCTATCACTTTGTACACACAGATTTATTCCTATTCCTCTTGTCTTTGATGTTTCATGCCTTCTGAAAAGAATATAGTAAATCACAAGGTCTTAACTACTCAAGGCCATAAATGCTGCATTTTAAACTGTTACCCTTGAAGTCTTTGAACTACCCCCAATTCAACATTAATTTTCCTGGGTTACTCGCCTTGAGTTAATTAGTTCTCTGTACTGTCTGCCCACATCTTTGATTTGTTTTAGAGGTTTCCTTACTTGCACAGGAAAAGATTTCTTCTTTCTGTGTGTGAGTGAAGTGAAATAATGGTCTTCAGTATTCTGCAAGATTATTAATTCAGGAAGTTGAAAATCATATTGTCATTCTCTATGGGGAAACCTATTATTATATCACCATTAAGTACTGATTAAATATACATTGTCCTTGTATAAATATATTATGCTAATAGTCCTTCCATGATCTTATAATACTTCAGGATTATTCCAAAACCAATATATGTAGAAAATCCTATTTTTTAAATTGATAATATATTAATTTTCCTCTGCATAGGTCCATCAGATAACAGGTGAAGGAGAGAGATTGCAGAGCATAGGCAAAACTTTGGATTTGCAGTATGTTTCATAAAAACTGTATGAGCATCGTGAAGATTTTAGGGGGGCTCATCTTGATACAGCCAGTATAGAGTGATCTGCAGACAAACCTGAATTAATAGCACTAAAGGCATGGTTAGCTGAAGTTACCTCCCAACACGCCATCTCAAAAGTGTCAATTTTATTAAGCAACTTTTGTTGCTCATACTGCCAAATTCTACACTGTTAACAGAATCTGAGCTACTCCAAAGCTTCTTCACATTTCTCTCCCAAATAACTGCAGTATAGGGATGCTCTCACTCAAGCATAACTTCACTCAAATAAATACGGCACAGGTATTTGGGTAGAATAATGTGTTAGTCCCCGCCATTCTTCTGTGAAATATATCCAAAGGACTCACATTCAAATCAGTCTCTGAAGTGAAAAGTCTTAGAAAGAATTATGGGCCCTGTGAAAGTCAAGACCTGTCCTGGTTTCAGCTGGGATAGAGTTAAGTGTCTTCCTAGTAGCTGGTACAGTGCTGTGTTTTGAGTTCAGTA
>JANZLQ010000056.1:19238557-19260050 GCA_026212715.1 Elanus axillaris
GAGCAGCTGTCAAACGTGTTGGGCGCTCGGCGGCGGCGGCGGCGGGGGGCGGCTCGCCCGCGGTCTCCGCACCGAGCCCCCGCGAATGGCACGACGCTCCCTCGCCGCCCGCCCCCCCCGGCTGCGGTGTGCCGTAGCGAGGCGAGGAATGCTTAAATCCCGGTCTTTTGATACATACGGTTTGGGGGTTTTTATTTTTTTTTGAATTTTTTTTTTTTTTGTTCCCTTTCGTCTCGGGGCTTTCAGCTTACGGAAAAGGGAAGCATCTGATGCGTCTGCTCACATGCCACTTTTGATCATACGTTGCCTCTTTGCACAGAGCAGGATCGTTGGGAAAGATGGAGATACAATAAGTTGCTAGTAGTGAAAAGTGCTGCGGAAATCCAGTGGTTTCCTTTCTCCGCTGAAGTGACATATTTTTCCTCGGGTTAAGTTGAAAGCACTGCTTGGTGGAGACTGACTGTAGCTGAGAGTGGGTTTGTGTTTTTCTTGCACGGTTAGGTTTTGCAAAGAGCAGCGATGAAGAGGAAGCTGGCACTCTCCAAGATGCAGTTGGTTCTTCTCGTTTTATCGGTGTGGCTACCAACAAGGTGAGAGGGTGTTTAATTTTGTTGTTCAGTACAAATGTGTGTGTTACGATATGCCGAGGGTAAGCTTGTAAGAGAGGTTAAAAAGTATAGTGTGTAGTAATGTAATAAAAAAACCCACCTTTCTTCGCTCATGTTTGAATGCAGTATTACATAGTTTCCAGAGCAAATGCAGTAGAAGGTGGTCTAGGGACCGTATAAGCCTAATCTCTTGTCCTTAAACACTTTGGGATTTGATGCTTTGTTTCACCATTAAAAAATTAATTCCTTTAAATGCCTTACTGGGTCTTAAAGATTTATTTGAGTTACTGTATCACTGTGATTCCATACTGTACGGAACAGTTAAGATGGAGAGATAGATAATCATGAAGTCAAATAGCAAATCACAGTCTGTAAAATACTGCTCGCATATTTTTTAATACGGGCATGCCTTTTTTTTTTTTTTTTTTGGTCAACATAACAGAATTCAAAATGGTACTTAAGCTTTAAACCTCTAGGTGGAGATAGCATACAACTTCACAATCACATATAATAAAACAATAGCCTCGTTTATTAATCAACTTTTCTCATGTTGTTTAAAGTTCCCCATTTCTAAAATGACAGCGTAAGAGAAAGTAATTTTAATCGCGTAATAGTTTTGTGTTGCTCACAGTCCCTAAACATGCAATTAATTGTGAGTTTGTAACTTCGGTTTACTTGCTTTGGGTCTGACTGCAGTAGGTCTTGTCCTAATATGGTAAGGGTCATAAGCTAAATAATGCAAGTTTCCTATGATTTAAGAAGTCTGCATTTATTTTTGTCTAGTTCCTAGTGAACAAAATACTTCCTGAAACTAGTGTTTCCTATTTCACTTTATGCCTAACTGTGGTGCAGTATTAGTTGAGTCACAGTGGGCCAGATCCTGCAAACCTTACTCGAGTGAGTAATCTCACTGACGTCAAAGAGACTACATGCGTAATTAAGGAGTTTATGCCTGAGTAAAGTTTGCAGGATTTGACCCTAATTTGATCTAATTGTATGATCTAATTTTTGAGTGATATCTAGAGTTCAAAAAACTGTTGTATCTCAAAAAAGTAGCTTAAAAAATGGCATAGACTTACAGTACAGAAATACATTATAAAAATAAAAAACGAGCCATCCAGTAATTAAAATTAAGAAAAAACTATCTCATCAGTAAAATCACACATGAAATTTTGGTGTATTCTTTGTAAGTTATCTGATTTTGGTCGATTCAGTGGTTTATGTGATGGAAAGCACAGACTGCAATGATTTACATTTAAATACTTCCTCCATGCTGTTGAATTGGGGACCAGCATAAAGCCCTGTCTTTAATCATTTTCTAGCTTGCTTTAGAGAGAATGTCACCCAAACCTACTTTTGGTTTGGAGGAGGAAGGGGAGATGCTTGTTTTTATGGCATTCAGAATGCCTTGAGCAGCAGTTCATTTAGAGATGATAAATACTCAAACATTTCAGGTTAAAAATTTAGGTGGCTGAAAAAGGTATAAATGATAACGCATCTAACATACGATGCTTACTTCCTTGGTACTAATATTGCGGTATTAAGTAGGTAAGGCTGATGAGCTCACACATTTCACATGCACGGTGCTTAAAATTGTTGGCACAGTATAATTTGCGTGTGCAAGGCTTTCTGCATGGGAGTGTTTCCCTGGTACAGAAAACCTTTGGTCTGGGTGTCCAGGTCCCAGAGGACCGTTCAGCACCATGGCTGGCTGGGCAGCAGATTCGTGTTCCAGCCCCTAGTGTTTTCCACAGAGGTATGACTCGTAAAGGCTGTAACATCTCTTTCTTTATCGGGGAAGTTTGAAACAATCGATGAACTAGAGATTCTTCTTGACACTTCATTTATGATTTTTTTTTTCTATCCAACTTTTATAAGGTTTGTCTGCATCCAGTGGAACATCAGAGTGCTTTTTATAAGAAAATAGCATTTTAGAAACGTGATGGCTATGCATAGCAATCCTGCAGCTTGCTAGTCAGCATCGTTGTTCCCACCCACCAAGTACTGACATCAGAGGACTCCCTGAGCATGATCGCTGGAGTTTTCCCTCATGTTAGTTCTTCTGTCATGTACGTTACATGACCATTGGGTGGAAGCATATCCACAGGATTTACCCAGAGACTGAGTATACTTAGGTGAGGACAGATAGGGTAGAGCTGGCAGGAGACAGTTTTGTGCATGGGAACCCAGGTTATCGGTCCAGGAGTGACGTGCCACCAAGGCCTGGGAAGCTCTTACAGGCTTTTGCACCTGCACAGCCAAGTATGTTAGTGGAGCTTGAAGTAGCACTCATGGTGATGCAATGTTGAGTAGAAGTAGAGGGTACTGGAAAATGACTTCCTGGAAATAATTTTAAATAGTAAGTCGTCGACTCTTGTGTTTCTGAACATGTTACATATAAATTGTGTATTCATATACTCTTAACTACACCCTTCCTGTTGGAGGGCAGCAAGTTAAATATTATAAGGCCAGCCTGCAAAAACTGCATGTTGAGTGTACTTTAAAACATATCTAGCACTTTCTAAAATGTAAAATGTCCATTTAGATCAGTGCTGGCTGACTCCCTGGAAGACGAAGCTAAGAATAACATCACCATCTTTACAAGAATTCTAGACAGACTTCTGGATGGTTATGATAATCGTCTCAGACCTGGATTAGGAGGTAATAAAAACAATTAAAGATTGATTTTTAAAAAATCAGTTTTAATGTTTGGATTTTATGCAGTGTTATTCTTCCTTCAGGTTTCTTTTTTTTTTCCCTAACAACTGGTATGTATCTTGATAAATTATTTATAGCTCTATATTCACCCAGCTGAATCATTTGAAGTTTGAGGAAGATAACATCTATGAATGGAAAGGAGGCACTTTCACACATTTATCTTAAGGAAAAAGAAAAACAATCTGGTGATTTAACATAGTAAACCAGAATGAGAACAAAAATAACATCTAAAGCTGTTATTCCAGTCAGGGAACATTGGTTGAGCAAGGAATGCAGGCTTGGTTCCCTGCAATGCGATGAGTGTATGTTTTCAGAAATCTGTTTTGTGTGGTGTGTGTAAAATCCACATTTTAGATTCATTCCTTGTCCCAGTGAATTCAATGGGAATGTGGTACTTTTGACTTCCTTGGAATTAGGGTTTCACTGGTAATTAGCATTTTGTTTCTGGGTACCTTGCATGTATTTGGGCATTGGAAAAAAAAAAGAAAAAAGGGAATATTGGAGGAGAGAGGTCACTGCATTCTTGTGCCATGACTGTCAGTTATTTTTCAAAATGTCAGTTCACATTTTCATTTTAAAGCTGTATGCCAGCTCATGTAAGAATGTAAGCAAGACATTTAAATAATGTTTGGTGTTGGAAGTATTATTGTACAAAAAAGATCTTTATGGTATGGGGAGGGGCAGAATATCTTGTTTTTGATAATATTTTATCTACTATTCCTTTAGTCTGCTATTTATACTCTCTACCATAAATATTTATGTATCGAATATATCACTGTTACTATTATTATTCATAACAGTTTCGGTAATTGTAATTTTCAACCTGGAGAATGTTTCAGCTTGCTAAAACTAATTCTAATGCAAAATCCCTGGGAGCCATTCCTCTTCCTGTTGTTTCTAGTAAGACCAGGCCCAAAGCTAGAGACCTGCTCTAACTTCCATGGAAATTACTCTAACAAGTCCATTTGATGAAATTAGGAATTAGTTAAAGCTCACAGTTTTTTGCCAACACTCTTCCATCCTGACCTGTGGCTCTGCTGCTGTTATAGTTCTGGAGAATCTTGGCTTGCATCTGACACAGCATAAAGTGGGAGCTGGTGCTGGCTGGAAACAGCTCTTTCTCATTATACATTAATCTTAACCTAGGATATCTTTTCATTTCCACTTCTGGCCTCTGTACAGTGGAGACTTGTGAAATATTTTATATTTAAGGACTTTTTAATTTAGATGATCCATAAAATGAGACATACAGCACTGCTGATGTGAGAATTTATATAGTGATGTTTTACGTGGATATTTGATATCTTTGCAAAGTACCCAAATTTAAGAATTTAGGCATAGTATAAACTTAGAGTTACTTGCAGGTGACTTCCAAAATCATTTCATATCACAAGCTTGTGTTTAATTGGCAGGACTTTTAAAATCATGTGTTTTATTAGAAGAATAATGAAAAATTATTTTCTTGTTTACAAAAAGGAATGTGCTATTTAATGAGAGCCGTCTGTAGTTCCTTTGCATATAATGTATGCTTTTTAATATTAACATTTATATTGTTGAAAACATGAATTTTAAAATTTTTTCTAATGGATTTTTATTTTAGATTTGCCATTAAATCTACTTCAAAATACCTCCCTCTTTTTCTTTGCCAAGCCTCCTAGGTAATTAAAATATACTTTGGGAGCATAAAAATTAAAGAATTAACATCTGTTTGATATTGGCATACATGGCAATCAACCCATGGAGAACATGTGTGAAATGAAACTGTGTCATGCATATTAAACCGTGATGATTCATGATACATTAATCTTAATCTGCAAGAATACTTCAGTTGTAGATGGATGGATTCTCATAGTTTAAAAGAACTCTTGTAAAAGCCAGTTGTGATAATCCATGATGTGAAATATACTAAACAGTGCTTTTGTACATAACGCTTAGTAATTATGGAGTTTCGTATTTCAGGAATTTTGTAGCACTTTATTCCTTTTTCTCTATTAAGCTGTACTCATAAAAGAAAAACTGAAACCATTAATCTTTCTTTTTTAAATACTATGTGCCTAGTGAGTACTGATAGTTTTTAAAAATGTTTTTGTATAGACTACTGCATTTTGACCATGACACGTCATTAATTTAATATACTTAGTCTCGCTTCTGTTCTACTTGCATTTATATGAATCTGAAATAATTCAGTTGAAACCAGTAGAGCATTTACTTTAGCATAGCAGCTTGCATTACCCTGCTACACTACTATGACTGATACCACAATCTGGCCTAACATGTGCTACAACAGAAATAGTCCAGGGTCTGAGATGGATTCTTTTAAAGTCTTCTGAAAGCAAGAGTTGTTCACCAGCCCACTTTCACCTGTTGTGAGAGACTTTTCAGAGATGTCTTACAGCAAAAATTCAGCTCATCGTAAATAATTATTCATCTTAAAAATGTTTTTAATAATGAAAAGTGTTAGCTTAACACTGGCATTTTAGCTAGTTATTGACCAACAAAATGGAAACGTATAGGCTCTTTCAAAGACTGTATATAAATCCAACTAAGTAATTGTCTGTTTGGGAATTAGTTCTTGAACTTAGGGATAGATCTATGATTAATTTTACTGGGAGACTCGGTGTGAGTACTTACAGTATGTGACTTGATGCTTTACTGATACATCAATATGCTTCAGAACTGAGTACTATTTTCTGTAGGCTGTTAAGGCAGCTTTAACTTTCACTGGTAATGCAGTTCTGCTGTATAAACAGGTTTGGCTATTGGCTAATGGCTGTCCTAGCAGCTGGGATCCTTGAATGATGTGTGAACTCTGTAGTGTTGAAATAGACTGCAAAATGGGTGTGGGTAGGGAAAAGAAGACACTGCACTGTCCCCTGAAGCCGGAGACAACTCATATGACTTTAGATAATACCCCAACCTACTGTGTTGATATGAATAGGCATGAGGGTATTCAAGGGGAGATAAAATTTGCTCTGTACTCATTTTATCGTAAGCACAGGGTTGCAGCTGGAACACTCTTGGCTGCGCTTTCAGTTCTGATATGAACTATTTTACCCAAACATTGGATGTCATTTCTGTTTAGACATAAAAATAAATAACAAGTTCAGTTTCAAAACAAATTCCCTGTCATTAGTGCTAATTTGTATGAAATACAGCCATGCAAATGACAAGTCATAAAGAGTTTGATTGTTTCTGATTTTCTTCAAAATCATGAAGGTCTATTTATTTGCTGTGATGTTTGCAAGACACTTAGGGTAGCACTTTTCCATAAATCCCTTTATTTTTATTAGCATATAGAAAAAGAAATCCACAAAACAATGGACACGAAAACAAAGTAAGGGACCAAAAGAGAATTTAGATCTTCAAATAATGAGACAACAGAATGTTGAAGCCGAGGTACAGCTGCATTCAAACCTGGAAGTGATTGAATTATCTGTCTTCTCTGTCTGCTTTCATCTGCCCCATGCACAGAGATTTCCTTTTCTAAAGGAAAAGGGACATAGATTAAGGCAATCCCCTCTTTTGTGTATTAGGTGCATCAGAAAAAACATACATATTTTTTTAAATGTTAGCTTCTTTTTAAAGATGAAAAAGAGGAAGGAAGGGAGAAGGAAAGGAGATGGTGCTAGGATTTTGATACAACATTGGCTACTTCAGTAGTCTTACCATCCCCATAAGCTATTCAGTCTGCTTTCTCACATTTGAAATTGGTCATTTCCAGCAGCTACAGAACTTCTGTCAGTTCTACTCTCCCAAATTTATAAAATATAATTGAATACAAGACTTAGAAAATATAAAATTTAAATCTTGAAGAAAAACACAAAGGGAAATTACAAGGACAGAGGACTGGACTTCATAGCCTGAAGGCCAGATTTTCAACTGCTATATTAACATTGAAAAGAGCTATGCAAATTTATACAGTTTGAGGATCTTTCCACAAACTGTAGTCAGTCTCACTAGCTTCAGGAACAGCATCAGCATTGCAACCAAAGAAGTGAATGCTGGCTGTTAAAAAAACCTGAGGAAGATCAGGCAGTAGGTAGGTGAAAACTACATGCTGCTGTGGTTCCATTTTGAAGGATCTGTCTCTGTTGCAGGGTGACATTTAGATATTCTGATTGCTTTAAACAAGAATCTCCATTGCATTTCACTTACAGACATACCAAACACCCTTCCTCACAACATTTTTTAAGTAAATTGAGCAGGAAAACCAAAGAGAACTGAGAAGGATTATTGCTGATTATTGCTATCAGAGAGATGATGGGCAGTGAATGCTTGCAGGTATGACCATTCATCTTTGCAGCCATGGATATATCATTGCATAGAATTGGTGTAGTGATTAAAAGTTGTATGATGTGCTCACCAATATGAGCTAAAAGGGAAAAAAAAAATTTTCACAGAAAACTCTATTTCCCACCCCCCCAGATCAGGACAGCTATCTATATCTAAATCTATATCTATCTATATCTGTACGTGTTTGTGTGTGTATCTGTACGTGTTTGTGTGTGTGTGTGTTTATCAAAGAGTTGTATGTCTTCAGTTGCCAGGAAACAAGGCCATGATCATATGCTGATAATCTGGAATATGTTAAATTTAGGACAGTGTATTTATATATCTCTGTGATTCAGAGTTTTTAATCAGCTTTAAAAGAGTTTGTAGCTGTAGCAGTCCCCTAGCTGGGCATTCAAAACTTCGTGGTGTTTGTCAGCTTCATCATGCTTAATACACATTCAGAGTATCCTAAAAGAAAGTCCTTTGACTGTTTTTGCTGCAGAACACTACAGGAAAGCTTTCACTACTGTTTTTTAAAGGAAAAAATGCAGTTCCCCTGCTCAGTTCTGGTTGCTTCCTTAGCCCTTCTGAGCTCCAGTTTCATCTTTTGGAAATAGCAATGTCTCTCGGCCAGTGGTAGTGCAGAGCAATTCAGAGCAGCACCTGCATTTTCTGAAAGCCCACTATCTATGTAGTTATGCTGGGATACAAAGGACTAAACTACTGTATGGTCTTTCTTGGGCATACCTGGAAGGGTCACATGGAATCTGGCCATAACAGTGCTTTCAGAGGAGTCAGCAGGAAACTCAAATTAATTTATGTTAGAATTGTGGAACATGTATATTGGCAAAAAGCATTCCTTGTAAGAAATGGAAAAGAAATAGAGAGGAGGATATAAAAATCTCGTTTAAGTAGTTGTCCAGGGCATGCAGATAGCACGAAAATCCAAGAACAGAACTAACTCGGTAGCTATAAGCATTCTAGGCAATGAAGCAGTAGGAAAGGGGAAGGGTGAAATACCCTCAGGAACTGTTGTGATACTGAAGAAAAAAACAGCAAAAATGACATAGTATAGGATAGTGGCTAAGGAGATAAATGAAGCTTGCTTGCTTATTTATTTATTTATTCATTTATTGAAAGTCTGTGGATGAATTAACAGTGAAGATGCCAAAATAAAATTCATGTTACAACTGTGCAGAGTATTGCAATCGGGGAAAGTGTTGCACTGTGCAAAGTGGAAAAATGCTATGCTTCACAAGAGTTAACAGAAATCTACGTACTTACAGTAAAGTTAATATGCCTATAAAGGAGCTTGTCTGGGAGGATCTCCCAGTTCACTGAGCATATATATTCAGTATTTTCTTTTTTTTTTTTTTCCTGGCAAACCATCAGCATTTGCTTCTAATGCTAGAAATACTGCTGATGACACCAAGGCTGAATTAAGGCTTTGCTTACTTTTATCTCAGCTACAAGGAAGACATGAAAGCAGATACTGCAGATATCTGTGGAGCTCATTGGAGCTCATTGTAAATCAGACTGACGGGGTGGTTTAATTTTTCAGCTGGATTTGATGGGCTAAGACAAACCTCGTTTTTTTCAGCAATACATTTATTCTGGGTTATTTAGAAACTGATTGAAAAGCAGTGGCCTTGCTGATATCCAAGGTATTCTACTTTTGACTGCTTTCCACTAAGGCCTCTTATCATGTTACATAAATATTGCAATGAGTTTGCTATCTGAAATATTGAGCTGCTTCTCAGCTGACTCAGGCTGACTAGTTTTAGTAGCCAAGTACCAAAGGATTGCAATATTATAGTTCCAAAATTTTTATTACCCTTGTGAAATGATACAATTTGTGTAATACCACTTGAATTGGAAATACAATTATTATTTAAATAATATAACTCTGAAATGTTTTCAGAAATGTTTAAGCACATTAGAAATTCATCCAGGATATCTTTGGGGGATTTTCATAGATTTCATGGATTTTTGGTAGTGGATTTTAACCAAGCAAAAAGTGAATTTAAAATGTAGAAATCAATGTGTCTGTTGCTTACAATGAAAAAAAATGTTAGTCCTTCTGTAGCAACAAAGACACATGTTGTAATACAAAATTAATAGTATTCTCGGTTAAACTTAAAGGTGTACTTACAAGCAGTGTCAAGGAAGTCCTTTAATGTTTACTGCTATGATGTAACCATTGAGTACTCAGTTTTCTATATTTGTATAGGAGACACACAGAAAGTTACATTTCAAATCTTTTCTTTAATAAGGTATACCAAAAAAGTATTACCTAAAGAATGTAAGAAGGAAGCTATAGAGATCTTTTAATTCAATTGTATAATCACCTAAAGGTGTTAAGAAAGTTTAGGTGATGAACTATTAAACCAACAGTTAATAAAAGCATTGACGGTCTTTGAATTTTGGGGTTTAGATATATGGGGGACAGACGATATTTGGAATACACTGTCCTTCACAGAGCTGGAAAAACGGACCTTAGGAGTATGTTTGATTTAAGGAAAAATGGTAGTTACATCATACTGTTATATGAGTAGTAGGCATCACTGGTTTAGTGATGATTTCTGGTCATGTGACAACAACCAATATTTAAGCAAATAGTCATGCATAACTTTCTTTCAAGGCAATTCATTGGCAAGTTTTGACATTTTATTTTCAATGGAAACCAAAAACTTGGATTTAAATGGACATGCAGAACTCCTTCAGCTTCTTTCTGTAGAAAAGATTAGGATTTTTTAACCTTAGTTATTGCAGCCTCTGGTTGCAAAGATATATTTTTATTTCCTGTATTTTAGCACCCCATAAAGAAAAACTGCCATGAGACACACCTGTTACTATGTATTTATATTCTGCATAGTGTAACAGGCTTGTAGTCCTTTCAAGGCCTAATTGTGGTGAAAACAATATAACAATATATATAATCTTTGTTTATGAAACATAATCTAAAATGATAAAAAAAAGAAATATTACTTTTTTTTTCCTCTCCTTAGTTTTACTAGACAAGCTCATAACTCTTAGGCCAATGATGGTGGTTTTCAACACAGTAACAGAGGTAATGGTGCTCAGAGAAGTGGTGGAGTCTCCATCTTTGTGGAGACACTCAAAATTTGGCAGAATATGACCTGGGCAACCTGATCTGGCTTCAGAGCTGGCTCTGCTTTGGACCTTCCAAAGGTGCTTTTTAAACTGAATTATTCTAAGATTCTGTGACTTAACAACCAGCAAGACATTGAAATAATGGCTGAAATTTTCCATCTTAATTAGCAACTGTGAAAAAATTAAATTTAGAATGTCAGTTCTGGAAGATAGAGCTGAATAAAAATACCTATGTAGATGAAAGGTTTAGACTGCCTCTGGACAGCAGAATGCACAGTGTTGTACAGTTCTTGAGCCTATTATTAATAAACAATCCACTGTGATGAATAGAAGATTTGGGGTAAATGGGAAGGTTCTGGAAAGATGCAGAAGACATACCCTTTTTTTATGGGCTTTGCCTTGGATTTTCTAACATTCATCAGTAGCTGGGACTTGACTAACAGAATAATAGTGACTGTAGCTACATTTTTCCCACTATCACCATAACCTGGAGTCCTGAAAAGCGTTAAATACAGGAAAAGACAGTATTTTGAAGGAGACACACTGTACTTCACTGAATCATTTCCAGTTTGCTTCGTCATCATTAGATGGGCAGTGTACAGGGAACTGAAAAGCTGTAGAACACTGTGTATCCTAGAGCTCAACACCTCCTCAGGAAGCACCCAGGAACCTCTAAATCCTGCCCTTCTGAAGAGTCCTGATGGAGGTCCTCCTTTTTTCTTTTTCTGTTTTCATAGTTGCCTTTTCCCTTTCTAAATACCTATCTATTTCATACATTCTTCTAGAAAATGCCCAACTCTTTTTGACCAGAATTCCATGAATTTCTTTTAGTCCATCTAAATATAGCTTTCCCCAAATCCAGGCCAGACATGGCCTGTATATGCAGCTGTCTAATTTTGCAATTTTTTTTTTGTGGTATGAAACCCAGACTTGCCTTACCCTCCTCCCAGGAACAGTTGCTTACATCCAGCTGCCTGAAAGATTTCATATCTAATGAAACTGGATTGGGGATGTTGAAATGATGTGAAGACAGACTCCTGGGTAGGTAGAAAGCAAAGATTCTTCTCTACCCACGGATTGTATGGCCTTCCTTTTGTGCCAGTACAATTTTGTTGGTGTTGTTGAGTGGTCTGAGATAGATCTGTTGCTTCTGGCAGTATTGCTGACTACACATTCCTGCTTCTGTTTTTTTTGGAGTGCCACCATTTTGTGGCCATTTCTAACAATGACTTTTTCAATGCACAATCTAGTGCATCCAATTTTTAGCATTAGTAGTGTGTAGAGAGAGGTATTTCATCAACAAGGATCATGCAGAAGGACATTGTAATTGCCTGTACATTAAAACTGTGTCTGCTTTGTTTTTTTACAGTATTTTGGTCTGTATTAATTGTTGGTATTAGTAGCTGTTATTAGTGGCTACTAGTAGTATCTAACAGTAGCTTCCAAAGACTCGAAGAAACAGATATGAAATAGAACATAACACTGTTTTTCAACAACCTAGCATTAGGGTAATACAAGCCAAGGTGAAAAACCACTATGAGCAAGGAACAGGGGAAAGGGCAGGAGGGCACGACAAAAAAGATGGAGAGTGAAGGAGGGAGGTAAAATGGTGATACTAAACAATGGCCACTTTTAAACACTAGCAGATTAAGACAGCTGAATGATAGTTTTTTCAAATACCCTTTGGAAACTTGATAGTAGAATAACATAAGCAGTTTTATCGTTATGGTATATGCATGTATTCAAATTTCTTATGTTAATGTTTTTCAACAAGTCATCTGTCTCAAAAAGCAGCCGTAGAGGATATATCGGATAAAATTTTGTGTTGCTGTACAATTCACCAGCCAGCTAAATTAAAGCATCAGCAGAAGATTTTGAATTAATACTGTCAAAAGTTTAATAAATTTTAATGATAATAATCAAAGCACTTTAATATGCCAAGATTAATCTTTAAACACATTTTTAGGTCTTTTTTTTCAGGTTAATGTTTGAATTAAATTAATCACAAGCTAAAGGAAGTTTTGTTTTCCACTGTCATCCTAAGAATAGTTTGCTTTATAATGCAGAGTGTGTCAGCCCTAGTTCTCTGAAATTGTCTGTACATCAGGAAGGTATGATTCTGCTAACCTTCTGGAAGTGGTGTTGCTATTTGGGAACCATTTGTGTGATTACTTTGTAGCACATGGCTCTTGATTTACATTCCATAATTTCTTGCCATATGTTGAGGGCTATTTAATAATTAGAGCAGTTAACTCTGTGAAAGCAGTGTAAATCAATTTCCCTTTTACCTGGGATTATTGTGGACATCAGAGGACATGAAACATTTTAGTGAAGTTGTGTAGCTGCAGTCAGAGATTGGATTTAGTTGCATCTGACCAATTTTTTAATCTGACATTTATTTTTTTTGTCCATACATACATATTTGGTCCTGCACATTAATTTTGTTGTTGAAATAGTAGAGATCATGCATCTTAATCTGAAATCTGTTTGGGAAAAACATGGATGCCCCGTGTTCTGTCTGCTTAATCTGTGTCTTCTACAAACTGTAAGTTAAGTATCTTGTAATCTTGTAGTGTTATGACTAATGGAGTTGATTGCAATCCAGATTCAGTGCCATGGACTCCTCACCTTCACTATGTTCTGACACATAGTTCAATGAGAATCAGTTAAAAAATGATGTACGCTGTAAAACCTACATGGCCATTATATGTGCATTATGGCTTTTCTTACAGCAGTGACACTGAAAAGGTATCAGAGACCTAGGACTACTTTGCAAAATTGGTGACTTTTATATCTGAGTGAATACAAAAGGTACATGAGGGTGAAGTAACCAGCAGGTATGATCCACCGCTGGTAATGGAACAGATCCATGTCTCCAAGACCCAGTACAGTGCCCTGTTTTACAGGTCACATATTTCTGACACAGATTTGACCTGAGTGCAGAGGTCTATACAGAAGATATATTCTACCTGGAAAGATGACTTCTAAATAAGCTTTTTTTTTGAAACTCCTAATTTTTTTCTTGAAGTGTTTAGAGACTGCTTGCATTTGTGATCTTTCATGTGAACGCAGTTTCCTGGAGTTACCTATCTGCATTTAGTACCTTCTTCTGTTTTAATTTTAAAAAAAAGCACATCCTCTTGATCCCTTAAATACCTGAATGTCAGAAAAGCAGTGTGTCTTCTGACTGAAAGATTGCCCTGTCATTAGGAGTTGTTATTCTCTTTGTTGGTCTCCATTGCTTGGTGCCGATTCTTTCATTCAAGAGAAGTAATGTCTTCCAACACATTCCCTGCTTTTTCTTTCTTGTATCCATTCTTAGTTGTCTTAAGATAACAGGTTCTTCAAACCACTTCTATCAGGAGACTGGGAATTATTAGAACCATCCTTTTCCATTCCTTCAAGTGTGTGAGTCTTTCAGCACAACACCAGAGAGCAGAAAGGGAATGGAGGGGGAAGGAGAGTCTGCATTTATCTTCAAGAATTTAGAGGTGGGTTGAAGGGACAATTCCTGCCCTGAATACACCAGCCTAATGTTCTAGATATTTCCTTCTTACTGACAATCTAAATGCTACTGTAGATGCCTTTTTATTCTTATTATTTGAAGTAATTTATATTTTTCACAATTTATAGGCTTACTGAATTGAGGCATGAAGTTCCTCTGGATGAGAAGAGGCGACGAGCAGTTGTAGTGTGGAGTATATAAATGAAGAAAAACAGAAGTTTGAGCCTTAGATTCAGTGCTGTGTTGATAAAACCCTTCTGCCGTCCTGAGGGCATGGCATCTCACAGACTGTCCTTATCAATATCTATAGTATTAATTGAATATCAAATAGTGAACTCCTTTCTACTAGATCTTTAAATGTGAACTTGGTACTGCATTGCCTCATGCAGTTTCTGAACAAAAGGGAAGATATTTCCTCCTGGAAAAGTAAATATATAAATAAATATGAGAAGGGAGAAATATAAATGTCTGTTGTTTGAGATAAGGGAATGGTCACATCCTTAATCCCTTTCCATCTGCTGGGTGCTCAAAGCTGTCAGAGAATTCTTTATTTTTTTTACCAGGCATTTTGTCTTTAGTTGACCTTAAAAACAAACAAAAAAGAACAGATAGTCTTGTTTGCTAATTCATAATATGCTATTTTTAAAATAACCCATTGTTCTAAAATAATATTCGGTGGTAGTTGCTGTCTGCATTTTCACAAAGCCATAATATCTGCTTAGAAGAATACGCACTTTAAGAAACTGGATTCTAATTAAACTCATATTAGGCATTGTTTCAAAGAAAAAAAATACTGGTTTGTATTTTCTGCCTATAAAAAAAACCCTCTTAATTTAATATTAAAAGCAGATCCTTGTCCCAAATATATAGCCTTTCATACAGAAGCCTGATGGGTTCTGAAAGTCCCATGGACAGCCAGAGGGGAATTCTCTTGTCACAGGCAACCATAAAAGACAAATTTGAGGCTGCTTAATCCAAGCTCTGGGGGTATCCTGGGAGTATGTTTTAGAGGAGATTCTGGGAAAGTAGCTTGGAGACATTCAAGTGACTCAGATGTGGGACTTTGGAGTGCTACAGTACACTTCTTGTAGGCACATTACACAACCTTAATCTAAGGCCTTTTTTTTAATTGTTATTAATGAGATAACAGAAGAATAACTTACAACTCTATAACATGTTAAAATGGGATTTAAAAAAAATATTGCCCCATTCCTGTCCATGTTATTATTTTTTGCTCATTTGGGGAGTACTTGTTTGATTTAAGTTTTAATATGATTCTCTGTTGGGTCAAGCCATGAGCTCATTGTTTGTCAGGACTCCTGTTTAGCAAGAAGCTTATTATCCATGACCAGCCCACGGGTTGTCCTGCCAAACAAAAAAAATGTTAAGAAGAAAAAAGAAGCAGCTTGGCAGGCAGTCTAATTTGTGCTGTGTCGCAAATGCCACACCTCTATTCCACCTTTCCCTGCACTTCAGCAACCCTGGGGATCAGGGAAGTGTACCAGAAAAAGTGTACCTACCTGTTCTTACGCACCCCGGGTATTTAGGGTGTTAACATACACACAACCTCCAGCTGATTTTAGTAAGTCCATGCTAGCTGTTGTGAAAATATTACAGTAGTCTGGATAAAGGTTAATTTTCTGTACTTCATAGTTATTTTACCTGCTTTAAAATAGGAACTGCTGGCTGGTTGATAGAAGGATTAGAATGCTGTCCAGTTTTTTTGACAGTGCGTCACAATCTTCTGAAATGCTATTACAGAATTTCATACAGCATTACCTATTAAAAATATATTTGAGGCTTCTACTGCAAAAAATGCATTAAGAGTGCCCACTAATACACAGCTCTATTAAATAAAGGCACTACCTTTTCCTTCCATGGGTTCCTGTCATGCTTGAATGCAAAGTACAAGGCTAGCAAAAGATAAAAGAACTGTAGCTCCATTTTTAATGACTGTACGATCCAGGACTAAGTAACCAGGCACTAGATGCAGACAGTAAAATTAATATGTCTGAAAGGATCATCATTTTCAGTGCTTTCTGAAGTCTATTGATCTCTAGAGGAGCTCCATCAGCCTTTGGGACAGACAGCGGAACATGTGAATTTCATACTTCATACATGTGAAATTTCATGCATGTGAAATTCATACATAGCAGCAAGCCTTGGGAAGATGCCAACCTCTGGTGACAGTGAGTATTCGCCACAGAACAAGCAAGGCTTATTCCCAGAGCTTCATCCCAGTTTCTGTCAGCTCCAGGATGCCAACTCTTTTTGCCATGGCTGACCACACAGACAGGCATTCTCCAAAGGCTTCCTCTGAAGTTGGCCATCACCAGGGGAAGCCTTTTTCACTGACTTCAGTGGGTTCTGGCGCGCTACCCAAATCTTCATTGAATAATTAACAAGGGTAATAAGCACTGTGATAGTGTCTGGTTTAGCTTAGAAAAAGTAGTGTGTAGCCAAAGAGAGAAATCCTGTATGTATTATGTATATATTATCACAGTTCCTTGATCATTCCAGTGTGACTTCTGTGGCCATTTCACATGTCCTTGATGTGGAAGGACTTTGACCTCTGGTGTTCTTCCAGGGAATTATGGGAATTTGGGTTTTTTTAATGTTTGGAATGTGGGAAGGTACTGAAGGAGAGCTGCCTTTCATAACTTGTACTTTCACTGGCAAGTTGACATGTTACTAGCATAAGCCAAAGTGGCACCTGAAATCTAACTTGGAGAAAATCTAGGCTGAGTGATCTTAGTTAGAAAAGCAACTGGGCCTCTGCAAGAGGAGATAAGCAAGCAGATAACCTAGCAACTAAAATCAAGGGAGTCACATGCAATAAAGGCAATCTTAAGAAGCCCAGACTCTGCCACTTCATGACTGCAGAGAGAAACTTGAAGCTGCCGCTTTTTTAAAATGATACTGCTGTTATGAGGAGATGTGTTTCGGAGTACAGGAGGGACTGGCAGAATGAGTGTACCAAATGGGATGATTTATAAATGCTGTGACTTGGAATAAAGTACAGAGATTAAACCTGAAATTAGTCTAGAAAGGTAATGCAGCAGAATTTGACAGGGTGTTCCATGACCCTTAAGTACCAAGGTCACAAAATTCAAACATTTTAAAAAAAGAGAGAGAAGGGCTTCTGAATATAAGTTTCTAAAATCTGAAATAATTTGGGGAATTGTTCTGCCTTACCTGCATGTCATGGTTTCCTTTCTAATAGCACAAGCCTCTAAGCAGAGTAAATGGAAATATGGTTGCATGGGAATAATAACTTTGCCATCACTACTTGTGTAATGACACCAATTCAGGTGGGTCCAAATAATTACTGCTACACTTTGACAAAGTCTGCTCCCTTCCATTTCCAGACTTGTTTGAGTGCTCTTGTTTTCTTTGTCTTCCTCTGTCTCGTTCTTTAGACAGTGTTGGGGCACTCTGGTTCATTTTAGCTTTATCACGCTCATCCAGTTGATCTAAACAATGCAGTAGTCCCATTTGTTACTCAGCCTGGTTATTATTTACAATCTCGTTGCATCTTGATGGAAGCTATAGTGTCTAAAGGGATAAGGTTTAGGGCTGATGTTTTATTTTTCATTTGAATGCCATGTAGTTTTGTTTTGTTGCCAAATGTGTTCTGTGTTAGCTAAGTTCATTTTACTTCAACATTTTAAATAACCCATCTCAGTAAGATCATGTTTCTTCCAGCCAAAATCAACTATGCTTTCACTTTCATGTTTCTACTGAACATTTTGTGCAACTCCAACTAAAAATGACTCACATTTGTTGTTTATTTTAGAGCTGAATGCTTTTTAATTCTTTTTTCTTGGTGTGTGAGGATGTAATGAAAAGGGAACAAATTGAGATTTGGTGGATTTAATGGTAATTTGGCTTTATGGGAACAGATTTCATATTACTCACGTGCTTAGAGTGCCATTCCCAATGATTTCATTCACTCCTTCTTGTTCCTATTTTCATTCTTTTGTTTCTCCATTTGTTAATCGTACCATAGTCAAGACTACTGTTTATAATTACTTAGTTACAACCAAAGCATCCGTGTTGTATCTTTACAATGAACCTGTAAATTGGAGGAATACTCTGTTTAAAAGATAGGGAGAAAAAAATCCAGAAAGATGTCTAGATAGTTAATTGCTGTCTTACTCACTTGGCAGTTGATACCTCTGAGATTGTCAAAATGTTGCTTGAGGTGCCAAAAGTCTATGAATTCCAACAGTAATGATCTAATGGCTGAGAGTATCAACGTTTCTTCTTTTCCCTCTGCAAAGAACCAATTAAGTTATGCACTTCTGGGTTGCTTTGAACTCTCTCTCATGTTTAAATTCTGGCAGGATTCAAGCTAGACACTGGTTGATTGGTTGGCCCAATGTGATATGGGCTGCACCAGTCAGTACAGTAGCCTTCTCATCAGGGATAAAGTATGTTCTAGCTTAACATCTAATTTGTTCTCTATCTGATTTGCAAAAGGGAACTGAATCCATGTTTCCCACTTTCCAACTCTGTTAAATAGACACAGGGCTTTTGATTGTTCTGAAGAGTGGTTTCTTCCACTGGAGATGTTTTACTTCGCGTAAAATATCTACACGTGTGTCAGAACATGGACTGAGATCTATGTTTTATACTGCTGGACTGTAGAGCCATTCACAACCTTTAGCCAATCAGCCCCATACAGACTGAGGGCTTAGGTTTGGCAATACCTGCATCTCCTGGACCCCATGTATAGTGGAATTCATTGCTTCAAACAGCCAGGTCTCCTTTGTGGAACATGGGGAAAGCTAGGCATGTTGGCACACCTCAGAAATGGTGTAGGCATGGCCTTAGCTGTCTGCAAAAGCAGTTAATAAAGTCAGTAAACTGAGTGGGGATCGGTCAAGCTAACTAAATAAAAAATGCTGAAGAGAGGCAGGCAGCTGAATCCTCTTCTTACTAACACAGCTGAAACATCCAAGTTTCGGTGGGAAAACATTACCAGTCTCCACTTCATCTGTTCAGAGTGGTGTGCCCCCTCTAGAGCTCATGCCATTCCTTCTTTCCTGAAAAGAGCCATGAGAGTAGCTTGATAGCCTGGGATGATGGAAACTTGTGTGAGAGAGAGAACGCCTCTTCTCAAGTGCATGCTCTAATTTAAAGCAGAAACATGAACTCAAGTTACTGTGTGTCACGGTCTGTCTTGACCACAAAAGTGAATTTTCTAAGGCATGCTTCCTCAGTCTTTGGAAGGAATTTTTTTGCGTTGTGTAAATAATGAGATATTGAGCAGAGACTTCAGTTTATGTCTGCTATATCCCATGAGTACTGCTAGGCTGTGGAATTGGTCTCTTGCTTGTTTTCTTGCTTTCTCTCTCAAAGTCTTTCTGGCCCAGTAAATTTGTAATTATTTATAGTTTGAGGAACTCATTGGGACTTGGTTGAGAGCCAGTTCTTTAAGCCGCTTGGCAGCATCAGGATATTTTTGCCTTAAGGTGGAAATATAAGCAGCCAGGGAATTTTAGGTACTGACAACGTTAGACAGGAATTTGGGACTAAAGGGGATTCAGACAAATATAAGTGCAAAATTTAGTCATTATGATCTGGACCACAGAGACATTCAGATTAACTTCTATTGATTTAAGTGGAAACTTGGAGCTTAAATAACTTTGTGGAGCTTGTCCAATATACTTAAAGAGATAATTGGGCACCAAAATCAGTCTTTAGCCCTACCCTTGAGTGACTTTCTCAAACTTGCAGGGAAAGTTTGTAATAAAGTTAAAACTACACCTCAAATGTCACTTGTATCCAAGGCTCTTCATTCATAGGACCCTTTGGAAAAGTGTTTAATTTTGTTACCTGAAGTAATAAGGTTTTCAAATTAAAGCTCTCTTGGTAGAGATAGAAGAAAAAGTAGTAAGGATAATGTCTGTGTAGGTGATCTGCACTTTTCTTCTTAAGTGAGAGTTAAACCTCAAATCTGTCATAGGCATGTGAAAATCATCTTAGTAACATGTAAATATATCCCTCAGCACAGAGAGAACTTTTTAATTTTCTATTTGCGAGCTGGAAATGGTGCTCTTCAGGGGAAATCAGCTGGGGTCTGTTAGCCTCCTGGCTTTGAATTCCTCTGTCTTTCTCCAGAATTTCTTCTCCAGAATATATTCTTGTTTCAGTCAACAACACGAGAAATTAAGTACAGCACCAGATTCAGATCTCTTTTACACCAAAGTGAATCAAGAGAGCTGCTGTTAACAGTAACACTTACAGGTATTACTAGGTCTTACTCGTAAGTTTACTCTACCTATGCTTCATTGAAGATGGAGATTTGAAAGAGAAGTTTACTTATGGCTCTTATTAAGAAATTGTCTTGCTGATAGATTGAGGATAGAGTGAGGCTATTGGAAGTGAAGCGCTGATGTCAAGGAGGGAATTGAATTTATTTCTTCTCACAGTTGGCTTCAGTTTACAAATTGGAAGTGTATTTATGTAGACACATGTGGCTTTGAAACTGTTGTAATTTAACAGTGGATAATGAATGAAGATGCTGAGTAGCTGGATAGATAAAACTGTCACCTAAAACACCAAAACCAAATATGGAGAAGAACTGGCAGAACTGTATTTTTGAAATATCTGCATTCTTACGGATTTTACTGCCCTTACGGCTCCATGTTGCATGACCTCCTCTGCCCCCCATTCCCTGCCAGCCAGAGAGTGTCTTGAGCTGTCAGCAGACACACTAAGGAGCTTGTCAGATAAGGGCAGTGTGTTGAGTTGGAACAGTGTTTGATGGATTAAGATCCTGGCTGTTTCACCTGTGCAATTCCTGCCTTGTATTATGAATGACAATTTCAAAGCCTTTGGGCAACATTGCCAAGCATGCCCTTGGAGACCATATTACAGTGTCAGAACAATGTCAGTTCCAGCTAAATATTTTTTTATAGCAAAATAATTAAAGTAACATCAGGCTTTTGACAGCATTTCCACAAAACCTCAGAAATCCTCAGTTAAGGCTCCCACAGCACTGCAACTTAACCTCCTCTTTTATTTTTTTTTACATAATTTAAGAGCAGTATTTTATTTTCACTTTTTTTTTGCCTGCTTTAGCAGCCCTTCAGTTATAGCCTTGCAGTGTTCTCCTGGGTACTATTTACTCTACATTTAAAATAATGTTTCTGAGAAATTGTTTCATGCTATGCATTAGAACTGCATATGTATATTTTAAAAGCTCTGTCCCGCCAAGAATACTTTTGATGGGTTTGGATTATCTCAAACAGACGGGCTTTTATTTTAG
>JANZLQ010000056.1:19260066-19314999 GCA_026212715.1 Elanus axillaris
TTTTTTACAAAAACTAAAAAAAAAAAAAAAAAAAAAAAGTCCAACACAATCTACTAGCCTGTTTTCTTGTGAAGATAGCCTTCACACATTAATGGATAATATAGCCAGCTTCACACAAGTGAACATCTGGAACCTTGTTGATGGTCCACTCTGAAGACTTCGCAATGATCACCCTCCTTTCTTCTTTTCTTTTAAACATACCTAGAATGAGCCATGCATGTTTTGTCCCTACTCTCTGCAAAGAAATGATTGTAGGTTATTTTGGCGAGAGGAGAGAAGGAGGGAGCAAAACACAAATAATTCTCAAATTTGATAAATATTCAGAAATTTTATTTAAAAAGAAGATAATCCTGCTTTGGAGTTCTCCAGGAAAGGGAGAGCTCTCAGGTGTGCCCAACCCTGCATGTCTAGCTACCCCATGTCACAGACACTGGAACCCTGTGTACCTCTTCAGAGATGCAGGCAGCTGAGAAGAGACATTTGAAATAAAGCAGAGAAGTTTTGAAAACTGCCTGGCAGGCAGCAGTCCAAAGGAACTCATTCAAAATTGAATTGCCTCTGTGGAAATTTCCAATTTTGACAAATTGGTAAATGCTGATGAGGAACCTTTTCATCTGACTTTTCTGACCATCTCCATTACTCAACCTGTGATTGATTTAGACTTCAGCCAGTGCAAATTCTCTGCCAGGCAGCCTATTTCAGCTGAGCCAGCTCTTCTACTGAGGAACAAGTCAGCAGGACTTCAGACCATCAGAGAGGGAGAGAGGGTATCCCAGCAGCAGGAGAGTTGGCGTAATGGAATGGACAAAGGCACTGATACCAACTCTAACTAAGCTCTGAACTCCTCCTCTAATTTTTGATGGGTCAATGATGTTGACATTTTCCAGTGTGGACACTTAACATTGGACAGCTGAAGCCAGATTTAGTAACACCTGTCCTTCACATTACTTATATGTCATTTAAGCCTTCTGCCTCAGCTTCCCAAGTACAGAAAAACTGAGATAATAAATTTATTATCATCAGACAGAGGTTATTTTAATTAATGTTTGTAAAATCCTAAATGTAATTAAGACACACAGTAAACCTTCCAGCTAAGGATAGATAAGGATATATAAATCTTCTGCAATTTGCTATATTTATTGCTTTTTCTTACTTTCTGATTTTTTTTCCAGTATTGATATCATGACAGTTCAAGTAAGGAAAGGGAATCAGGAGAAACCAGTGCTTGAGAACCATGTGAAACATGATTGTAATAGTTACTGCTTTTACTACTTCCATAGGATGTGTTTTTCTTCCTCTCTTTATTCTTAACTTTCTTGACTTTTTGGCAGTTTACCGTTGGCTTCCATTTTCTGAGAAATTGGCCTAAGCTAAGTCAGATAAGCCTTCTCTTTTAACATTTATGACCATTGCTTGGTCACTGTTAGAAACAATGCTATAATAGCATTTGCTGAATTTCAGAACACTTCACGTGGTGATGGTGTCTACATGTCACATTCTTTGCCTGAGATTTTTTCCCCTAAAAGAAGAATCAGAAATAGAATCCTTACCCTTTTCTGTTCCTGTTTCTTTGTTTAACCTTCAAAGGCAGTGATTCAGAAAGTTAAGAGTTCACAAGTATGAGAGAGTCAGCTACCCTCCTCCCAACAGAGGGTTCGAGGGTTCTTTAAAAACTAGACAGTTTTTCAAAAGCACTAGGCCTCCATTGATTTAAGCACTTTTGAAAATCAGGCCTTTTAGTTACGTGTTTACATGTCAGTTGAAGAAAAAGATTTTATAATTCTAGTGGAAAAAATTTGTCCTTAATTTTTTTCAAAAACCCAGACTCTAGATTTGTACATGAACGCATGTTGCATTGATCATTTTTTAGCTGAGTATATTCCTTTTGGCTTTTCTACAAGCGCTGATGATCCAGAACTGTTTGAATCTCCAGTGGGCCAATTGTGATGACTTGTGCTGTTGTTGACAGAATGTGAGTTATAAAAAGCCTGTAACTGTGGTGCCTGCTGTATGAATTCTGATTAGAGAGTCCATCTGAAACTGTGCTTTGTGCCTCTGAATTGTTTTCAGTAAGTTACTGGTGGGACAAAGTAGTATGTTTTAACAGACTTTATTTGACAAGCATGTATTCTTTCAAAGCAATAATTACAATATTTGTTGTAAAAAAGATTATTTTTTTCTTTTTGTAGACACTGATTCTGAAACCCTGAGTTCAGATTTGTAATTCAGAGGAATCTTTTACTGTGTAAAGTAAGAAGGAAGAAAGAGACACAAGGCTCAGGCTGCTAATGCTAACAGATAGTAACAGGAATAATTCAAGATTTATTACATTTCAGCTTCTTTTGTCTTTAAGGACCAGTTTCCTTATATTAGGGTATGAACAAAAACTTAAAAAATATGCAGAATTTTGAGAGAAAATAGGAAGCAGAAATCAAAACCTGCCAGTTCCTCTTTTGTGTACTTTTTTTTCCTGCCTTCCTTTGTTCTGTTGCCTTATCCTTTCTTTTCCCTCAGTCTTCTCATCTCTTGGAACTTTTCAGCTTCCCTTGTCCCTTTCATACTCAGTTTCAAGACATTCTACCTACTCCCTTCGCTCTCTGCCATGGCGTGGCTCTCGCCTGAGGAGAAGCAGCCTGGTAGAGTGCCTGCCATCAGGATCAACCATCACTTCTGGGGGTTGCATTGAAAGTCACTGCTGTCACCATTGTCTGGAGCTATGCTGGTTTAAGGCAGTTTTGGCAAAAAAGAAAGAAAGGCTTGCGATTAATTTGATCCATTGCCATTCCTGAGGCTATCAGGGATGAGTTTGCTGCAGGACTTTTTATATACGTTGAAGTGCTTATCTTAATTATGACAACCTGAAATGAAACTCTTGCAGCTGAGGATCTGTGGATAGCCAGCCTCTTCTCCTTCCCATCCATCCCCCTTCCACTACCGGAGTCTTGTTCCTTCACTCCAAGGATCTGAAGTGATTTGAAGTGAGTAATGCACACCAACAAGGGGAATCTACAGACTGTTGTAATAGCGTTCAACGATACGTTGCAGTCAATTTGTTCTCAGCTCTGTCTTCTCTGCTCTTTTCTGATGGGAAGATGGATCCAGAAGTATATAAAAATAATATGATAGAATATGGGGCTTTCTTTTTTTTTTTTAATTAAAACTTTAAATGGAAGGCAAGCCTGAAGATTCCATGTCCTGTAGTTTACTATATGTGAATTGTATAGTCATTCCCATGTGTCAATATGTCAGATGCAAACAACTGATAGCAATAGGGTGAGGTTACAGAGGACCATGCTTCCCACCATTTAGGAGGTGGGTGTGTGTGCAGGTTAAGATTTGCCAAGTGACTTTGTTGCCCGTAGTAGGGTTCCTTCAGATTATAACCAGTATAATTGAAATTCACCTTGGTTCTCTGCTATTGGGATACTTGATTGTCAGTCATATTTTTGTAACACCAGTGTTTTTCATGGAATGGTAATTAAGATTTTGTGTTGTCATCATAGCGCAGGCCAAATTTCACCGTAAAGGCCAAATTTCACACCTACTCCCTGCAGCACTGTTTTACTCCCTGAAGAGTAGCTCTCTTGTCACTTTTCCATTTCATCTCAGCCTGTGCCAGGTAACCATGTGGAAAGAATAGTCTTTTTATCTGGAGAGTCTCCCACAGGCAACATGCAGCCACTAGTCTTCTGAACTGTAGCTGTGGTTTCTGTATGATATTTCAGCCAATCCCATGCTTTGTCCTTGTTGAATACCAAGAACCATGCAGACTCAGCACCTCTTGTTGTCCCCTGATTTAAAATTATTTTGTAAGATGTTTGGAGTAGCTTGCGAATGGATGCTGCATATGAGTTTACAGAAATCTCTTTCACACAAATAAACACCTCTCAGGATGTGCAGGGGTAGTGTGCTTTTGAAATTTTGAATGACACATAGTAAGAGTCAGCCTTTATTTATATGGTTAAAAAGCAGAGGCGATCCTGGAAAGATTGTTTTGGGTAGGAAGGGCTTTACAAAGTCCTGTATTCTAATAAACACGTCTGGTGTTCAGCTGCAGAAGGAAATTCAAGTTTCCTTAAAGATGAGAGTGCAGGAATGTGCTTCACCCATGCTCCAGAAGTTTTCTGAAAGTACCCTTTAAAAATACACTGCTCCCCAGTGCACTGCTGATTTCTCCCAACAGAGAGCAGCGATCATACATTTTGCCTCAATAAAAAGTAAAATCTGCCTATGCCACATATTTGTCAAAAGGTAGCTTTTAGGAATATAGAAACGATTGACTATCTATATTAAATGCTGATTAAAGGTGGAAAACATAATATGACAGCAGGGTCACTCACATAACAGGCAGGTGTATTATATTTAGGAATGGGAAAATCTGGGGTAAGTCAAATTGCAGCTAGGTGTATTTAGATACTTATTTTCCAGCCAGGAACTGGCTTTAAGGCAGAGAATTCCTTGTGTTGACTGTCTTGAAAGCAGATGGTAGTTGGCAACTGCTGTAAGAAATTTCCTGCAAGCGTGCGCTATCCCTCTTAGTGAATATCGTTCCATTTTGAGTCTAATTGAAAACTGAAGATAGGAAACTCAGTAATTACTTTACCCTGCAGTACAATATTTAATATTCTGATTTCATGGCTGTCTAACTACAATGATTAGGAAGAACATTTTCTTACACTAGTTACAGTACCACAACAATGTATCAGGAGCATCGTGTATCAAGGGAAGGAACTATTATGTTAAAATACGTGCCACTTAAAAACCTACCCAATTAAAAAATAGGATGCTGTTGAGTGTTACATTTGCTGTAGTCAATAATTGCTTTGTAAGGTTTTTTTTTGTCTTTGTCTTTGAAAAAGCTATTCAGGATGAAGAAAACAGCCTTGAACTAGAAAGGCTTTAATAGGAATATCTGCAGCAACAGAGATAACAACTGCAACAAAGGCATTTTATGTTTAGAACTGTACTACTGTGTTAAGTCCAAGGCAATGTGGTTATTTTTGCTTGTGGAGAAATGGGAAATATATGTGTAGTTGCTAATGGTTGTATAGTCCTTTAACTGAAATAAAACTATTCAGTGGGACAAACGCTCATTGATAATTTCTGTGTTAGGTGGGGTAGAGACCCCCAGTATTTACAACAGGATACTAGTTAGGAGAAGTAAATAAGGACAGAAACTTGTTCAAAATGTCCCATAATTTTGCACAGAGAGTATGAAGAATTTCTATAAATTTAAAATGTTTGCTTGTTTTTTTCTTTTTTATATCAGATAGTATTACTGAAGTCTTCACTAACATCTATGTGACCAGTTTTGGACCTGTTTCAGATACTGATATGGTGAGTTTCTCAATCTTTTGCATATATGGTAAATGTTGTAAGATATATACTATTAACTTCCTTTAAACTTGTGTTCTGCTTTTACTTATTGTGGACAAATTGGGAATAATTTCAGTGAAGTCAGGAAGTGCCAAATCCCAGTAGTTCTAAAGATGGAAATTGTTTTATAAACCTTACATGATTAAGTACACTTGTATTAGCTGCTTAGTGACCAGTGATTGTCCCCACTGACTGTACATTGTTTCATATTCTGGAGCAGTCTTGAGGTGGGTGAACTGGATTCCTCTTGGATGAAACTAGAGTGAAAAGTGCACTGTAGGAGCACACTTAATGTTGGCAACAGTCCGAGGGACCTGACTGGAGTCAGGCTAAACTAAACTTCTTGAAAGACATAGCTTGGAAGTGGGGTCATCAGCACGATTGTTGTTCTACAGATCTGTCCTTCATAATTTGCACTATTTAGTAACCATTTAAAGGAAGTCAGTGACATGAAAAAGAAAGAAACTGTCAGAATATTGCTGTGGATTACAGTTTGTCATGAAAACAGCAATAGAAAAAACTCTGAGGCAAGGAATCCTTTGTAGGCTTACTGCAAATCATACACATATTAGGAAGAATGTGTCACACTTGGTAGAAAGATCTTCATGGATATAACATCTCTAAAAGGAAAGAAGGGAAGGACAGTCTGAAAGTTACTTTAGCTGCCATTGCCTTTCCTGCAGGAAATTATTTCTTGAAGTGTTTTAACATTCATGGTTATGTATGAGACATATAAAATACTACCTTATGTGTATCTATAGATATTAAGCCCCAGTATTTTTAGAAACAGACAAGATTTACTTTTTCTGTGAAAACTTTTGGGTTATGCATCATACAAAACAGGAAACATCTTGATGTTACAAGCTATGTTGCAACGAAACTGAATAGTTCATGGTATGATGTACATTTTAAAAGTTAGTTGCTCACTGACTAACAGGTAGTCACAGCTTTGGAAAATATATTCTGCTTTTTTGTGTTTGTTTTTTGTGTGTGATAGTTTCAGTTTTCAAGCTTTGTTTTGACTGTGATGCATATATTACTGAGGCTTCACATGAAAAGTTGTTTCATAGGAAAAATAGACATTTATTTTCTTTTTTGTCACTGTATATGTTACTGATTCTCTTGAGGTGTTTTGTCCTAATGATGTTAAGTTTCTGAAATTATTTTTTTACTAATTATAAAAAACAAGTATCCACAGCTATATACAAAGGTGATATGAACATCTTGACCTTGTTAGTCTAGTATCTCGTAACTTCACAGTGTTGACACTTACAGTATTCCTGTGAAATGGGGAGATGATACTAAGCCAATTTTAAAGAGGTGGTACTGAGGCAGAAGGAGGCTTACCCAAGGCTGTGCAAGTCATCTGTGCTTAAATGGAAATTTAATTAAAAGCTCCCTGAGCCTAATCCCTAGCTCCTGAAACACTTTTGACATCAGTGTGTAAATGTGTGGAGAACTCTGGGTGTCCATTTGCACGGACAACTATGATGGCACAGTAAGGGGTCACACATCATTTGATCCTACAGCAATAACAGCTCTGTGCAGAGGTGTTAATTGAAACAGAGTACAGTGCATCAGAACAGCAGCTGTTACTGTAATGGGCAGGTCTATTTGCAGATAAGTAGACAGGTAAGTAAAAGCAGTTTAATACTTACTACTACAAGTTTCAGGGTTAATTTAGCTTGTTCAGTTGATAATTATAAAATAATTCTGAAATGTATGAGCAGTCAATTAGAAAATTTCAACATGTGAGTTTTGAAATAATAGCTTCCAAACTATCACATATTCTGTCGAACATGAAGGTGACATCAGAGTTTTTACCATGAGTACTCTTTCATTTAGGTATTGCATTACTGAATTGATATTGTAAACTACTATATGGAGGGGTTAATGATACTTTCTCGTGTAAATGTTGGAAGCTCTGGAATAGTCTCATTTTATAAGCTTCCTCCTTAAAAGGCCTCATTGGCAGAATAAGTTTTGACTTGTGCCCGTGTCCTCCTAAATCTCCAGAAGATCCCAAACTGAATTGCAGATCTTTTCAGCAAGTTTGGGTGCCAGCCCCAGAGGTCTTCTGCTTTCACAGTATGAGTGGTAAGGCCCTCAGTCACATCAGGTTTTTAGGCTGGACACTCCTATTGGCCAAAACTCTCATAGTCATTGCTGCCAGTAGAATTCCTTCCCCTGGGATTTTTCATAGAAACAAAAGTGAGCAGATGTATGACTGCACCCCTTTGCATGATCTATTTGCCAGTTTGGGTGGTTTTTCCCCTTGGTTAGCATATTGTGAAGAATAACAGTGCTTTGGAGAAAAGCCTGTTGAAAATGGAAAGGGGACTCACTGCCATGGGGAGATGATTAATATGTGTTTATAGTATGGAAGAGGGAGGTAGCACACTGAAAATGATGGGTGGATCGGAACTAAGGACACAGTTGTTGCATAGCAGTGTTGATTCACAAAGTTGATTAAATGTGCCATTCTAACCTTTGGTGTTGAATTGATAGCAATTTGTGGTTTTCCTGTTTTCCTCACTAAGTTCCTATTAATGATAATATAGTATCATGCACAATCTGTGACAGTACAATTGCTAGAATGTAGGGTTTTACTCATTTTCCCTGTATTTTTCCAGTATCACAATTTTGCCAAAAAATAATTAAGTTAAGGAGAATTTGATCTTTGACTGATTTTAGGCTAGCTGAAGTTGTTGTTGATAAATATAGGAGGTAAAAGCAAAGACTGAGATTTTTCTCCAAATGTTTTAAGAGTCAAAAACTGTTGATCCTTGTTGTGGTTTAACATTTTGACTAAGTTAAAAAGATGCTACTCTCCGTTCTGCCCAAAATAGTCAGCTACCAAATCTGTTGACACTTGGCCAGAACTCTTGCAAACTGCACTTCAAATGAACTGCTGTGACTAAAATATTGGTGTATCTATATTAGCTGTGTCATAAAAATGCTATTGTATGTCAACCACAGTATTTGATGTCAAAGGAGATGCCAATATACAAGAGGAATTTTCAACTTCATTTTGCAAACTAATGAGAATCAAGGAAGGCAAACCTAAACATAGGATTAAACAAATTTTACTTTCACTGTTTTGTCTTTTTGAGCTGTTATTGCTCTGAAATGTTTAAGTTCACTATTATGATGCTCTGCCTTATAGGCTTCCAACCAGATCAGTGATACAAATTTATTTTGACATTAGCCTGAGAGAAGAAGAGCTGCATTGTTTAGAAAAAACAAACCAACCAAAAATTGAGCAGAACAATTGAAAAACAAAGCATATCTGAATTTTCTAAAGAGTTATAAGGCTAAATTATGATTAAAGAGGCTAATAAAAATTGTAATATAATTAAAATATTAAATATTTTAAAATTCTCAGGTGAAGGATAATTCTGCTTGGATTATGATTTGTAGGATAACAAAATGGAAATAATTTAATTTAAACATTAAAACTGATTATTCCTCTGTTCTTTTTTCAAAATTAATTATTTGAAGTCTGGTAGATTGATGTATCTTTATAAATATGTATGCTGCTAACTCTGATTTTAGCACTGCAAGCAAGGTACTTTCACAGCTTTTTCTCAGACTTTCTTTCCAGGCGCTTTTTACACTTTGGCTTCTAAAATTTCCCAGATAGCCCTAAGTGCTGATGTCCTTGATAGAAAAAAATAATATAAATAATAAATGAGAAACATATTTACTCCCTAAGCAATAGTTATTGTATGTAAGACAGAGCATACAGGCACTGAGAGCCTTTATATGAGGTCTGCTATGAAGTAAGCTTTGCCAAATTTTGCCTCAGAGCAGTCTTTCTAATTGTCACTGGGAGCAGTCTTTCCTGCTTTCCTACAACACAGTAGGTGGCAAGACCTGAATCTGTTTTCCTTGAATATTAAATCTAACAAGTATTCTGAAGTTTTTTGTTTCAGCTTTCAACCTTAGCTTTTCATTGTCTTTGGGGAGTTTTGTTTACTGTGATTACATTTTTGGTTTTCCCTATTTATTTGTACACAACAATTTTTCCTAGTTTCTTGATGATAGACCTCTATTTTTTTCACTCTAGGGTCAAGAAATGTGAACGTTTCTCTGCAGAGATGGTCATACCCAGCTCATTCTTCACTACACACATTTCCATCTTGTCAGTTTTCAATTAAACTTTCAATAACCATTTCTGATTTTTCAAGTATAGCCAGAACAGAAATTTTCAATGAAAGCTGAAGGTCAAATCCAGAAGTGACCAAAAGATTGTTACAGCATCTCTCACTACAAATGAGGATGGTTCTTTAGAGAGAGTGGCTGAACTAGGAAGCGTATTTCTTTTTTTTGTGTCAGATTTTCAGATTTCCTCAATCCATTTTGTATTTCAGATTTTGTGTTTTTTCTGTGAAACTTATTTTTTAGCTGTTTCAAAGTCTAATTATTAGCTATGGTTCCTTAACTGGAGAGAAGCTTTACAGGGGTTGTATGATTTGTAGGTCAGGACACAATAAGGGAATGCACCAAGATGATTTTTTTTCACAAAGATTAAAAAAAGCACTGCAATTATTTTACTGAAGCTTTAATTTTAACTCAGTACCAGAAGACTAAAGAGTAAAAGGCAAACAGAAATGATAAATACACTTGGCCTTCTTGGGTGTTGGGGAGCATCTAGGTTGTCTTTTTATCATTGATAAGTTTCTGAAAAGTCAATAAATTGGTTGCTCTATTCCCTTTTATTATAGGCTCAGGTCATTGCCTTTGCAAGTTAAATCCATGGGCTGAAATTTTGAGTAGGGTATCTCACATGATCTCTTGCAGAATTTCTGTCCTTTTATTCTGTTGGGAAGGCTTGTTCGCCTGTGCAGCATCCTGCCAAATGGATCAATATTGGAGACTGGTTTGTCAGAGTCTGTGTCCAAGCCCTTTGCTGACATTAGCTCTTTGTGTACCTCTTGTTTGGATTCCTGTCCCTGGCACCAGGCACCCATTGTGTTTCAGGGTTGTTCTTTCTCCATGTCTGAATAAAAAAAAGTAACAAGAAGTGTTTATTTTTTCAGTAACAGCAGTACGAATAATATTCTGTAGTCTCTTTTCTAAGTAATCCCTATTCGTATCTTTCACATTCCTCTCATCCCTTCTCAGTGCTTTTTTTAGACTCAGAGTTGATTCTACATCAGTTCTATGGAAAGAGAGAGAAAATCATTCAGAGAAGGTCCTTTTCATAAACGGATATGAATAGGAAGACATTCTCTTCCCTAGACACTATCATTCAAACTGGTTAAACACATTTTTTTCCAGATTTTTTTTTCAAATACTTCATGTTTAGATTAAATGCTTAGACAAAAATGACTGAAGATGGCAGATGAAGCAGAAATTAAAAGGCTTGAAATAAGTTCTTCAAATAGAGGAGAATCACACTACAGTTCCCTAGGAATATACCACCTATTCTTTCTAGTATTAAAGGTCGTATATATGTGGCAGACATTACTTTTTACTTAAAAGTATTTAAAAATAAGTACATGTTCCTTTGAAATGCAGTGATGGGATAGTGTTTAAGTTTTTAAGAGGGCTGTTAAGGATCTTGATGATAAATAACCAATAGTGCAGTTTCAGACCACAACTCTCCTTCATAAAGGAGTTTATTCAGAATATTTTCAAGAATTCTATTCACAAGTGTATAAGATTCACACCTCCCAAAGACCTGAAGGGAATTTCTGACTGTCTGCTGTCTCCTTCTATGTTCTGTGTTCTGTACACATCAGAAGGTAAGTTTTGGAAAAGAACAAATGGACTCAGTTTATACATCTATGCAGTGAGATTTGATGTTAGATAGACAGCTAGTGAAGTAATTTTACAGAGTGTGAGTAGTCAGTGTTTGTGATTGGAACATTGAGGGGTTTTGGGGGAGAGGAGGATTGCATCCTGAACTCTTTTCAGTTCTGATAGTTAGGCAATTTTTATTTTTTTTTTTAAGAGAAGAGATAAGTAGAAAATGAAATGGAGATTGGAGAAAGTTAGTTTGTCCAATCTGGTAGACGCCTAGGTAAAGCCAAGCCATACAATGGTGTACTTCAAGAACTATGGGGTTTTGCAGACTGTTGTAGTATGCTAGCCCTTGTGTGTGCCATTTGCACCAGGCACAAATCTATCCCACAGAGAATGAAATGACCAAGATAAACTTAAAATTTGAGCCTCCCACTGTAAAACTAATTTCAGCATTCACTTAAAAGCTAGATCCAAATGCTTAGTGAGAAAGCTTGGTAAATTAATCTGCAGAAGTTCCATCACAAACTTGCACTTATCAAGCCCACAAATACCAGATTATAGTAAGAATGCATATACTGGGAAGATTATTTTACTTTGAATAATTACATTCTTTTGAGTCTCCTGTCTAAAACTTCTTGGTTTTCATGGAAGTGGTTTTGATACTTAGTTGCATACTAACCCATACTAGTTGCATACAAAACTATTAGTTGCATACCAATATTGTTAATGCTTTTAAGCTAAACTGAAAGAAAAATTACACATTGCCTTAAGGTAGATACGACACCAAGAATATGCTTTTTAAGAACTAAAATTAAGAAGTTATAGTAATGTAAAAATAAATATTAATATGAAGCCCCTATATTAGGTAGGTCAATTTTAGGTCCATTAATTTTACGTGTTTACCTTGTCAATATATCTATCACAGTATTTCTGACTGTCTTTAAGGAATCAATAAAAAGGTATGTGTGCCTTTTCCCCTTTCCTTATTTTTGATTTTTTGTATTTGCTCTTTTGAAGTTTTATATTTTACAGTATTTAAAATTTGCTTTCATGGTTGTATATGTGTGTCAGTTAATGGCTTTAACAGTGGTCAAGAAAAAGCCAAACTTTCTTTAGAGAATTGACTGAAAAGAATCTTTACAATTAGGGAATGAGGAACTCTGCCCTGAACTATTCAGTAAACAAAATGCTGTGTTCCAGAGGGGGATTAATAAAATGTTCAGTCTCCTCCATGACAATACTGCTTGCTAATGGACACTCACAATTTTTGAAATGTTAGGAACACTTCCATCTTTAACCCAGATGCAAAGACTTCCAAAATCTGCCAGCGATTAGCTGAGAGGATGAGAGTACATTTTGTGTTGTTTGAACTTTTCCCATACAAAGCTGGCCTAGCAAAAAAGAAGACTGCCATGTAGTGAGGAAGGATTGCTTATACTCAGGTCAGTTAAAGCTTCTCCCAGAGTTACTCGTGCCTTTTTTGACTGTGCATACTGTTATGCACAACAGCTGCATATTAAAAGAAGAATGAAAATCCTTCACCATTCTATTCTTTTGACCACTGAACTGGCAAAGGCTCAAGTGCTTCTTAACACTGTAGTAAGAATCTCATCATCTGTACCTAAAATTTCATGTAAGCTGATATAATACATATTTGAAAGATTATGTTTAATGGTACTGCGTTAGAGCCCAGCTGTGAAAGCACCATTTCAGACACAAATCAGTAGGAAACATTTCCTTGTCTAGAAATGATCACAGGAGTCCTGGAAGTATGCTCTTGTGATTTTGTGGAGATACTGCACTATATAGTGGAGAGTGGTTTGGTAATGTCCAAAGACAGCACAGGCTTTTTCATATAGGAGAATACCTGCAGAGTGCATGAAGAGAGTATCAGGTATCAATTTGAGTCTTTTTTTCTAGAGTCCAGGTTTGCATTTCTAACAGAATGTTAGTCTTGCTTGGAAAGTAAACATTACACAGCATTTACCACAAAGTGGTACATATATGGAATAGGAAATAGTTACAAAATCTTTATGTAGCATCTTTTGATAAATGCTGGCTTTTTATTGCATTGATTATATTAAAAATGCTTTAATAGTTTCCTCTTTTTAAATTTGTTTTGTATAGTAATCTTCATATTATATGAATATGAAGGGATATTCATCATCAAAAGTAGAATAGATTTGTCTCAGGAGGGAACATAGGATGAGTGGATATAGCACTGGAGTGCAAAAGACATGGATTGTATTTTGCTTTTCATAATCACCTTGTAAATGGACCGGGACAAGTTAATTTCATCTCTGTGCCTTGGTTTCCATTCAAACAAAATTGAGATCCCAATACTTCCTTTGAAAAATGTACTGATGTCTATAGAAACATTATTTAAGAACTATGTGAGATTTTATTACTGTTGTGGTAAAAGGAAGGAGAAGGTGTTCGTGATCATTCACACCAAACCTTGGTTTATTCCCTTTTTCCATCTTCTAAATGGCATGTTCTGCAAATAAAGGTTTCCAGCATGGATTGGATGGAGAGATGAGAATTACCTGTGGATCAGTCAGAGATTTATCGGTGGGATCTTTCAAGGCTGCAGCTCAGATTCTCTCCTGCTTATTCCGCTTCCTAAGCAGTTGCTGTGCATCAGATGTGTTTTTTGAAATGCTGCTGTTTTGATTTAGTGGCATTTCATGTCTGCTTTTTTTTCTATTTTATATCTCATGTATTCGTGTAATATGTTGGAAGACAGTGAAGCAGCGGGACCTTTGAAATTCTCTATTGATGGAAACATTACAAAAACCTTAAGATTTATATTCTAATCATTTATGTGCAGGGATATTTGTCAAAGGAGCCTGTAGGACTTACCACTCACTTCTGCTGAATTTCAGTGGGATTTCAAAGCCTTACTCCCTCAGGCTCTTTCCACTTCCTTATACCTCAAACATCAGTCTTATACATGACAATGATTTATTGGAAAAGCCCCTCAGACAGAAACCACAAGGAGGCTTTTAAGGGAATTGTTTTCCTTGAATTACCTGGTATTCTTGCCAGATTTCATATATTCCCCCTGCTTCAAGCACACTGTTCCTGCTACTCCTGATCCTCTGTTATTTTATGTGTTTTGTGACTTACCGTGATCTACAACTGAACTGGTAGATAACTTGGAATTTGTAAATGGGATTTTAAGTCACACAATATTTAGCGAATAAACCAACATATACATCAGCAAATAAAACAGGATAATTGAATGTGATCTATCATAGAGAAACGGGCAGATTACTTGTCATGAGGCAGTGTCTCTGGCAGTGACAAGAGACAGTAAAAGATCAGGTATAATGTCAAAGAAATATGTTTTAGAAGTGCATAATTCTGTATTTCGCAGATATATTTACTAACATATTATTAGAGAAAATAGCAACTGGCGTTAAAGAAACCCAAGCTAATTAATTTTCAGTGTACTGTTTTGTTAGTTTTATTTAATATTTGGTTAAGCAACTATAATTTTAATTAGAAAAATGACAAAATAGTATTGTAGTAGTCTAAGACCTCTTGATATAGCTAAAAATTGCAGCTGTGGTTTTTGTCAGATTAGTTTGTAAGTATCCCATCACACCGTTCCAAAAAGATCTCCCCAAGCACCTGTCACAGTTCCTAACGACTGCTTTCTCTCCTGCCCCTGCCATGCTCCTTCAGGTAACAGAATTCTCTTTCCTTTATTCCACATGCTCGTCTTAGCCTCTGGCCCTGACCTGGAAAAGGTCCTCACAGCTCCATGTCTCACACACGAAAGGAGCTGAAAAGGGCTGTCGTTTCTCGCTGTCTACTCAGCACTCCTTTTGTACCGCCTTATGACTGAGAAAAAACTTAAGCCTTTTTAAACAGCACACAGGGGAGCCAGCAGAAAGTGATGGGGGCTAAGTTCCTTGAAATCACTTTTATATTGAAATCACTTGAATATTTTATGTTGGTTGAATTTTATCAGGACTTATCCATTCAAAGTAATTTACTCGAAAATGGTTTACAGAAACTGTAGCATTTGCAGAGTAATTGCAATAGTACAGACTGTTGTAACATACTAGAATTTTGAAATCATGGGTCCATTTTGCACCTGTCCAACAAAGCTGAAATTGCACCAAGGTAGCACTTGCCAATACACAGAATACAGCTGGCTTCCAACAAAGTTTTTAAGCTCTTCCATTTCCAATTCATAAGCTGTGCTGACAGTAGCAAACCACTAAATCCATTTACAGATCCAATTTGAAGTTAGTTGATGAATTTACATTATCAATGTTTAATCAGTATCTTGTTTGTTTGTTTGTTTAGAACAGCAACAAAACCCAGCAGATGGGATACCCAGTGCTGAGTGACACAGGCATCTGGTCTAGGTCATCAGTCTCTTTTTGCTTGCATCCTTTTCTCCAGACTGTACTTCTTTCCCAAGTCTAGGCATCAAAGCTCAGCAGGCAGTGCGTGCCACCTGTTAATCATCAGCTATTGTTCCCTGCTTATGTACTTTTGTTCATAAAATCCATACCACTAGAAAGTCTTACTTTCCCCTTTGGAAAAATCTTCCTTATGTCAGTCTGCCTGGATATATTGTACCCTTTGAGGGTGGCCTTGTTTCCTTCCTTTCAGTTTCAGCCATTCTTCATGCTCTTGAAATGCCGTGTTACTCTCCTTCAGGTGCATCTGCTGCAGGAACTATTTAATGCCTTTCTGTGTATTTTTTTTCTTACTTCTTAATGTAAAATAGCCGTGTTTATTGAAATTACCCTTTTCACATACTATGTGTATCAGGTACAGAAATCTAAATATTGGAAGGTTTCAATATACAAACAGCTAACAGTAATGAAGGAGAATGTCATACCTTAATAAATTGACTTCCTGTTTATTATTCTCAGTGTTATACAATTTTGTGTGATGTTTGTTCTCCCTTGACAGTTTTACCAAGGGAATTTTTGCAACCAGAGCTTTTCTGTTTTGGCCCTCAAAAAGCAGATGAATGTTTCATTGTGTCAAAGAAAAGCATATCTTTATTCCATTGCAGGAATACACAATAGATGTTTTCTTCCGTCAGAGATGGAAGGATGAGAGATTAAAGTTTAAGGGCCCAATGAACATTCTTCGATTGAACAACTTAATGGCCAGCAAAATCTGGACCCCAGATACATTTTTTCACAATGGGAAGAAGTCAGTGGCTCATAACATGACAATGCCAAACAAGCTTCTACGAATCCAAGATGATGGGACTCTTTTGTACACCATGAGGTAAGTCTTTTCATCTGTTCTCTACTCAAGCTATTTTCAGGTATGTTATTTTTCCAAATAACAATTAAATATGTTTCCAGGAGGACTCTCCTTTGTTTCATTTCTCTCCCAGCAGTAAGAAAGCTAGGAAAACTTATGTTTTGTTTCCAGTTCTGTTACAAGTCTGTTGGCTGATTATGAGTTAGATCAGTTTTCCTACTTCTTCCTCAGTTTTCATACCTCTATAATGCAACAAAAGATACTGACCACCTGCATAAAGTGCTTTGAGTCCTTCAGATGGGAATCAGTGTGTAAGAATTGTTAAGGATACTCAAAATTTACCAACTCCATCTTAGAACAATTAAAATAGTGTAGCCTGTAACTGCAGCCATTGTACCGACCATGTGAGCCCTTAAACAAATGTGTTAAGATCAGTGGCAACAAAATATGAAGAAAGGGTTAATAAGGCCTCAAATTCTTTCCAGCAAGAACTACAGGGAAAATATGTCTCACTCTGTAATAACTGTTTCTTTATATCTAATTACAATATTTTACTTATCTTTTTAATTTTTGCATCCTGTGGATGATTAGCAGCTAAGAGAAACATTTAGCTGGTAAAACTTATTAAATTTGCTTAGAAAATAATTTATGAAAAATTGTAAGTGGCACGTACAGGCATAAGCAGCATTTTTTAAAAACTGATTTCTCCTTTGATTACTCTTTTTGCAATAATGTTACCTATATGAGTTTTTTTGGAAATTTTTTGTCCAGATTTCCAGAAACCCCTGATTTAGTTTCTTTCTTTTTCTTTGAGGATATTTAATGAATTGAATTTGTGAATGTAGACTTAAAATCCCCAGCCTAAGTAAGATAGACAATGTGAGCTCTAAAGCAAACATGTACTGTGCAATTTTTTCCTTGCAGCCATGCCAGCATCCCTTAAGCCTGATTTACTATACAACACCCAAACCCTTATAGTATTGAGTGTTGATGGGTAGACTGCCAATAGTGTTGAATGATGTGGTGGTTGGAGAGGTTCAGAAAAGTTTGCTGGAAATAAATTGAGTATTTTTTAATATATTTGAACTTGTATTTGTATAAATGACTGAAATTCCCTCCCTCCAGAAGGTATTATAATCCTATGCTATAAATAATAAGAAATACTGTTTGAAAGCATTATGAAGGATTTTTTAAAAAAACTTAAGATGGGTCATGTCAGCTAGAATTAACTAAGCATTTTCATGATTTTAAGTATGTTGCTTCTGAGGATATAAGATTAATGTGTATACTGTTGTTCATTGTCTAGATTTTAAACAGTCATTTTTTGTCTCCATCTGTTTAAAATGATCTTGTGATTTATATCAGTGTCTTCTGAAGTTCTTTCCTTTGCCTTCAGCTGTTTGGTGACTCTTCTTTCTCTCTGCTCCTTGACTTCAGAAGAACTTTTCTGGGGAGTGGGGGAATAGAAATATGGAATTTTTTTGGGTGGAATGGTGGGAGAACATAGTGGGAAATACAATGACTGTGAACCACTGGGAGTACAAGAGGATGTAGCTGATGTTTAAGGCTGGTTGAAGAGGAACATCCAGGCAAAAATCTCTGCCCAGAGGAGAATTACAGGATAGGAAGGAGAAACAGAGCAGCTTTTTATTTATTTTTTTTTAATTAAAAATAATGGGAAAGAAAAGTCTGTCAAAAACTTTCTTCAAACTGTTTAAAATTATTTTTTGTCATATTAGGCCCCATATTTGATACTGGGATATTGCTGGGATTTTTTCACAAAATGAGCAAAAGTGAATGCATTGTTAACATACTGTCATGCTTATACATAAATAAAAATAATCACAAGTAACATGGAGAATGAGTAGCAGCAATCTTTTGAAAAAACACAATTTTTTTTTTCTTAAATCTTCCATTCAAACTGTAAAAAAAAATAAAAATTCAGAAAACTATGGAGCACAGTCCTTTTGGCAAATTAACTGTATTTTATGTGCTTTTGTAATGAGCCTTTGAGAGCCATATAATCACACATGTACCTCAGAATATTATGAGAAGAAAATGAGTGTTCTTAACAACCTGCAGTTACATAATTTATATTTTCATTTAAATGGCCTTTGCTCACAGTTTTGAGGTCAGCTCTTTTAGGTTTTTGATGTGATAAGTCAATGCCCTCCAAAGGAACACATAAAAGGGAAGAAGCAAGAACTGATTTAAATTTTAATTAGTTTAATATAACATTTCAGTTTCATCTCCTAAATCAGCATGAACTCTGTTCATTTCTGTGGAATTGATTTTCTTGTCCTGCTAACTGACTTTAACGCATAGCGGTCTTTTGCCTTTTAGGCTTACAGTCCAAGCTGAATGTCCAATGCACTTGGAGGACTTCCCTATGGATGCTCACTCATGTCCACTGAAATTTGGCAGCTGTAAGTATATAAAGAGAAATATAGCCTTTGGTTAGTGACTATCTAACATTGCTCAGCATCACTTTGTTTCAATAAGTTGTTAGATGAGAGGTTTAAAACACAAGATGGTACTTTCTAAAAAATGTGTAACCTGACACATTGAAAGCTCTTTTCTCTATTCAGTGTTGCGTCTTCTAATGTATGTTAAAGCTTCCTTGACTCCAGTTAACAATAAATGCTATGCACCTAATTTGGCACTGCACTGAGCTACTTTAATTCCAGAGTGCAAACCATACCAATGAATGCAGACCTGGGTGCATGTAGCCTGTGTAGTACTAGTGAAGAGCAGATTAAAGATTTCAGAGAATGTTTGTTTTAATTTATGAAACATTTATTTTCTCTTTATTCTTAATGATACTTGTTTTTACATTCTTAGTCAATGAAGGCAACAACAAATGGCTTCTTGTGATAAAAAATGTCACTCATTAGCGCATCTGCATGTTATAGACAGGTGGACTTTGATCTCACTAGTATTATTTTAACAGCAGCATACCTTCATTTAACTATATTACAGCCTTTCTTCTTTTTCTTTGTGAATTAGGATCACATTATATATATTTCCTGGATTTTGTACATGAAAAGGTTTTCTTTTTTTCTTTGGCTGCAGCCTATGTTCTCTGCTGGGCCCAGGAAAGGGAATTTTTTTTTTTTAGGAAACTGGTTAATACCTTTAAATTCTGGCTGATTTTACATTAATTACAGCCATTACAAAACAGGTGATATGCTGCCATGAAGGACATCATGAGCCAGATGAACATTGTCAGAGCACTGTGCACACTCTTTCCATAACCCTGACATATCCTTTTCCTTGGAGTTTGGAGCAAACTAAACCAAGCCTGTGTTTCTGATGATGTTTCCACACTAGAGGGAAATCTTACCTATGGAGATAAAAGATCATAGAATTAATAATTGCATCATGTATCCTTTTTGCCCCCAAAATATTATGATACATAATATAGCTTAACTAACACCAGAGATGTTACCCAAAATCGGCTACTGACTAACAATATATACCTAACATATATACGCAGCAAGGTATGTTTGATTTGTTAGGTGTGCAAGGAAAAAAGACTCATATGTAGCCTCAAAACAACCTAAAAAAAATCGTAATAATGAAGCTGATACTTAGGCCAAGAGGCTACTTAATAGTATGACTTCATTTGCATTCCTAAATCAGAAACCCTCTGACTAGGTATATTAGACTGTGTGAACAGTTTCTTTTTTTTTCCTCCATTTATTTCGTTGGGGGTTTTTTTTGCTTGCTAATTTGTTCTTTGTTCTCTGCCCACGGTTTCTGATTTTCTAGTGAACAGGAGAATTCAAACTGTGAGCAATGTGATTTTAGAAAACCTGCCTTCCATTTCCCCCATAGGCACCTGTGCTGTAGCCTGTTGGCACATCCAGGGGACTCCTGTTCATTTTGAATGGCTTCACGCTTATTTTATTTCTTTACCTAGAACTCATTTCTTGTCTACTGTGCATTTTTCAGCTTTTATTCTAGAATGTGATGAATAAAGGTGAAAATAAGCAGGAATCCTGAGGATTTTGGTTTAGCTGACGCAAGTCTGCCAGTGGTATATATTTGTCACAGCTCTTCGTATGCTGCTAATCTTGCATTGCTAGGTGGATCATCAGCCTGTACAAATGTCTCAGGGTCTTTTTTTATACATAACAGCAAAGCCAGACTGAATGTACTGGAGAAGCTGTAGCTTAATAGATTGCCTTTCTTTATCCTTATCAAAAAGTCTAGCCAACAGCGGGGAAGGTGGGGGCAAACCAGCAATTGGCAATACTGCTGGTTTGCATTAAAGCAGACGTCTTCCTGTGGGAAGCTGGAAAGATAGAAGGGAAGTGTTAAAAATCTCTACATGCTACCCACCTGCTAGATTTTGTTAGTCATGCAATTTATGGCTAGTTGCTTCTTTCTGGGCCTCCAGAGATGTCTCAAGTGAAAATGTTTGCAGCTGAAGGAGAAATGTTGCTTTTCTTTTTCACTTCACTATAGTTATGGTATAAGACTTGAAATGTACTTGTCTCAGTCAATCAAAATGAACACATGATTTCTTCCATCAGTGGTTTACCCTTTTCTTTTCATACTCCATTTGTTAGTAGAGTATTAGACTGGAGAAACTTGCAGGACATACTCAATTTTTTTCTTTCTTACTTACTGGAGAGGCATTAATGCTATTTAAAATACAGTGTTGATTTGCTTTCATTCTAGTTTATTTTGACAAACCCTAGGCTAAATGTATATTTGATCATGAATGCACTGAGAGAGCAGCCTGCTTAATGTCTGAGTGTCCCACAAAAAATATGAAGGAGTGAAATTTAAGAGGGTACACTGGGCAAGGCACAAAGCCACTACAAGTTTGCTAAGGGCATTGCCACTGAACCTGGCTTCCCATACTTACGTATGAATTTAAGCTAGTAACAAAATGCCTGTGATACACTCTGAAAGTTGAAAGTGGGGACAATGGAAAGTCAGAACAATATAGGAATGAATTTTCAAAAATGTTTGTGTCCTAAATCTTGCAAATCGTTCTCCTTTTCATCTGGCTTACCATGAGTTTTAGGATACGTATAATATCTAATCTCTGACAAGTTTTTTAAGAGTGTAGAAGAGAAATTGTTTGTAATTAAATAGCTATAAATTGTGGTTAATAAGATCACAAATGAGTGCCCTGTTCCCATGCTGAAATAGGCATTTACGCTATAGTAAAGCTATTTTAAATGGCCAAACATATTTTTTACCATATAATTTTAAGTTTTTAGGATTTTTTTTTTAAGTAGCTCTTTTAATTCTATGAATTTTGATGGAAGCTGTTTCATTTACATTGCTGACAAAATACTTTATCTTATTTCCCACAGATGCATACACAACTTCAGAAGTGACATACATTTGGACTTATAATGCTTCAGATTCTGTGCAGGTGGCACCAGACGGCTCAAGATTGAATCAGTATGATCTTTTAGGCCAAACAATTGGGAAAGAGACAGTTAAATCAAGTACAGGTTAGTAAAAGATACTTTTAAGAAAAAGGTACTGACTCAGCTATGAAGACCATAAGCATTGCTGGTGGTGTTAGAAGGCTACTGAAAAAAACTGCTGCAAAATGTGAGAGATTAAGCATAGTCTATTAATGTATGGTACAAGTAGTGCATAGCAGCACTTTACTGATTCTTTCAAGTTAGTAAGTAACTGGTGATAGCAGAGGTGGACTTGTCCCCAGTGACAGTTTTTTAATGCTATCTGGAGCTCAGTCTTGAATCCTAATGTTTGTAACCCAAGACTGGGATAATTATATAATTTCATATGGTAAATGACACTTTTTGTCTACTAAACGGTGAAGCATGCAGGTTTCAACCATTTTTTCCTTCCATCATGTTTTTGGCATTAATCATGGGATTAGTCTACCAGACTCTAGACTGTGTTCCTACATGTGCCAGGCTACGATGGACCCTCATGATTGCCCTCTGATGGTAGATTAAGTTCTCAGGGTCCCTTCGTGTGAATGCAGAGGGTTGCTTATGTGCAGAACTGAAATTCTTGTCAGGGCATGCAAGAGTTCCTGTAAGTTCCTGAACACTGGTCTTTACTGGAGGTCGGTGGGAATAAGATGTAGTTGTACTCAAAAATTTTCCTGGATGCTTTTGACTACAAAATATGTTCTATGCAATTTAACCCTAGCACAGTTGGTTCACATAAATGTATCAAACCTTCTTTCACCAAAGAAATGGACTTTCTTAAGATGATAACCTTTTTTTTCATTATACTTTCTTTGTTTGTGGCACCTAGGGGAATATACAGTAATGACGGCTCATTTTCACTTGAAGAGAAAAATTGGTTATTTTGTCATTCAGACTTACCTCCCTTGTATCATGACTGTCATTCTCTCTCAAGTGTCATTCTGGCTGAACAGAGAATCTGTACCTGCCAGGACAGTCTTTGGTGAGTATACTGAGTAGCATTAGCTTTGTTTGCAACAGCTGAAGCTGTTAGGAAGCATTTCTGAAGTCTGCTTGGTAAAGGCCTTTTTCATTCAGGTTAGCGTGTTTGTAGAATGTGATACTATTTCTAGTCCAAACAGCTTTCAGTGCAGCTTACAGATCTCCTGAGAATCCCAAAGTTTTTGGAAACTAGCACATAGGAAAGAACTGTCCATATATCCTTGCTTCTTTTAAGAGGAAAAATTTTCACAGAATGGAAAAGATTGCAATGTTTCTATTTAAAAATTAATTTTAGATTATTTTCTGAAATGTCTTATCTTGATATTATCCAAATATTTTGGTACTTGGTAGATGAGCATGTTTCTAAATATATTAGTAAATTAAACAAATTAAATTTGAATTTGTTGAATTATTTGAATGTGTTAAACTTTGCAAGCTGCAGTTCTTGAAAAGAAACCCTATTCAGGGGGTCTGGACAAAACATTCTTACTAATTCATATTGGAGTGTACTATAAGACAGTGAACCGCTTCAGCAGTGCAAAATAATGGTGTTTCTCTTACAGTAAGGTTTTGCTGTCTTTATTAAAGCAAAGTAACAAATGTCATTCTTATTTGCATAACTTGAAGTTCTTTTAATTTGTTTGCTTTTAAAGAAAAACAGACTAGCACAACAAAATGAAAGTAATGTCTGTGTGGAATCAGCCACCAGAAATGCTGCATAAAATTGCGTGATTAGTCATCAGTAAATACCATGCACTCTTCAAAAAATAGGCCAACTCAAGTGCATATTAAGTATGATGCACAACAAAGCACTTACTGTCTCTTCTGGTAAAGAAAATGCCACACAAAGCATCGTGAAAATTGCAGGTTTGAATATGAGCCTTATTGAAGTCAGATGAAATGGGTCAGTGGTTTTAATGGGACCAGAATTCTACCATGTTTTCCCAGGCAGTTATCAGGCAGATATTTTTTTTTCTTTCTTCAAAATCTTCTATGAATTTATCCATTTCTGCTTATCAAAGTACACGTTCCTGTTTTCCAGCCTTGCAAGTACACTGTCAAATCCTTCTATATGTCTGTCTTTGCCCTTTTCTGTACCCCCTTCTGTACATATAGGACAGTGTAACTGGTTTGTCAAAAAAAATAAATCTCACGTCTTCTCTTCCTAAAATGCACTTTCTGTTACTGTGTTGTCGGTAACAAGGCACTACATCAGTAACAAGGTACTAGGATAATTTTCCTGGAATGTTGTCTCCCTTTGTGCATACCTCTTTCTTGTTCTTGATTTAGTTTATTGTTTAATTTATGTTTTTTTTTGAAATAAGTAATATCTGCATGGCAGCCTGCTGCTTTACTCTCCTAGGGGTTTAGCATAATATGGATAATGAACAGTGTTCTGTTTCAGGGTGTCTTGAGGGAACTGGGTAGGATGGCTGCAAGAACAGAACACCACCCCCCAGTGACATAAAATCTGAAATCTGTTTACTAAGCACAATGGGTATATTGAGGAGATAGCAATTTCTATGATAGTTTTTTATTTCTGCCACACAGACATGCACCTCATGCACCAGTCAGGGCTCCATCCCCTCCAGGCCATCTCAGATGGGCACCCTGAACCCAGGGGAACAAGATATGTTCAGGCTCTGCCTGCTGGAGCAGCCTAGCCCCTGCATGCAGCATTTGCACGTCAGGCTTAGCCTTCTGCATTGGGTTGGATGTCCCCTGAGGAGCTATCATGCAGCCCCAGGCAAGTCTCCCAGTCTTTCTCCATATCTACTGGCAGTAGTTGTCACTGGGATTTCTGATACCCTCTGGTCTCCTGCCTACATGTGTTATAAAAATGTGAAGTTAGCCAGTTTCATAACAAAGTTCATCTATTGCTTCTTACTGTTTTCTGGCTCGTATGGAATTAATCTTGACAGTTAGAGCTGGGCAGGTACACTCAAGGTCTCACTTGGGTGGTACTTACTGGTAGACTCCACCCAGTGACACATGAAGCCCATACTACAGCGAAGTTAATAAAACAAGCTACTTCCAGCACAGAATATAGAAACAGCAGGAGGTTTTGCTTTATACTTTTATTGATCATACTTAATTTTTAGTTTTTATATGGCATAGCCACTTACTAGATACTCATCTTTGCGTGGTATAATAAATATATCAATATTAAAATATGATTAAGTAGAAAGTATTAGTTTTCATACAGTGCTTTTCAGAATCAATGAGGATTTTATTTCAAGTACCTTCTTGAGAGCTACAAACTCCTGGAAAGGACTAACTACTGGAGTGCTGTTCTTTCAAAGAAACATAACTCCCAGTTATTCAAAGCACCACTTAGCATTTATTATTTCATGTTTGAAAGAAGTTACTTTTCTTTCCCCTTTCTATTCTCTTCAAGTTCTAGGTTAACATTAAGGGCTTGGTATAATGAGGCTTCTTTTATAGTTGAGCTCTTTAATCCCTTTCCTTTATGGCATCTATTTAATATTGTTGACCTAAGCTATCCCAGATGAATTATGGCCTAATGTTATATTGTTTCAACTTTGCTTTAAATTATTATAAGAAGAAAGTTTTATCATTGTTAATTAAATAAGCCTTGAATGTGTTTTCTCTAGCAGATAAATTTGAAAAGCATTTGATTGCATTTTTAACGAAAGAGAATGAGCCTGGTTCATAATGCCTTCATTTAGTGCAAGATTACAATCTGTTTCATTTAGTAATGTGTTTAGTGTTACGTGTTTAGTGTCAACAATATTAGCAAAACTAATCTTGTGCAGCTTATTGAATTCTCACTTCATTTTTAATGGGTCATAACATTTAGAAGCATCACATATATTTGAATAGCAGCATTAGATGCAGGTGACAGAAAAATCAGAAATTAGTTTTCTTCATGCTACAGTTATCTGTGTGTTTTAACTCACACAGAATAGGAATGAGAATATTAAAATGAATGTAGTTCAATACATATTCATTTATACCCGAAGCAGGCAAGAACAAAAATTGGTAGTCATCATGTTTTTTAGTACATTGTCCAACATGCAGAACTTTAAATTCATGTAGCTATATTCTTTTGTCAGGATTCTGTTCTCTGTGATAATTTTATTCTTATGCTACATTCCTGTACCTGTGTTTTGCTTGCTCTTGGTTTATCTTTTCTGAACCTGTGTTAATTAAAGTACATTTTGAAGTAAAAAGCCATTTAGACCTGAAATAGACTATTTAATTGTGCAACTACAGAAAGGGGAACCCATGAGAGTTCAGATCTGTCCTCTGGTTATTTTTACATGGGAACTGAATAACGTAGACCCTTCCTTTTGAACAATTCTGATTATACAAAGTACCTTCTCCCATTTTGTTGAAAAAAATCTCAGCTGTCTGTATTTACTTCTTTCACATGCTGCAGATTACCTTTTGTGATATCCCACCACTCACAACTGTCAGTCTATAATTTCTAAATTGGGAATTTCTGCTAACTGTAAACATAGCGCTCTAGCGGTAGGCAGTGGGCAAGCCTGCCAGGAAAAGTGTAGCCCTTAGTTAGAGACTGAGCTGGCTGCAAACTAACTAATGTCTTCTCAGCTCAGTGGTGTGCCAAGACACTAGCTTATGTTCCAACAGTGGCATAATGACATGCAACTTTTACTGGAGTTGGGGTAAATAACACTTGTTGTTCAGCTTTGGGAATTAGCCTGGCTGTCAGTCGATGGGGAGCTCTGTTTCATTGCTCACTATTGGTACAGTGAAGCAACATGAGCACCGACTTCATGATCTGTATATGTAGCTTAACTGACTGACTGGGTGTAATTTTTCTGGAAACAGACTATGTTATGGTCCTTGGCCTCCCATGCTATTTAAAAAGGCTTCTGGCCTTTTGTGTTGTTCTTTCAGTAAAAAGGGTAGACAGAGCTATTTTCTACAATCTTTCTCTCAATGGCTGTTCAGACTTACCTCCCATTGTCTAAGCAGAATCAATGTATGCTCCTTTTGTATTGTATTTTCAAGTAATACATGCTCAAATCATAAGTAAAGAAGAAACAGTATGGTGCGTAGCCAAATGTTACGGTATAATACTTTAAAATTCACTATCTCCGGAATTTTTAAGCTTCTCTTTAGATGTCCAACTGTTTACTCTTGGAGTGAAAAAATGTAGTAGTAATCTGTATCTCTGTAAAATGCACAACAGTCTTTTCTTTATGCGTTCTTTATTTGTATTTATAAATCTATTCAGCTTTTTGACCAGGTTGAGTGATCTAATTACCTAATTTGCAATTATTGTTGAGAAAAAAGAAAAAGTGAAGTAATAGAGCAATGGAATTAGCTTCCTAATAAAAAAGTAATATATCAATCCTTTTGTGATATGTTCTTCAACCATTATTTGTATCCTTGCAAAGTGCTGTGATGAAAAGATAAAATTGTGGGAGGAGTAGCATGACATTATAAGAAATGGAACACATTTTAAGCATTTTGTACAAATTATTTGAAAAGCTGAAGTACCTCTTTTGTTACAGAAATGTCCTTTGGTAACTCATTAATTAGGCCTTTTACTTCCATTTTCAAAGGAGATGTCCACATTCTAACACAAGAAGGCTAGGACATGATTTAGTTGACTAAAATCTGTTCAGATTAGACAAATTACACACAACTGAGGGCATAAACTAGTCATCATGACAGATTTTAAATCTAATATTTATGTACTCGCTCTTCCAATTTCCACTGTATGGTTTTAGCTAGGCATTTCTGTTTTTTCAATTTACCTCTTTGGCTGTTGCATGGCAGTGCTCTATACCGTTGAGTGACAGAAATTGTTTGCTCAAAGTTGGCTGTCTAATTAAACACATCTTGAATGGTATCCATCTGTTCTGGAATCCATAATATGACAGAGCTGGTATTTTCCACATATATAAGTTTAGTGCCAGTGAAAAGTGTTGAATTTACAGCCGTAGAGATGGATATCCTCTCTCCAGTGAGCAGATGCCATTTCAAAAGCAGCATTGTAAAAAAAATTCTAGGCAGTCAACTGGCTCTAGTCTTGGCCTAAATGGATAAACATGTAGTGAAAGAAGATATTTAGCTTTTATAGGCATGTGATGCTGAGAGAAAAGTTGTAATGATGTTAGGGTGCATCTACTGTCAAGTATAAAATGCTTGGTCCTCTTCAGAGAATGGAAATGCCAACAGTTTATTTTTTGATCCTTTTTAAAGGCAAACTGATGACTGCTTATGGTCACTTACAAGATGATACGTGTCCATGTCCTTCTGGCATCTGGGTGCTAGGCTATAGAAGGTAGTTCTTAACCTGCATATATAAACTGTGGTCTTTCTACATCATAGTGAGATATCATGCAGTCTTTACATAGCCTCTTAAATTATTTAGGCTGTTCAGAGTGGTATATGATTTAGGAGAGAAGATTGGTTTCCTCTAATATTTTTACTACCTCATTGTAGGGGGACAATCTATTCACTGTTTTTTATACCAGTTTTAGTTCACTAGTGTTATGAATTAGATAATGCAATGAGGAATATTTTTCATCTGGTCAGTGTATGGGTTTTGTGGGGGTTTTAGGTAAATCTTTGAGAAGTAAATGTGTTCTGTTTTACAGGTTGACCATATTCCTCTACATTAATAATTTCTCAGTCCTCTCAGGTTTAGCAGTAACAAGGAGGCAGGCTATTTCCATTCAGTCCTGTTTTGTAAAGAAGACTCAATAATACTGATATTTCAAATTAACTATAATGTGCAAAATCATCTGTCTTTTGACTGAAGAATAGCAAGTATAAAAATACTAGAGATTCTCAAACTGACAGGTATCACAGATGAAATTTTCTGTCTAATTTTTTCCCACTCAGTTCAGGTTAAATGACTGTGGTAGCTTGAACATCACTGGATTTTTAGAGTGAAGGAATAAATAGAAGTGCATTGGCAATTGTCTGACAATGTGCTGTTTGATTAGCATTTGGGTCACAAAGTGGTGTGGCTTGCTGAACATTTTAGAGAAATTGTCAACTGGTAGCAAGATACAAGGTGTAAATTCATGATGTTTTCATTGAGACTAGAAAAGGTGAGCAGTTAATCTTAAATTAGATTTCTGAAGAAGCCAATGGGGCTTCCAGAAGACTAGTTTATTCTAAAAGGTAGGACTTAAGCAGAACAGTACCTTAGCAACTGTGTATATTTACATGTGGATAAGGTCACCTTATCTCTGAGAAACAATCACTTTATTGATACTTCTGTATAATTAAAATGATTTATCTGCAGCTCAGGACTGGTGTTAAAATTTGCATGTGATAAGTTTATATGTATGATAGACTGCCTTTTCCCTGAGGTGCTGAAAATAATTAAGCCATATGTTGTGTAAGTGTTAGGAGAGAATAAGGTCTTTACAAAATATATTAATATATTGTATACACATTTTCATACATTATCATATGATAGCTGCTTCCTTTTCATTGTATAGGCTAGTGGATCCCAACAGTGTCACGGCTGATTCCAGACCAAATCCACTTCTTCAATTTATGGTGGCTGAAAAATAGCAACTGGAGAATTATATTTGCTAAGGTGTCTGGATACTGTATGACACAGCAGGATATTTCTGTGCCTTGTTTTCCCTGCTGCACAGGCATTTGGAAGTGCATCAAGGGAGAGTAGTGCTGAGGCTGAGTCCACTTAACTTTGCTCTGTCATCCTATGTAGCACCCTCAGAGGTGGAGATTCTTTACAGGAGGGATGGAAATTGCAAAGCCTGAAGAGGTCTGAGTAGGTGTAATTGCTGCCTCTTTTCCCTCTCACACAGTGGTTAAAAATGCTTCTCTTGTAGCAGAAGGAAAATTTGAGCTAGGTCAGTCCTGCAGAACCCAAGGGACAGATTGCTGACAGTGGAGGATCTGGCTTAGGGAGAGTGACTACTTTCTCTTGAGCATCCTCTTACAGCAATTTTATGAGTGTGTAGTTGTTGAAGCTGTGATGTGCTGTTATTAATATTTCTGCCATGGCATCTCCTTTGCCTGTCATAATGGAGTGTAGGTTTGCTGATCTGTGCTAAGTATATCACTTTGTGTTGCTTTTCATTCTGGTGACGTATTTAATGGTGTGCCACAAAGGGAGTAGTTTAGTTGGTCTAAGTGTGATTCAGCCTGAGGTGGGAAAACTGATTTACTTAAGGAATGGAGACTGCATTTGTGGCTGTGGATTTCTGCTTGCTAAAAGATTCAGAAAATTGTTCTTCTCTTCCTTTCCTCCCTTTTCTTTTTTCTGATTTTTTTGGAGTATAATTCCTGGCTTCCTACTGGGTCCTCATGATGTACAAAGTGCTGTAAAATGCTTTTAATGACTGCCAAAGTGAAAGAACAATCTTCCTGGATCACGAAGTCTTTTTTTATGACACATAATACACAGTTATAATAATCTGGCATTTCAAATCAATATGCTGTTCTAGAAGAAATCCATGTTACCTGAATGAAAACTTAACCTGTTTATGTCTTCAGCTATGTCACTGGGTGGTTAGTGAGACAGCTACTGGTCAAAAAAAAAAGAAAATAATTTTTTCTAATAGCAAAGGTCAATTTGTGTGGTACTCTCAGTAAAGATGGATGCCAGACCTGCAGCCACTGCAGTGATGCCAGCCACCAAACATTAACATATTAATCATTACTACTGTAATGCTGCAAAATATTATGATTCCATTAAGGAATTGTTAATTTTGTCTCTTACCTGTCCTGATAGCTAAAAAAAATTTTAAAAATCTATCACTTGTAAGTAAAATCTTCAGCTCATTGAAAAAGAGAAGCTTAGACAACAAAACTGAACTAAAATAGTTCAAGGGGAACTCCAGATGCAGGCGCTAATATGGTTCTGGCAGTTTGTCACCAACTTAGATAAGCAAATTTTCGTAGTGTTTCACAAACATATCATAATAATTTTTGGTTTGTATTTTTGTTAACAATCAAAATCCAAGTAAAATTGCTGATATTCTGGGTTTTTGTCCCCTTGCAGGAGTAACAACTGTGTTGACAATGACAACACTGAGCATCAGTGCTCGAAATTCACTCCCCAAAGTAGCATATGCAACAGCTATGGATTGGTTTATTGCTGTTTGTTATGCGTTTGTATTCTCTGCATTAATTGAATTTGCAACTGTAAATTATTTCACAAAACGAGGATGGGCCTGGGATGGAAAAAGTGTAGTGAATGATAAGGTAAGTCCTAAGAAAATAGCACTATTTCCAGTCAATTGCACTAAACCAGCTGTAATATATTATTTTGATAAAACTAGCTATATAAAAAAATAATATGTGATACTTCAAATCAAAAGAATGTAAATGTATTTGTTGTCCTAAACAAAAACATATCTGCCCTGATGTAGCTAATCTCACTTGGTCTCAGAAATCCAGATTTAGTTATAAAGCACATTGTTTTTTTATATTGGGAACTGTCTGACTTCGTTTTTGACTCCTCAGATACAACTGTTTTTTGGTTATTCAGAAAATTTAATCCAGATTATATTGGTTGATCATTGTTTTATTATTTAATCCAATTGAGTTGGAAATCAAAAAAGCTTAGAGAAAGAGAAAATGTATATTAATTTTCCTAGTTACTAAGGATCAGAAAAACAATGGAATGCCTCTATATGTGAAAACTATTAATAACAAAATCTAGAGGTTTTGAACATTTGGAATATTCTGGAACTTATCCCTAATGATATGTAGACATTAATTTTAAACTAATTTAAATAGCAATTGTGCAAAATTCTGAGTACTTTTTCATCTATGATGTATTGGTGCTCCGAGTGTGCAGAAACACAGTCATGCCTTAATTTTCTGCTATTAATAGTAGTGTAGGTGTGATAGCATAAAGAAATTTTAACTTGATAGAATTTCGTATTTTGTGAACAAAATGAACTGGTGATATGCCTAAATTTGTGTCAAGCTTTACAGTTTATAATTTTAATAACACAGGACAAATGTTCAAGCTGACTTCTTGTTTTGACTGACTTACTATATTGTATAATTTTGTCCTATCCCAGTCCCTGGTTCTACCAACGGAAAAAGGTTTCTTCTGACAAAGAATACTCTGATTTCTGTGGTTTTCCTTAGAATAGGATAGAATATTATTTGCTTTCTGGATGATTATAGTAGACATGAAGCAAAGTTTAATTAACTGATAGTTTCTCAGCACTGTGAATGCATAAAGCACAATGCATAAAGAAGCATTTTCAGTTAATGGTAAAAGAGAATTAGAGGAAATAAGTACATTGTTTATAATTCCCTGTGGCTTCTGGAAGTGCATAACCCATCCATAGTTTCAGGATCTGTTCCCTCATGCTAGAAGAAGATACCAAATCACTACAAGTTTATCAGCATGTCATGAGTGAAGCTTTTCAGACTGGCACATTGCCCTGGCATTGTAATAATGTAGGGAGCTCTTACAAACTCTCCAGTCATCCTTTGGCTGTTCCTTTAAATTACTGTAACAGTGTTGTCTCATGATCTTAACTGGGGCAGCTGTTTGACAGCTACGTAGTATACCTTCCCTAGGAATGACAAAATCAGCCATTCCATTTTAAGATTTATATACTATTCACATGTCTAGTTCTCTGTTTTCTTCAAACTGACTTAACAAAAAGCTAAACTTCTTATTCATAGTTTCTCATACAAAAATATGGTTCATCTTTATTATGCAGGTGTCATTAATGATATTACAAACACCTTTTAAAAACACACTGTCTGTCTGAAAGGAAGATTTATAGATCAGAGTGTTCATCTCGTACTTTGCTTTCATAATTTGCTCTTATTTTTGCTGTATGCATCTGTGGACCTAAAGCCAGGCTTACCCTTCACCAAATAAAGTGAAATATGTTTCCTCAGTGACAGTCACGTGTGTTCATGTTATATCGAAATTCCCATCTTAAGTGCTGTCAGCATGAAATCTGTCTCACAGGAAAGCAGGGGCAGGGATAAGCTACATATTTGATCAGCCCTTTTTCATACTTCAGTCAATAAGGAACAATGCTGAGTTCCCATCTGATCCAGAGTTTCTTTTTATGTGACACCATCTCCTGAGACAAGGTGTTTGGGGCACAACCTATTAACCTATTAACCACAAAGATCTTAGCAACATTTGTAGATGGCCCTGATAAATATTGAATTGGAGCTAATTTAAAACCAAAATTGGAAATTAGGTAAATGCCTCCCAGTGGAAGTAAAAAATTGGAATGCCCCTGTATGAGAAATGTCACAAGAATGCCCTCACTTGTGCCACTTCCATTAGTTTAAAAATCACACCAAACCATTAGTTTAAACCATTAGTTTAAAAATCACACCAAACCAACAGTTGATGATTTCTTAGATGAGCCAGAAGTTAACTATTTCATCTGTTTAATTCTGTATTTTGGGAAGAGATGGACTGAATCGGATATTTGCATGCTTCTAATATACATATGGAGACCCTTGCTTCCTGAGCAACTTAAATCCTTCTATTCTTTCCTGTAGGTTATTAAAAGTTCCTTAGTTTGGGATTGCTGCAAAACTGCGAATCAATTTATAGCATTACAGTCTTACTGCAGAGCTAGTCTGTGTGCCTACATATATATATGTCTAAAAACTCAAGCTGATACTCATTACCTATACTTATTACCTATACATCCCTTTATCTATCTGTAGACATAGCCTCTCCATCGGACTGCCGTTGGCTGAACTTTAGCCATTTGAAAACATACACAATCCTGTAAAAATACAGAATTGCTGAGGTTGGAAGGGACCTCTGGAGATCATCAAATTTAACTCTTTCCTACTCCAAGCAGGTTCAGCTAGGGATGGTTGCTCAGGGTCATGTCCAGATGGCTTTTTATTATCTCCAGGGATGGAGACTCCACAACTTCTCTGGGCAACCTGTTCCAGTGCTCAGTCATGCTTACAGTAAAACAAGATTTTTTTTACATTTAAGTGGACTATTCTGTATTTCAGTTAGTGCCCATTGCCTCTTGTCCTTCCGCTGGATATCACTGAGAAGAGTCTGGTCTGGTCTTACTCTCCCACCAAACATTTACATACATTGATAAGATCCCCCCGAAGCCTTCTTTCTCCAGGCTGAATAGTCCCAGCTCTCTCAGCCTTTCATATTTCAGACACTTCAGGCCTTAAATGGTCTTTGTGGTCCTCTGCTGGATTCGCTCCATGATGTCCATGTTTCTCTTGAACCAGGGAGCCCAGAACTGGATTCAGCACTCTGGATGTGTCTCACCAGGGCTGAGTCAAGGAGAACAATTGCCTCCCTCAGCCTGCTGGCAACGCTCTTTGTAATGCAGCCCCCGGGAGGCTGTTTGCCTTCATTGCTTGAGGGCACATTGCTGGCTTGAGTTCAACTTGGTGTCCACCAGAACTCCCTGGGCTTTTTCTGCAAAGCTGCTTTCCAGCCCATTAGCCCCAGCCTCTACTGGTGGATGAGGTTATTCCTCTCTGGGTGCAGGACTTAAATTTCTCTTTGCTGAACTTCATTACATTTTTGTCATTCCATGCCATTTTCTTATCTTCTGTTATATTTTAGGTTGTATTCCCCATTTTCATTGCTGTTATGCATTTTTTAAAGAGTAATTTCTGAAAAACAGAAATAGTTCTTGGGCTAGTTCTCAGCTCACTTCTCCAAGTACCAGGCTGGAGTATTTCTTTCTATTAATTGCAGTCTCTTTCTGACCTCTGTGTGTGTGTCTATGTATATATACATGTAAACACACGCATATTTCTCCAGAATCTCTTGAAAATGTAGACCATTACTGAAAACCCTTTATTTATTGGTGGTATGTTATGAGATGTTCAAATGATAATGATGCTAGTTTTATGTGGGAAAGATGGCCTAATTTTCATTTTATTACAATGCCGGGTAATCTTTTTTTTTCCAGCCCACCCATTCACTCCTTCTAGTTCTCTTAACAGAGAAAACTGTAAAGATCTTGCAATTCACTTGTAAGGAGCCAGGTACAAAGCAGCAAAAGAAAGACCGACTCTTTTCCAGTTATCCTTACAATCACAGTAACAGACCCTGCCTCATATACTTCAGCAAGGCATTTGATGGTGCAAGAGTCCATGTTTTTAGAGCATTCTTATGTTACCTGTACCTTCTTTCTGGATAGCCTGGAAGTGTCTTTCTTTATATTTGAATTTATCAGTGTGGTATTCCTGGTATTTATTTTAACATACTCACACATACTAATTTGTTTCTTTTACATTTGAAATGATGTTTTATTAAGACTATTCTGGCAAATACACATTAAGTATTTAACTTCATGCTGTCTTCCAATAGAAAAAAGAAAAAGCGTCTGTCATTAAGAAAAACAATGCCTATGCAGTGGCTGTTGCCAACTATGCTCCAAATATTACCAAGGACTCAGTGCTACCAACCATCTCCAAGAGTGCTACAACTGCAGAACCCAACAAGGCAAAACCAGAAGCGAAGCCACAGGAAGCAAAGAAGACATTCAACAGTGTTAGCAAAATTGACAGAATGTCTAGAATAGTGTTTCCAGTCTTATTTGGTACTTTTAATTTAGTGTATTGGGCTACATATTTAAACAGGGAGCCTGTCTTACTTGGCTTTGCGCCATCAACCTAAAAGCTGAATTGCACTGAGGACTTAAAAGCATCATTCTAATCAGATAGGTTGTTTGCTATGTACAGTACGACTAATAACTGCTAATCTGTGAACCATTATGTACAGAGTGTATATAGATGTCTTGTCTGTGTATCTCCAAAGGAGGGACACAGTGTTAATTCATGGGTCTGTAAACAGATAGCACCCATGGGAAATATAGCCAGCTCTTTAAAAGTTATACCCAGGGGAGTTCTGTTAAACTAGGATTCAAATATACAGAATTATATTCTCTCCGTACAAAGAAATGAAGATACGGTCCTACATAATTATTTAGGAACAGTATTTTTTTAATTTAAAGTTAAAATATTTTTCTATAAAGTAACTAATTCTACTTTAATGAAAGAAACTGTCATTTAAAAAAGTGATTTTTTTAAAAAGGTGTAATTGTTTCATACAATAGCAGTACCCATGTACATAACAGAGTACGGAGGTCATACAGATCTACTGTTCACAAACATTCTGGATACTAGTAGGCTGAAGAGGTAGTAATGACTACTCTATGGCAAAAGCCACAAGTTTCTTACTTCTGTCCTGTTTGAAGTTGTTAATAAACTCTTCTAATTGATTTCAGGGAAAAGCAAGTGTTAATCAAATTTGCAATATCAACCAACTTCCACTAGTGAAACTCTTATTGTTTTCACTGTTTTATTGATTTGATGTTGCTAAGCCAGGTTGTCTGGTTCAGCAAAGTTGAATTTTTTTCTGATTTTTGATTTTGTTCTTAATTGGATTATTGTCAGGTTCATAAAAGCACTTAGAAATTTTTCAGGGTTAACTATATCAGTAATAGAATACACTGTTTTTCCTTGCTTAATGTTATCCTAAAACCTGCCTTTAAAATATTTACCTGTATTTGTCCCAGAAAGCATTGTTTTCAAGGGAAACGAGAACCATGATTTAAGTTCAGGAAATTGTCCATATAATAAAATTTACTGCTGCTTTTGTAAATTGCAACTTTACATTTCGCTGACATAACTTTACAACAACTTTGTATACTAGAAATGGTTTTGCTAAGATTTGAATGTTATTTTTTTAATAAAAGGTCATGCATCATCAGTAGGTATCAACTGTATTTCATATACACAAATATAAAAAAATTGGAGCTGCCATTTGGAATTTTATATGAACATTTAATACTGATCAGTAAAATTGTTTTTCATCTTAGCTTTTGCAAAGATTCTTTATGCCCCTAAAGGCCTGGTAAATCATGACATAAGTAATAATTGTGTACTGTATTTAGATTTTAGTATACTTGGCCAATCAAAAATATTTTGATTCACACATACATTAGCAGTTATTAGTTGACCTTTAAAAAAAAAACACCTTTATGATGATGTCTTCTATTAGAGACATATGTAGTCGTATAGTGTCATTTATTGCAGTTTTGTACAGTACTTGAGTATAGTGCATAAAATAGATATGTTCAGAGTTTAACAAAATTGTACAAATATTTCTAAAATCAAATAAAAGAGTATCTTAAGACATGGAAATGTGCTAAAAACAACAAAGAGAAACACTGCTTTCATTTGCTGTTTTATTTTCTTGCTTTTTCTTTGCTTTTGATGTGATTCTGTTTTGTACTGTGTGTGACAGTATAGATACCAAGGTCACAAATGCATATTATGAATAGAATTAATAGTTAAGACAGAGTTGACATCAGTAAAATAAAGACATTTTGTAAGTTATAAATGAAAGGGAGAAGCATGGAGAAGGTGTGTATCCCTTGAAGACCCTCTAATTAAACTGTCAGATTAAACCTTTCTCATCAACAGTAGTTAAAAAATGAGCACTTTATTCAGAACATTAAAATAAAAATATTCTTATTTTCCTATATATTTATATATAAATGTAGATCTTCCATGTAACATGGAGATGTGTGCAATAGTGTGATTATGAGTATAAGGCTGGAAGGCAAGCAATAAAAAAAGGTTTTTTCATGGTAAAATTATACATTTTTAAAATGTTTCATTTGTAAATTATAAATTATCCCTTTAACATCACATTGTCCAGGTATGAATAAATATATAAATATGTACATATGTACAAATAATTGTAAATATTAGAACTGTAGAAAAATCCCTTCACTTTTAACTCTGTTTTTGGCAAAGGGCTCTGACTGTATAGTTTAATGGAGGCCCATGCTAAACTGCTTTTGAACTTGAGTAGCTCGACTATGTCTTCTGTAGCTGAGGTCTCCTTCCTGTGACCTACTGGGAGTTCTTACCTTCTGTTCACATCAGCAAGATCTAGGGACTCTCTGAACCTCACTGAACTGGGGTATGAGAAACTGAGGTTTGTGTTTCCCCCTTGGCCACATCCCAGGTACTCCAAACCCTTCACATGTTTAAACAATGTTGTGTATTGCTCCATGCAATACAACACTGTATAGTCAGAACTCTCCCCACTACAAACATGAGTGTGCTCAGGGGCACATTGGATAACCTGACGAGGAAGGATTTTGCATCCTTATCCAAGAATGGGACCCCTCAAAGGTTTTTAACAATACAAGTCTTCAGCAAGACTTCTTCTCTGGAAGATAACATCTGTGTAATTCAGAGCTGCATGCAAAAAGCGTATCTTCAGTTTGCACAAGAAGCCTGATGCTGCCTCATATTAGTCAGCTCTGCTGCCTACTGCTTTTATTGGGTACAGTTCTTTTTTCATTTACTATTTTCTCTACTCTTGTGTTATGCTTAGAGTCAGACAAAAAAACAGGTGTTTATCACATGCTAAAGATACCTTTATTGCACACTAATATAGAAAAATAGTCATACTATATAAATTCACCCAGTGAAAAATAGTATATTTTAAAGATCCACATGCAGTTATTGTGGGCATCAGCAAGGCTTTTGAGTGTATATGCTCCAGAAAAGTTTCTCTTTTACATTTAGTTCAGTTGGTCTATGTTAAAGCAAACTACTTCTGTGGGAGAAAGGAGTCTGCTTTGTTGTTTCACTACTGGAACACTTACAGGGAGTAAACTGACTACACGTAAGTTGCAGATTTGTAAGACTAACAACTGGATTAGTGATTTTTGAATGTAAAGATTTAAGTGAAAACAAGTATCGTGCAAGGAACACAGGAACACAACAGTTAGGCCTTCTTTCCATTTACCAGTATAATCTATGTCTGGGATTTTAAAACTGTTCTCACACATTTATGTGCCAAATACCTAGAAGTTTCATTTAATCTGAGTAAAACTTACTGGTCTTAAAGGGAGAGAGAGCAAACGCAAGTCACTTTGCTATCAAAGACTTGCACATGGAATCTACAAGTGAAATTTTTGGTTGACATGTTAATCTCATTTATTTTTCCCATTATTCTTGGGTCAGGGTGTCGTATGTTATGTGACTTAAGAAATGAATACAATAAATACAATGATATAACACTGGTAAAATTGGATTGGAATTACCATAATTCTGAAGGAAGTTTATGAAATAGGTTTCCAACATAGTACTGGGGCACGTACTTCTGGATGCATGTGGTCAGTAATTTAACAGTAATTTATAAATCAGCATGAAGAATATAGAGATCAGCAGGGTTTGTCAGCCAGGGTTGTCTGCTGGAGACTTCTTAACAGATTGCTTTTGAAAGAGTGGCTTCCAAACTTCTCAATTATGTTGTAGCCAATGAAATTACCTTCATCTTCCGTATCTGGGTTAATTCAACTTTTAACTGCTGCATTGTTGAGCATCTTTAAAAAAAATATTATGGTAGATATTCTGCAATACGAGCTTTAGCTTGGGACACTACTCATACCACTGAACGTTATGCTAAATTAAGGAGCTAGTTTGCCTGTATAGTCACAGGAGAGCATGAAAGAGCTTCACTAGACACCAAACAGGTGCCTTGCTGAATCACCTTCCCTTCCTGATAACATAGAGATAGGGTGGTGAGACTTTTCAGAAGTGGGGTGACCATAAACTCTCTGCGTGAAAGCAACCAGAAGCAGCTGGGAGGATGTAGGGATGTATGGGGGAGGAAAGGGGGAAAGAAAAGAAACAAAGGGCTTCATTACTGTGTTAGTGGTTTGTGAGATAATGAGGAGGAAGCCGTTGAGGGAGGTAATGAGTGTGTTTGTTTCAGCTTCAGTTGTGAGCCTTCATTACTATATGGAGTTGTGGGAAAGTAACTTTTAGAGCACGTGAAATTGAAATACTTCTGGTATAATTCTGCTGAACTTGAGGGACATGAGTTGTGCCTTTGAAACTGAAAGGCGGCTGCTGACTGCTTTGTGAGAGCCATGCGGTGTTGTGTGCTTCCTGCCATGTGGGACACCTAGGGCAGAGGGGGAAAATAAACTTCAGGAATTAAGTAGAACTTTGTTAATTCTGTGTTTTGTTTTCTGAAGAGATGTGACTTTCACTTAAGCACAGATAGTCAGCATCCATCCTCCATACCTCTCATTCCTATTCTGAAAGCTTAGAGGCGCACAAATTTTTGCGTTGGCCTTTTACAAAATAGATGAAGCCTATGCTTCTGAACATTTCCATTCCTAACAAATTTGCATGAAAGATGATTTCAGTATGGATATGAAGCTATCATCAGTCTATGCCCGATTATGTGCAGACACATTATGCTAAAATTTAGAAAGCAATGCAATGGGTTTTAAAGCAGGGGAAGAAAACATTTCAAAATGAGCTCAGAAAGTTAAATAGCTTCATTTAAAAAACACAGAGCATGATAAATGTGCAGATGTCTAAACACATCTAAATAGAATCTGAGTGTGGTATAATTTGATATCATATATAAAGTTTTTGTCTTAAAGACTTTGAAACGTTAAAGTAATTAAGTGAATTTATAGGAAAGTCAGCTCACGCTTCAGCCTCCAGTAAAGGGAGTGGTTCTTTAGAAAGCAGAGTTTTAGGATTCTTTCCACCTCTTCGCAGTGACAGTGTACCTGCTGCTAGAATACTGTCAGTTTGCAATATAACTTCAAGTTATATCCCTTTAACATTACCTTCTCTTGATTTTATTTTTAGTTAAGCAGACCTCCACTGCCTCATTTCTGTACATAACCCAAACTCCCGAACAATCAGAAGTTTTAATTCTATTCTGAATCCAATTGTTAATTCCAGACATCTGAGAATCAGTGAGGGACTTCAACCCTTTAGACCTAAAGGCTCAAAAGTTTGTTTCAATGAATGGCAGATGTTAATCACATAAAAAGTTTGTTTTCCTCTACTTTAAACCATTTAATTTTCTAGATTCAGGTCTCTCTAGGTGAATCCTTGAACTCATGTTTTGGAGTCTGTGATTACATCTTGCTGGAAGAGGCTAAACTTTGAGGGCTTGATGGCTCTGACTGAGATCAGGGCAAAATTTGCACTGAATTTAGAATAAAACTGATTAGCATCCTCAGGATATTCGCCTGTGTCACTGAAGTCAGAAAGGATTTTTTACAGAAGGGGAGTACACCTGGGAGTGCACCTGGGCTCTCCTTTGGATAGAGGTGCTTAGTTCTTTAACCCACGAGAATAAGCCCTTAAGAGAAGAGCCAACCATAGTGAAATACAGGACTTGATGTCTGTTTCATTCCTGGTATATATTAATGCCTTTTAAGAATATTGTGAAAGTGCTGTGAGTTAGGAGTAGGTGATAACACTCACAAAAGGAATTTGGAGGATGTTTTCAAACATGCAAGATGATGTATACTCTTCTTCTATTGTTGGTGTCTACATAAATATATATGAATATTTTTATTGTTGGATGATTTAAAGGTTATATTTTGCTTTCAGATTTTAATTCCTTACATAATGTTGTGAATACTTCATTCTATCAGGTGGCCTGGAGCATGTTTTTATGCATTCCAGGTTTTTAGTGATTGCACTGAGTGCTTTCATTCATCTGATAACTCAAAGAGGTGAGCTTCAACAGGTTAAAGTGTTACATCTGTTTTCCAGTACTTCATCCATCTTTCTACGCTGTTGAGGATGGATGGAAATAGAGAATGGAACAAGATATTGCTTTGATCAACTGCTTTTGATATTCTTTATTCAATGTTCATTTTGGCTGAATTTATCAGTTTATAGGCTACTGTAGCTTAGCATTAGCACGGAATGCAATGTAGTACTTTACATCTATTAGAATACATATGTACAATATGCACCGTATCTATAAACTGTTAAAAAATCAGTTCCTAAACAGCACCCCTTCACCCTCTTCCCTCCAAATAGTCACTTTAATAGGCAACATTTGAAGGCACTTTAATTTTAATGGAAGTGATTACACTAAATCTTGTTATACTTGATTTAAAAAAAATAGTAAAAATAATGTGGAGTCTGTTTCAGACATTGTTAGCAATTTCTCAGCTGGGCTGGAGTCAGAGAACATTTATGCATTGTATGACAAATCTACTTTAGTGAGTCACTTAGGCGTGAAAATATATATAGGAGTTTGAAAATAGATACTTCCACTATATTAACAAGAAATAAGGAAACAGGAAGAGTGGAACCAATAATTTTAAAGAAAATTAAACACCAATCAAATATGCACAGTAAGAAACTGCATGATAAATATAAGTATACTTAACCTTGAACATCAGCATCATATAAAATCTTCTGGGTGACAGTTCACTTATTTAGTAGGTTTCATAGTTATAAATAATTAAAGAGGATGATAATATTCTGTAATTTGTGACCTTGTTTTAACTGGAAAAAGTTGTTACTTTTCTAAAATGTAAAAGAAATAACTGGATTTATGTTTGAATGTGTCACTGCTTGCTGTTGAAGAATATTTATTAACCACATGCAAAATATTGCTTAACATTATCTTTTTGTACTTCTTATTAAAGTTAATTTAAATAGAGCACATTTTGTATTTTTGTTTTTAATGCTTTGACAGCACAAATGTTTGATTCCCCTCATGGCTTTTCTCTCAGGATTTGTGTGTGGGTTTTTTGTTTGTTTATTTAATTTCTTTTGCTTGTTTTTAAGCAACCCATTACAGCCTCTGTGAAAGTCCTTTTTTTTATTAAGGATAGAATTTCCCAAAGCAAGCAAAAATTATATTGTAAAGTTTGGTGAGAGTTTAACAGGGTTTTCTATTTATATAATGAGAATGTCCTCAGGTATCCATATTACACATGGCAGTGTTTCAGAAAGTTATAAAACATATTGCTGCAGGGTTTGCACTAACCACCAGTTGATATGGAACGTAAGAAACCTCCTGCTATACAGATTGGTTTATCCATGGGAGTAGATGGGGTAACAAAGCTTACTCAGAAACAACCCCAAATGTATATACTGTTAGTAGGGTGTGGGTTTGGTTTGTTGTTTTTTTTTGTTTTTTTCTTTTTTTTAGCGGGGGGGGTAGTGTTTTAAAATGAGTGTTCTGTGTTCCAAGTGTTTCAGTGGAAAGGCTGAAAGTATTTCAGGGAAGGCCCTTTCTTTTCCTGTATAGTTGCAGCTTCTCATGACAAACACATAAATGTTCTTCATGGAAGATGGAAGTCATTTTGCTTATCAGAAGGGATTTGGGGCTCCTTGTATCTGGGCTGGGGCTATATAATGCTCTCCCAGAATACCTGGGAATGCCAGGACAGAGTGTGAGCAATCTATGTTATGAATAGGTAAATATAGTAGAGCTGTAATTATTTCCATTGTAAAGGATCTCTGGATGTCATCCTGTCAAATTCCCTGCTCAAAGCACAGCCACAGTACTTGAAGTTGTGAGGCCTTGTCCAGTCAAGTGTTGAGCATTGCCAAGGATGGAGATTGCACAGTCTCCCTGGGTCCCTGTTCCTCTGTCATCACCCTCACAGCGTAAAAACATTTCTTTGTATTTGATTGGAATTTCCCATGTTGCAAATTGTGCCTGTTGCTACTTGCTCTATAACTTTGGACTTCTGAGGCAAGTGTCCCTGTGTGTATAGTCCAAGCTATAGCCCTAAGTGGTTTGGCTTTATTGGTAATTTAGATTGAAAACACTAACTTTTGGGCCCAGGCTTCACCACAAGGCTGGCTTTCCTAGAGTTTTCCTTGGAAAATGACTGCTTAGATCCTACTGGCTTGTACCACAAAAGAGATATTTGGGCTGGTGGATAACAAACTCTACCTGTCTCTGTGAATCAAGACAATATCCTTTGCGTGTTTATGATGACTTCTGTCAATTAACAAGATACAGTATAAGAGCCTTGCTGTCACATATCCTCACATAATCAAATGGTGATTTTGCACTTTTTTCCCCACAGTAAATTTTCAGGTACTGATGTGATATGAAATGCATATTACATCAGGTGAGGAAAACCCTGCCTTTTATACTTTGACTACCATTGGTCATGAGGTAAGGGTTTCATGTGGCTGATGGACTTGACTTAATTTTTTAATTTCAAATGCTTGTAGATACTTGACTATAGAATGCTATAGATCAGGTAGCTGCAACCCTCAGCTCAAACAGTGGCATACCTCTGTGCTGGAACAAATGTGTGATGCTTCATAGCCAAATGTCTGCCCTGTCAGCCTTGGAGCCTCTTGCATGAGAAGCCCTGTAGGAGCAGGTTTCCTCCATTAATAGGTGCTGAAAGTGTATGGACAGGTTGTGGTGCTCAGACAGTACGCTCTTCCCTTGGGGAAAGGGTCCTATATTGGTTACACAGCCTTTTGGTCTGGAAAGCTCTGTGCTTCAGTGCCAGCACCTCCCTGTGGGAAGCCAGGAACCCATAAATGCAGGGCTGGGTAATTGCAGTTGTGGTCTTGATCCCGATGTCACAGAGAGCCTGTTTTACTGTGTTAGAGAATGACACTGAAGTACAACACTCTCAGTGAATTCCAGTTGTACTACCACGCTGTCACTGATACTGTTCCCAGGGAAATGTTTACGAACAGCACACACACTGCACGTTGAGCAATACATTGGGCAATGTGTGGGCCTAATTCTTACTGCCACTTCATAGCTTGCCATTTCTTTGCCACTGCTCCAAAACAAAGAGCCCTCCCTAGAAGTAGTGCTGAGAGTTTGGCCAACCCGTGAAACATGGGATTCATACTGGGATGCTGCCAGCCAGAGGCGGGATGTGGTTGTTCAAACACACTGATAGGTATGTACTTGTATTATTTGGGCATTGCTGCATGCTGTTTTCTAGAGCTGTGATTCAGTAACTTTTGAGCATGTGCGAAGAGGGTCCAATTTCACTTGTACGACCAGTACATTTCTTATGTATCTGTTCAGATTATTTGCTCATTGAAAGATTTACTGATTTATTAGGACACTGCAAATAACACCTCCTGGAGACACTGGACGAATTTGACTTCCTTTTCATTTCCTCCCCCTCAGAGAAAATGTTGCAATATAAAGCAAGGCAACATCCTAATGCCAAGATAAAAATAAGGATGAAGTTATTGGTGAAGAAGCAGTCTGTTCTGCTTGTCTCTTTATACATTTCCTTCTTCATGGATGCAAAAATGTATGCAGACAAAATATGCTTGAAGGGCAAAATATGCTTGCAACACTTTTTTATTAGCAATTGTCCAAAGATAGCTATTGTTCCATTGGAAAGTGTTTTTCTTTAGTTAGATTTTTTTTCCCCCTGATTATTTCACCAATATCAGAGAGTATTTTTATGCTCTTACAGAACACTGAGGGATTAATAGCAATGCTGAAAACGGTCTATAATATAGGGTTTTTTTTTTTTCAGGAAACTTTTAATCAAAAGATCAGATTGTAATGAATGAGGATTTCTTTTCACCAGTATGCTTTATGTACAGATACGAAGTAAACAGGGGGCCTGAGTTATATTTGCAGAGTTGATAAATCATATGGGAGAAGAGAAGCATTTAGCTATATCCAGCACAGAAAACATTTTGAACAGTTGTCCTTTGCATTTGTGGTGGATAGGAGCCACAGTGAAAGTGAAAGATGAATATTAATAAAATTTTAAATATTGAAAAGTACCTCTGCTTTCAATTTCTTTGCAGATCTTTTGAGACCCTGGTATAAATTTTTTAAGAGGAAGGCATTCAATGTCTCTTCCACTTTCCAAAGACTAGCATCATTTTTTTGCTAATACAGGACATGAGTGGCAAGTGCAAAGAATATGACTGAGTTTTATGAAGATTACTGTTTTGTGCAGGGCAACTTATTTAACTGCTGCACTCCTCTCCCTCACCCCCAAATCAGTTGTTAATATTTTAAGATAGTCAGAACTGGCAATGAAAATTCCCCTAAGTTATGACTTGGCATATTGCTGTTAAAGCTTTCCGATGGAACACATTTTCCTTCAAAATCCCTTTCTGTTCTTCTTTCCTATCACAGCCACCTGACACTAAACAGATTAGTGTTTGCAGAAATGACAGTGATGGGATTTTAGAGTCAAACCATGCTGCGTTATAGGTAGATTTCAACTGCTTTTCCGTGGACTGTGCATAGTAGTCATCATTTCTGTTTTTTAAAAAAAGAAGTCTGGTAGCATTAATTCACTAGAACAAGTGTCCAGAAATGAGCCAGTGACCAGGTGGTACTGCAAATATCAAAGACTAGATCCATCTGGTCACCCTGCCATTTACCAAAGGTGAGAGTGTCTTCATATTTCACACTAAGACACAGTGTAATAAAAAAAAATTTAAAAAAATAAAGTGGAAAAAAGTGGAAAATCTCCAAAGCAACACCAGAGACTTCTGAAGTGCATTGATGACAACTTCCTGGCACAGGTGATAGAGGAGCAACAAGGAGAGACATGCTGCTGTAGCTCATACTTACAAACAAGTATGGACTGGTTAGGAATGTGCAAGCCTTGGGTGCCCTGACCATGAAATGGTGGTCTTCAGGATCCTGAGAGGAGGGAAACAAGGCAAAAATCAGGATTTCAGCCCTGGATTTCAAGAAAGCAGACTGGCCCTGACTCTGGTCTCCACACAGTGCTAACTCCACACTCAGCCCCAGGCTGCTGAGGGATATGCTTAAAAGAGTCCCTTCGCGGATGGTCCAAGAGAGAAAAGGGGTCCAGGGCATCTGGTTGATTTTCAAGAATCTCCTCCCCAAAGCTCAAGAAAAGCCCAACTCAGCATGCAACAAGTCAAGCCAAGGCGGCAGGAGGCCTGCTTAGATGAACAAGCTGGTCCTGGCTAAACTCAAATATAAAAAGGAAGCATACAGGAGGTAGAAGCAGGGCCAGGTAACCTGGAAAGAATATAGAGACACTGTGTGAGTATACAGAGACAGTCATGAAAAAATAAAAGTCTACCTGGAGTCAAATCTAATGACGGACATGAAAGGCAAAATGAAGGACTTATTTAGGTATCTCAGCAGCAAAGGGAAGACTAGGGAACACATGGGCCCACTGTTGAATGGGGCAGGGACCCTGGTGACCAAGGACATGGAGAAGGCCAAGAAACTGAATGCCTTCTTTGCCTCAGTCTTTGTTCACAAGACCTACCTTCAGGAGCCACAGGCCCCAGTCCAGTGGGAAATCTGAGCAAGGAATACTTAGCCTTGATGGCAGAAGATGAGGATAGGGAACATTCAGACAAGCAAGACATACACAAGTCCATGCGTTCTCATGAGATGCACCCACAAATGCTGAGGGAGCTGCCTGATCTCACTGTGAGGCCACTCTCAATTACTTTTGAAAAAATCAGTGATTTGAAGTAGTTCCTGAGGACTGGAAGAAAGCAAATATTACTCCTACCTTCAAAGAGGACAAGAAGGAGGATCTGGTGAACTACAGGTCAGTCATCTTTATCTTGACTCTTGGGAAGGTAATGGAGCAAATAATCCTGGAAAGCATTTTCAAACATCTTAAGGACAAGATAGTGACTGGGAGTGGTGAGCATTGATTTGTGAAGGGGAAATCGTGCTTGACCAATCCGATCCTCTTCTATGATTAGAAGACTAGCTTTGTGGACAAGGGGAGAGCACTGGATATTGTTTATATCACTTCACTAAGGCTTTTGACACTATCTCCTATAACATCCTATTAGACAAGCTGATAAAGTAGAGGTGATATGGACTGAAAAGTGGCTGAACTGCCAGGTTTAGAGGATTGTGGTCAGTAGCTGAATGCTGACTTGGAAGCCAATCACCAGTTATTTACCCAGGGGTTGATACTAGGGCCAATACTGTGGAAAATCTTGAATAATGACCTGGGTGATATGACAGAGTGCACCCTCAGCAAGCTCACAGAAAATAAAAAAATGGAAGTGACTGATATACCACAGGGTTGTGTTGTCATTCAAAAGAATCTCGATGGGCTGGAGAAATGGGTAGAGAGGAACCTCATGAAATTCAGCAACGGGAAATGCAAATTCTTGCATCAGAGGAAGAATAAGTTCATGTACCAGTACAGGCTGGAAAGCAGCTCTGCAGAGAAGTACCTTGGGATCCTGGTAGGCAAGAAACTGAGCAATTGCACTGCCAGCAATGTGCTATTGTGGGAAAGAAGGCCAACAGCCTCCTGGGTTGCAATAGAAAGAGCATGCCAGCAGGCTGAACTGCTACTCAGCATTGGTGAGACCATGCTTGGAGTACTGTGTTCAGTCATGGGCTCCTCTGTACTACAAGGGAGACACAAACATATTGGAGCAAATCCTGTGAAGTGCCACAAAAACTACTAAAGGCCTGATGATTTTGAAATATGAGGAAAGGCTGAGAGAGCTAGGACTATTCAGCCTGGAAAAGAGAAAGCTTAGGGGGCATCTTATCCATCTGCATCAATATCTGAGGGAGTAAAGAAGATGAGACCAGATTTTTCCCAATGATATGCAGTGAAAGGACAAGACACAAAGGGCACAAATTGATTTACAGAATATTTCATTTGAACACACAACCCCCCTGTCTGAGCAACCTGCTGTAGGTGACCTGCTTAGAGTAGGGAGTTTTGACTAGATCATCTCCAAAAGTTCCTCCTAACCTCAGTGATCCTGTGACTGTTCAAAAGCTGACAAAGCTGGTGTTAGAAGGAAAAATTAACTTGCAGATATTAAATTTCTTTCTAAGGATCCAAGCAGATCACTGTCTCTCATGGCATAAAAATTAAGCAAGCTCAAGGTTCAGTCTTATTTCCTCTTCTGTGAATGTGTTCTTGGCTTTCTGCCCTGGAATTTATCAGCTCAAAGTTCTGTGTTAAATCTGAACTGTACAGATCCCTAAGATGGGTCATTTCCAGCTCTGAAGATCTCTGCTTGTGGTCAGAGGACATCACTTTGGTCTCTTGGATTATGCAGCTCCACCAAAGTCTCCTTGCTGCGGTGGACTGTGGAGCAACCTGATACTAACAATGGCATTCCCAGTAACACATGGCTGCAAATTAATGTGCTCTTCCCCTCTTCACTTTCAAACCCCAAATCTGTAAGGATAGCAGCCAGGTTTTCTTCAGATCCCACTACCAACACAGGCTATATAAAGAAAGTGTGAATAAGTTAGGAGTCACAATAATAGCCCTTTAACTCTAGAAGTAGATTGACTTGAATATAAATCTATTACAAAAAGAAATGAATACCTACCTTTTTAAAAAGGAGCCTATATATACATTGAGAACTTAATGTATCAAAATCCCAAAGATAAAACTAGCTTTACAATTGAGCCTGAGGCAGTCAGTGTATGACTGATCTTGCTTTCTGTTGCCCTCCATGTAACCTAGCTAATCTGAAAAGTTCAGAATTTTGTTCTTGGTGAATTACATGGTAAGTTAAGAATAGTCTTGATTTAAGAAAAGAAACACCCAAACCAAACAAACCCAAACAAAAAAAACCAACCCCAAAACCAAAGGTAGGAAAGCTTATGTGGGTAAACATAAATGCAAGTAAGCATGCATATATTTCAGTCTTTGAATTCTAAAACACTGAAAGAAATGGTTGTGGACAACAGAGGGAATATAGTCCATTTCTGTGTGGGAACAAACACAGATCATTATAGTCCAGCCAGTGATTTTCTTTCTCCTTTAGAAAGAGAGGAGCCTGATATGAGGGGAGCACTGAGTGTGACGAAAGAGAAAGGATTCAGCACAGCTTGAGTTAATACATGCATGTTGCTATTTTGCTAAACCTGACCAAATTGCTAGCCTTCCATAGCCTTTGGTTAGTACTTGCTTTCTGATGCCACATCACACTGCAAACAAAGCTTACGCAATGTCAATTGGCTCAGAAAACAGAATTTAATATACTCTAAAACAGCTGCAATTCAGTGTAGATCCACGTGCATTTCACTAGAAGCAACAGTCATACTTTATAAATATGATACAGCCTGGATTTTGTTATGCAATTTTGTGCTTTTATGCAAGTCATGAGTACAATATCATGGTAAAATGTACTCCAACAAAATATCCGATGCACACTGAGCAGGGGATATGAGTTATACCTGATATTAATGAACCATGCATTATTAGAGAAATGTTCTGCATAAGCTATGGGCCTAAGCCACGTCTTTATGGCAATTATATTTGTGTTATAATTTGTGAATGACTAAAAACTGTTGCTTGGATCACATTTTAAAACACCTAGAGCAGAACAGCTAACGCCTCTTAAACCAAACTGTTACATCAATGAGGAAGTTTCCTAATCTGGATAGATACAATGGTACAAAATGTTGAAACACTACTACTGACAGTGATGCTAAATGCTGATTTTCTTTCTTTATTTATTTTGGGGCAGATTAGCTCCTTAATTTGACCTGTTGAAGTAAAACAGAGAGCAAGTGCTAGCCAAAAGGAAGGAATGAGAATTCAGAGGTGAAAGAAGGGCTTAGCATAGCTGTGAACTTGCATCTTTCAGCTTTGCCTGCTCTGTTGTGGTTTGAGGCCTTATGTGAAATCCTGGCCCGATTCCTGCAAGTTGTGAAGCTCCTTTTGGCTCCAGGATTTGTCCTGAACCTTGTTCCTAGCATACACTTTTGTTTGTAATTTAGCTTTTTAGTATGTATGTATGTATGATATTTTTGTATGATATTTTTCATAGGAGGCATCTTTCCTATCAGCAGCTTCTTTATCAGCTGAGTTCTCTTTATATCCAGTGGCACGCTTCCATAGCCTGCTTGGTTAGCCAGCCAGAAAAGCAGAGTTGGCTGTCTAAACTCTATGGCCCATATCCTGCCAGAGAGGAATAGCTTCACTTATGTTAGCAGATCCATTGAACTCCAGGGACAAGTTGTGTGTGTGACACGACATGTCAAAAATGCATCATCAAGGACTGCATATTTTCTAGCATTAGCTGCATGTAGAAGGACATAACTGTTAGGTGTGCTAGGGTTTTTGCTAATTCTGCAGATATTTTTTTCCTACATTTAGCAAATTTAGGAAAAATTAGCTGGATGTTTTGCATTCCCACAACAATCAACAGAGTAGGCAAACCATCACTATTGCCCTGTTTCTTACCTTGTATGCTGATATCTCATTTTTCCTCAGAACAAGAGCTTCTGTTCCTTGTCGTTGCAGAGAAAGCCTCCAAGTTGTATGGTCAACATCAAAAATTACAGCACTCCCTGAATCTGCAGGCAATCTGACTCAATAGATCACTTCTGAGAAGTGTCATTTTAGTCTGTTGTGGACTAAACAGTTACTCATTTAATTGGTACTCCAATTAAGATCATTTAAGTCATTTGAGCAAGGAAGAGGTTTCCTCTGCTAGTCTACAAATAAGGTATTTTTAACTGTCTGTAGTTATTAGGAGATAGGAAAGAGGAAATCATAGAGCAAACTGAGATTTATGCAGTGCTACTTTATCAAACAGAGCTAATTATTGCAGATTGTAAAGCAAGGAAAAACTTACTTAAAAGTACCTACAAAAGTTATTAGCAAGCTATAGATCTTACTAACAATACGAACATTTGCCCTTTAATAAAGACCATTTCCCATGGTGGGACAGACTACAAATGCAGTTACACCTCATTTTGCTGGTAGTAGGAAGAATTCTTTTGTTCATCACAGAAAAGCCAGTGTGTGAGAAGGCTTTTCACGTTTCATGTTGCTAGCACTTTCTTCTTTATTGCATTACTTGCTCTCTTATTACACTTTGATGTCTTATGTTTATTAGTCTAAAGTTGCATGAAATCATCCTTTTTATGTTAAGATCCTGCAACTGAATTAATGTTTTGCCTATTTATTCTCCATTTTCACAATGAAAATTTCTTAATTGTCCATTCATTCTTGCAGAGCATTAATGACATTATTTTCATTTACTCTGAGCTTATCACAATGTCATAAAGAACTGACTACTTGAAATTACTGCCTTTTTCACTACTCACACATTACACTTGTTGCTAAAAGCTAAGTATTGATGCCTGAGGTGTAGTTGCTTTGTTGCCAAGTTATAATAACGGCAACACGTTAGTTTACAAGGCCAATGGGTATGATGCACATATCAATATTGTTTTAATTATTTCACTGTTGATGAAATAGTGATCATCAATACTAAAGGAATAATCACAAGTAAATGAGAATTTGCTATGAGTGATATTTTATTAATTTTTAGCAGTGTATTTGGGTTATGACAAGAAGTATGTCTGCTATTAGTTCCCTCACTAACTCCCATCAGAACTCTTGATCTTTTCTGTTCAGTTTCTACCTGTTTTTATTAACTGATTTTGTTTTTAATAACAGTGGATAATCTATTTCCTTTCCACATATAAGAATTACTTCTGACATTTATTTTTTATGGATGTTGGCATTTGTTTTCTCATGGTAGTAATTACACCTGAACCCCTTACACCTTCTCAAGCACCAATTGACTATTATATACTTGCATCCAATTACATTCTCCAGTAACAATTCATTTTTTTTCCATTGTGGTATGTGATGCAATCACAGACTGAATACTGCTGTTCAGAAGATTCATAAGTCTCCTTCATCAGAATTTATTCTGATCAATGGTGAAGGAACTTTATAAGTTTTGAATCTGTAATTAATACATGATACATATATTATTCACATTGATTAATGGTTTAATTTGCAAACTCACTTACTGATTACAATTTCTAAAACGTAGACCATATATAAAATTTGAAACAAAAGGCTCAGTCCCCCTAAAGATTTCTTCAGTGGCATAATGGGTCACTGTATATCAGAATTACATACCTGTATTAGAAGAAATTACCATTCAGAGGAAGTCTGCTTCATATCTATTCCTTGAAGAAAAACATAACATTTGATTTTGGAATTAAGTACAGCATTATACTGCAAACAACCAAGGAGTCTGGAGCTGCAGAGACAAGTAGGCATTTTTGACCTGGTGAGCACTTGACTTTAGGATCTATGTGATGTTCTCATATGTAATTGCATGTTAAATTTCATTGAAGGAAAAGATCAAATCAAACATTATTAAGTACCTGTCCTTCTCCTCATACCTCACCAGCTCAGACTTCTGTTTGAATTGGAGAGCAGACCCTCCTAGGCTGCAGCTGAAGAAGGCTGGTGTGGGTTGCTTTCCTACCTTGCTGAGCTTCAAAGGCTCCCTGTCATGGAGTCATTACAGCCTCTTGACAACAGTGACCAGAATACTCTCTAGAGGAAGGCACTAGGTAGGCCTACATTTAAGGGAAACTCAAAGTGACCCAAATGCAGAGCAGGATTCTGTTGAGGCAAAACCCTTTGGTACCCATTTCAGGTCTGATTTGCTCACATTGTGGTTACTTTCCTCAAGTAATCCTGTTGAAATTAACGGAGCTCCTCACAAAGAACTTTCCTGCCCAGGCGGGCTGTGAGGGCAGGTCTGGTCGATGTGACTTGGTTTTCCTCTCCAGGTTCTCTGGTTCCCTTCAACACCAACAGGAACCTCATGGGACCACTGTAGGAGAGCAAAGCTTAATGGCTCTCTGTCCTACATCTTGCGGGGTCCTGGTGATCTGTGACAGTTTATTTGGTTTGGTACATAGTGAGCCACTGAAAACTGGCTGAGGAAGATAAGCGCCCTGCTGATCACCCTCTAACAGTGCAGATGTACAGCAGGAAGGAAAGGTCCGTGGTTGTCTCTCTGCTATCTGACCTGCTCATTTCTAAGCTTAATTGCAGTCCCAGAAGAAGCAGGATGGCATGCAGTGAGGGTGAGGACATTGCTCTGTCCTCCCTTTGCAGTGATCTATAACGTGGTCTTGTTGCAGGAAAGACAATGACTTTTTTCATAGGAATTGTACTGAGAATTGTCTTCAGTCTACCTAATCAAGGAACGATGCTAATAGTTAAGCCTGAAGGCATTATCTAGCCTTCAGGGACTATTATTGTTTGTATTTTGCCATTTTGCATAAAAGCTTTTAAAATATAATGCAATGTTGAGGCTGTAAAATAGCGTGGATGCCTGTTTAACATCCCACTCCACCAATATCTCAGTGAATTCCCTAAAAAAAAAAGAGGGAAAATGGTTTAAATGAAAGAGCAAAAACCTACAGAAATCACTTCTGTTGTATGGTACAGTACCATAGTGACTCAAAGAAAAGGAAAATGTGCAAAGAGGCTAAGAAAAGAATTACTTTAATTGGGAAATAATTGGAAGGGGGGAAATCATTCAAGAATACTACTTCAGAACATGGCTCACACTATTTTCATAGCAAGTTACAAACAAATTGCTTAGAAATTTGGTATATTATTTCTATGTTTGAGTATTTGGAGTGGATTTTTAAGGTAAAATTCTTAGAAAATGTTCTTATTTCTAATCTGGACTGCCTCCCAGCCTGACCTACCTTTAAAGAACTGATGCTTTTCCTTTTTTTTGCACTTTAGAAAATCTGACTATATAAAGGAACATGATTTATTGATACATTTGTTTTAAAAAGTACTTCAGTAAAAAGCACAACTGATATTTTTCTTGACAAGCCAGAAATATGACCATTTCAGTAATGTGTAAAATCAGAGTTAAAAATGGAGATTGCACCAGCCACATCGTATAGACAAGCATGAAAACAAAGTTCCTCATTCATAGAAAGCACCTATAACCAAAATATGTAAGAAAAGTATTCTATGAGAGAGATCACTGATGCTTTAAGCATTATTTTTAATGTAATCAATATTGTTATTTAGAAAAGAAAAAAAATGTATATTTTTTCTGTCCTCCTTGCTCATGCAAAAGTCTAATGCTCCTTAAAGCATAAAAAATGTTTAACAGGCACCTAGATTTCAATAAAATTCATGTGGGATGAACATTGTATTTTCATTTCACGGCATATTTCTGTGGTGGGTTGACCCTCGCTGGATGCCAGGTGCCCTCCAAAGCCACTCTATCACTCCCCTCCTCAGATGGACAGGAGAGAGAAACTATAACAAAAAGCTCATGAGTTGAGACAAGGAGGGGGAGAGATCACTCACCAATTACTGTCACAGCCCAAACAGACTCAACTTAGGAAAATTAGTTTATTACCAAACAAATCAAGAGTAAGATAACGAGATATATAAACCAAATCTTAAAAACACCTTCCTCCCACTCCTCCCTTCTTCCTGGCCTTAATTTTACTCCTGATTTTCTCTTCCTCCTTCCCCGAGTGGCACAGGGGAATGGGGGTTGTGGTCAGTTCATCACACGTCTCTGCCGCTTCATCCTCCTCAGGGGCAGGACTCATCACACTCTTCCCCTGCTCCAGCGTGGGGTCCCTCCCATG
>JANZLQ010000056.1:19315149-19333740 GCA_026212715.1 Elanus axillaris
AGTTCTTCACAAACTGCTCCAGCATGGGTCCCTTCCACAGGCTGCAGTCCTTCAGGCACAGACTGCTCCAGCGTGGGGTTCCCACGGGGTCACAGCCTCCTTCAGGCACCCGCCTGCTCCGGTGTGGGGTCCTCCCCGGGCTGCAGGTGGAGATCTGCTCCACCATGGACCTCTCTGGGCTGCATGGGGACAACCTGCCTCACCATGGTCTTCCCCACGGGCTGCAGGGGAATCTCTGCTCCGGCATCTGGAGCACCTCCTCCCCCTCCTGCTTCACTGATGTTGAGGTCTGCAGGGTTCTTTCTTTCACATGTTCTCACTCCTGTCTCTGGCTGCAATTGCTTTTGAACAGTTTTTTTTTCCCCTTAAGTCTATTATCCCAGAGGTGCTAACACCATCACTGATGAGCCACCTTGGCCAGTGGCGGGTCTGCCTTGGAGCCAGCTGGCATCAGCTGTTGGACACAGGGGAAGCTTCTAGCAGCTTCTCAGAGAAGCCACCCCTGTAGCCTGCTTGCTACCAAAACCTTGCCACACAAACCCAATACAATTTCCCTCGTTGTGAATCAGCAACTCAGCCTAGGAAATTGTCATTAGTTAGATAATTAGGGAGTAAGTCAACATTATCTCACAGCCAATGCAGCAGAATACAAATATCTGTACCTGTATTATTTGTGAATAATATAAAATAAGTCTTTAAGTGTTTAGGAAAACATGTTGCTAACTTCTGTGGCAACTCACTTCCTGTTGAAGTGTCTGAATAAATGGACCCTTGATTTAATCTCTTCCCCCAGGCAGATGACAGTGCAGAGATGTAGCTCTCACCTGGGCATGTTTCCCTCTGATATGGGAACACATGAGGAAAAAGAAATGCAGATTCTTTAAAATTAATGCAAAAACATTTCTCTGTTTCCGAGTTGCTCTTTCTTCTTCTATACCTTTTTCTTCCCCAAAAGATTGAGGCTTAGATGTGCTTTATATTCAGAAGCCATGCCACTGAGATTTTGCATGAGGGGGTTGTGCTGAATTGGACTTTATACTGAACAGGGAGCTCTTGTTGCAGTTGACTTTCAGAAAACCTTCCTCTACTTAAAGTGCCTCCCTTTTTGTTCTTGAAGCCTTCTATCAGGTTACAAGAGGCTATATAACAAAGGGGAGGTTATGTAATAATGCAACGCTTCAACTAAAATGTATTTCATATTCATTCTTCAGTACTATATATCCCTTTCATAGTCATACTTGATAGTCACCATAAATAAATTCAGGGTTAGATTGTACCTCTCAAGGTGACTTGTACAGGATAAAGGCAGTTGTTATTGTGTTTCAGCTCTTTGTAATGCATGTGGAAGGCAAGGAGGGTTTTATCAAAAGAAAAATATTTCAGTTTCGTGCTTTTTTTTCATAGCAAAAAGTCAGACAAACGTAAAACTATTGAACTTTCACTTTCTCAAAGAAAACTTGCTGAGCAGTTGAGGGGGAAAAGCTTTTTAAAAAATTGGTTTGTTTAAATGCCACTTGCTTAAGGGCTTTTTGTTTGGTTTTGTTTTTTTCCTAGCACATTTCATCCTAGTGAATTTTTCCTTAGATTAGTGAAAAGAATTCCATGTTAGCATCAGGCTTTTCCAGATCTTTTCCAGTCTTTTACAGCTTGAAGCTTTTCCAAAATTGATTTGTTTACATTCCATTGGTTTGGGGGTTGGTTTCTTTTGGTTTGGGTTTTGGTTGTTTTCCTAACATGTTTCATTCTAGCGAACAGCTTCTTAGCTTAGTGAAATGAATTTTTCCTTGGCTTCAATACTAAGCATCATATTTCTTTCTATAAAAGTGTGAGAGCTTACAAGAGCATTTCCGAGGCCCCCTTCTCCCCCCAAACCCAAGGAAGATGACATTCAATGCACGTTTTACTTCTGAGGCACAGCACTCTAAGTAAGAAGCGTTTTTATTTTCAGAAACTTCCGCATGCATCGGAGAGAAGTCAATAACAGGCCAACCGCAACTACATAACACCCTTTGCAGTTAGTTTGAAGGTACGAAGGCGTAAGCATTTTTAATGTATGTAAAGCCATAATCCTTTCCTTCGCTTTTCTGAATCATCTGAGAAATTCAGCCTGGTTCCCTTATGCTGGCTCAGCCGCTGGTTCAGCGAGGGGATAACGCAGGGGCTTTTGGAGCTGCAGGTGGGTGCAAAGGGCAGGGCGAGCCCCGTGCTCCCGTGGGGCAGCCAGGGCGGCGGGACGGCCACCACTCCTCCTTCGCCTGAGCAGCCGGGCTGTTCGCTGTCCCCTCTCTCCCCTTTGCAGACTGGCTTCAGGCTGTGCAGGGCAGGGTGCAGAGCAGTGTGTCCCAGCCTTTTGCAGCAGAAGAGAAGGCTTGGGTAAGATGAAACAGCAGTAATGAAAGTTACTCCAGAATCTGTGGTGGAGGATTACAGTGAGTTTCCTGGAGAGAGGGGCAGAACTTACCAAGGCATAAAAGAGAACATGCATTTAAGTCAATTAGGGGATCCATATAATTTGATGTTTTTTTCTACAGAAGCCAAAATTTGCCCAGAAAGCGCCTAGAGATGATTCAAACCCTTATTAATTCCCAGCAAATCCCATGCTAGTACTTTATAATAAAAATGATCGAGCACATTTGGTCTGATAGCAAGATAGTAGGTGCCTTAGAAGTGCCTTTGAGAATAAAATTCCCTCTATGTGTATCAGATGTTAGCAATCGTTTTACCTGATGTATTTTGGCAAAGTAGCTAGCTATATTTTTTCTATTTAGAAGCAACTGGGATTTTCTCAGTATTGGAATAATGTGGGAGACAATTAGAAATTGTAACAGGTATTAAATAGCCCTAAAGGAGCTTCTTGGCTCATAAAACTCACAATATTCTGACAAGGGATATTTAACTTAAGTTTATTTAAGGCATTTCCTACCTCCTCCAATTTGCTGGTGTCTCAAATCATTTCTGAAATGTAGAGTGAGAGACTATATTAATTCTTGCACTTGAATGCCTTGGACTGATCTCCAGGGACTTCTCTTAAAGCAGATCACATTGTAGCTTTTGATAAAATACAGCTCAGACTTTTACAATTTCCTTTCCATCAGCATTTCCATTCCCAATTCAGTTAGCCTGAATTGCATGAAAAATACTTTTATTTTGCTTGTCCTTTAACTTGCCTCACAAGAATTCTTCTTGCTTACTTTTCATGCACAAAGCACCCATCTGTGCTTTCTTTTTTGCCTGGGAAGGAAGAATGAAGCAGTCCCATCATTGCCTTCTCTAGAAATAATAACAAAGAATGGTTATCTTCAAAATCTCGTTCTCTCATGTATCTCTTCTTAAGTTTGATTTGGAGATTTATGAAGCTTTTGCTAACCCATAAGGCTCTTCCCTCTGACACTATAAATGTCCTTGGTGCCTGCCCACAGGCAGTGCCCTGCTGCTTGTACTTCAGCCCCAGAAAAGTAGTTGTTGGGGTAACGTGTCACAAAATGTCATTCCTCCATTCTGTTACAGATTTCTGTTACTAATAAATTTACCTACAGCACTTGCTTGCATTTTAATTGTGCTTTCATTGGCACGAGCATTTTATGTTTATTGGCAAAGATGTTTATAACTCATCATCTGTAAACAGAGTTTTGTCAGGATGTTAGAGCTGCTACACTATATCCAGTCACCAGAGCGTCTTCAAGATTGTTTGAAGCTCAGCTGGTAACTTTGCAATGAATTTTAAGTGGGAATGGTTTGTTTTCCATTAGAGCAGCCTTTACACATCAACAGGTACAGTTGGGAGATGACTAAGCAGTAGCCAAGTTCAGTGCTGCGTAGTGTAAATGATAAGGGAGCACAAGCAGCCTTTTCTTATCTCAGGCACTTCCATTTAGAGCGTATGAAAAATGACTTGAGACATATATTAATACCCAGGTAGTTACTGTGCTCTGCAAAAGCTGTCTTCTAAAAGATTTGTTTGTCTACTATAGTATCCAGCAGTTATTTTTTTTTCCTAAAATGAGTTTCCACACTTCGATGTCATTTCAGTCTTGAAGAACTACTACTTTAATCTGCTGAATGCTGGATGGTCCCTAAGGGATTTTAGGACACCACTTAAAGTCAGCTTTTATAACTCTTTTATACTTTATGACTAAGACAGCTATTTTGAAGTGGAAAGAATGCCTACAAAGTAGATACAGGGAAAAAAAAAAGTAAAATAATTATGCTTAGGCAATTCAGAATAGGGAAAGAAACAAGCAAACACATTAATAATCTGCTGTATTTAATCACAAGCTACTGTATTACTCCCTTAAAGGGAAATTTCCTGAAGATATTCTCCTTAAAGATTATTGACCTTATGTGAGGATGACAGATTATTTAAGAACTTCTGTGATATGGAGGAATCAGACACATCAGGGAGGCAAAAAGACATCGATTCCCTGGAAAGGACTTTGGAGGCGGGGGGTATGTATTTAGCGGGCTGCTATATTTAAAGATACATTATAAAAAATATCCTGTGGTATACAAAGTGATTTGTTGCTCTTCAGTAACCGTGTCTTGGTCTGACTGGCTGTGATTTTTATCAAGGATTCCAGCAGCTCATTTCGTAAGTATTTACCACTATTCTATAAACATTTGTTTTCACCGAACTGCCTCTAGTAGTGAAAAACTATATTTATCCCCAAATAAATATTAAAGATATGAGGAACTTTTAAATCTGATTTTCTCACTTACGCCTCAGAAACATTACATTTTAGATAGAAGGCTTCTGCAGTGAGGGGGAAGTAGGGCTTTCTGTGCAAAGGGAAGAGTTTGACCTCCTCAGGGGCTCTACGGGAACATCGGAAGAGGAGCTGTGTCTGGACAAGACTTAGACAAACCAACCCTGCAGCCAGCCTGCATCAAGGTGGGATTACCTGGCCATCTGCAATTGCAGCACCAAGAGCATGCAGGCATTTCAGAGCTGGCCAGGTGGTCAAATGGTGTCTGTATGGATGAACTGAGGGTACAGTTAAATTGTTGGTGGGTGACATGGGGTTCCTTAGTTGTGTCATTTAGGAAGCACTGCTCAGTGACTGCAGCTAGTTAATGCTATGAAGGCTTGCACTTTTAGCTCTTGCTAACCCTGCTTGTCTCCAGAGCATCAGGGGCTAGGGCGCAGCCATGACAGTCTTTTCACCAGATTGCCACTCTTCTCATTTTGATTGGTGTGGCATAAAAGGTGATGAAAAACACCTACTCACTAAGCCGTCATATATATACAGCACTTCATTAAAAGAAAAGCTATCCTATTAATCTGTCTATGATTACATTGGACATATGTCTTAAGAAGCAAAAGAATAAAAGATACCTGAGATATGATACATATCTTTAAGGAGCAATGCATACAAATTACAATCACGCCTCAACAGTGGGGTAGCAGAATAAATGCTCTGTGCAGTGTATGTGGGCTAAAGAAACACACCTCGTGCAAAGTCAAGAATTTATTATTAGTCCAATTAAAGTATTAGAAATCTAATCAAAGACTTATCACTAATCTAATTACAATGATGCTAACACATACAGTGAAAATTATCCAGTTACAGTTCTTTCTTATTTATAATACAATTGTTGAACACAGACTTCCTAGTATTGTTGGTGTTACTGTTCCTTAAGCAGAATATAATAGGGGAGCAGAGTTATTCTGAGGATCCAGCATCTCAGGTACTTCACTGGCAGGAAAATGGTGGTTGTAGTAGGACTTCTTCCTCCTCATTTCTGGTTTCACTTGGGGTTATTTTTAAATTTTTATTGACAAACTTATTTGCTCTCTTTTCAATGGTCTGCAAATTCCATGTTATCATTGGGTTTTAGTATATATAGTGTGGTTTTCATGTATTGGAATCTTGTCTTTGCTGTCTTTGTTATCCCTAAATCCAGTACTATCCTGATCTGCAGCCCTAAGGCTTCTGGTGTCATCCTGCTCTTGGACTTTCAAGGCCCATTCTGTCACCTTGTGCCTGAATTTTTGGAGGCCCCTGTTCCTCAAAAGCCTTGGAGCTGTTCTTGCCCAATAATGTAATTAACAGTATCAGTACAACCTAGTCAAGCGTACATCCTCGTTCAAGGGTTATTCAAGAGTTCATTCCATAAAAAGAATGCTCCACAGGCACATCTATTTGTATACTAGTATGTTTTGGTAACTACTTGTTACTAATACCTATTAGTTACGGCAGGATCACTGGTATCAAAATTGCTTTACTACAGGAGGGATTTCAGTCACTAGAACTGTAGTAGCTATTTTAAAAAGTTTATCATGTGTTACTTTTGGTAACCATCCTAATGCATGTTTATAAATTGTCAGTCTGAGTTAATGGCTTCTATTGCTCAGAGCAGATTTGAACAGTCAAACTCAAATCCTTAGTGTGCTTTGCACATTGTCAAAAGCTGTCTAGGATTAACGGTGGAGTAATTCTGTTTGAGTGCACTGCATATGCAAAATTCATTGGTAGATAGCACTGGGATGAGATGCCTAACTCATTGATTCCAGCTCATTGTTATTACAAACGCGATTTAATTCTGGTCACAAACTTAACAGTTGTTTAAAATCTATTCATATTTTGCACAGGTAATGACACCACCTTAAGCAGGTTAGTAACATAGAACAAAGGCAGCCCAATATGTCCAGCACCAAGCCCTCCCCCATCCAAGATCAGACATTTTGACAGTTACATATCCCAAATGTGATTTAGAATTCCTTACTGAAAACTGTGGACTGGCTCCATTAGGAGAAAGAGCTATAAAAATAAAACATCCCAGCTACCTTGAAAAATTTTGGGAAGAAGTAAAACTTGTTGTAAAGAAGAACTGGGAAGCAAACCCCTAAGAACTGTATTAGTGGAAGCTCTTCAAGGGACAAGAGTTTGAGCTGATTTTTGAAAAGAATATTTTAATAACTTTGGCAAGGAGTTGAAGACGATTTAGTGAAAGACTTGAAGGTACTAAAACTTATAGCAGTGTTTGAAGACCTGGTGGCAGAACACTCCCCTGGTGTTTTGAGAATTCTGCTCAAAAAAGTTAACTCTTCTTCAGACCTTCAGGCACCAAACGTCAGTTTTTCTGAGTCCAGCAACCAAAAATTCAGAGAGCTACTTAAACCTAAAATTCTGATTCAGAACCACATTGCAAATGGATTATTAAACTAACCTACCTTGTGTTCTACCTCCTGTAGTTCTTTGTTGAACAGGTGCTAAGTGCTCTTTGCTTTTAACTTGTCTGTTTGACAAATACAACTATGTTAAATCCAAAGCAACTGCACTTAATCTGTTTTGCTTGGAATTTTTCACAATTTTTTCAGACTTGGTAAAGGCATTGCGTACTTGCAAACCTGTATGCTTTCTCGAGCTACTTCAGCTTCTCTAATGCACTCTCTTAAGTTTGTTTCCCTCAGAAAAGACCAAAATCATCACAACAGATATGTTTCTGGTATCCTGGGTGGTAGACCAATATAGGGATAAGGTTGGACAATCTGCATGCAACGTAAGATTCCAGGCCTACAAGCCTGATCGATATTTTGCACAAAAGCAGGAATAAGATCTGAAATTCAAAACACGACTAGAAGATATGGGCAAATTAACATTACTTAGAGAGATGAGGACTATAAATACTTCTATAGCCAAGGATGAAGGACTAAAACTGGAAGTGGCAGAAGGAAACCTATCTACATTACTTAGCTTGTGTGTAGCTATCTCTGCTGTAGGAAACAGAAAGGCTGTGATCTACTGTCTATCTAGAGAGACTAGATGGACAATTTATGACAAGAAAGAGGAAAGGCATCCTGCAATGGTTAAAGAAGCATTCAGTCCAGTGAAAACAAAGAACTAGACAGGCGCTTCCTGATGAGGACAGAAAGCCTTCTGCAGACCCAGCCTGGAAACATCTTCCAGTCACATAGACCGAAGGATGTCACACAAAAGGGTAGAAGCTTTTGAGTTTAATATTTTGGTTTAGTTTATCTATCTAAGATGATGATAAACATTGAGAGGTACCATGCTGTCTGTAATTATGGTTATTCTGGTAGCTAGCAGGGTGATTTTATATGATTTCCAAAAAAGAAGAAAAGTAGCCATAGGCACGTGTATGATGAAAATGGGAAAAGCCTACCCACCTTCAGAGAAGTGATAGGTAGAGTTAGCTGGGCCCATTCACCTATGACTAGAAGATTTTCATAGAAGTGAATCAGAAAAGCGTGGGATTTCTTTCGGTCACTTCTAGTTGGAAAAATTCCTAATGGTTACCATAGGTAGCATTAGCAGCATGAGATCTGCAAGACCCTGATAAGCAATGGCTTTTTTCTTTTGGCTTTTACCACCTCAAAACTCTAAATAGCTGTGCTGTGGAGGGAAGAGTGCAAGGCCGTACAGTGGGGCATAAGGCAGAAGGGACACTAATCATATTGAGCTTCCGGGAATTGAGTGCACTCTACTAATTTGTCAGAAACAGTAATTACCAGTAGTGCCATCTGCAGTGAACAACATCTGAAGGAATGGGAGGGAAGGACTAGTCACACAGCAAAACTGCATGCTCTCTATGAAGCTGAGAAAGAGAAACTGAATCCTCCAGAAGATAATTATCTCCCTCTCCACAGACTACATAGAGATCCTGGGAAATAAATCACTTAACCTAAGCACTTCAGAACAACATCAAAGTCAATTGTATGTCACATTTATCTAGTCACTTGCTAAACTGGCATCTTAGTTGTTCACTTCCCAAATGTTTAACTGTTAGAATAGCTATAATATTAAAAATATCTCTGCTTTCATGGACACAAATACAGAAAAAAATCTGAAATATTTTTATATCAGGTGGACCAATGCAGAACTGCAAATCAGAGAGCTTGACATAGTTATACAACACCGAGCTTTCTAACAGTGGTCACTTAGTTGCTGACAGAGTAAGAGTAACAAGAAATCATTTCTGCTGGTGTGAGATGGTAGCTCTTCAGTATGAAGAATGACTCTCATAGTTAATGTTAGTTGATGTATTTATCAGATTCAGAGACAGCATAAATATCTAGACCAAAAAGAACGAGTTCGGCTTTCACTCTCTCACATCCCATAGGTAGGAAGATACTGTGCAATAGGATTACATATGCTGTACCTAGTTTGCAGGTAAATAGAAGTCCACAGAGCTGCCAGTTCAGGTGCTACCATGGTCTGTATGTCTGCACCAACCCCAAATATATTGGATCTACATCTACAGCAGCATACTCGTTGTTTCTTGCCTTTGCTTTCTTTCTTAAAACCTCTACAAAAGTAAACAAAAAAAGCTGTTAGATTAACTAGTTAATCTGTATAAAATAGCAGAAGGTTCAGCAGCATGATTTTCTCCTACTCTGATACAAAAATTACTATTAAAAGCCACCATCACAATTTACAATGTGAGAGCAGCGCTTGTGTGTATAATAGTTACTTTACTTTTTCTGACCTGTTCATCCCAGATGCACTATAGCATTGCAGTCATTGCCATACTTATGGCTGAGAGATCAGGACCACTGCATTACAGTACTCCTAAGGCATATGGGCTAATAAAGAAATGTGAGAGCTTAAATAATTTAGGATAAGAAATCAGTTTAGTTTTAGCTTAGCACTTGGCTACTAACAAAATTTTGCCTATTCTCAGAAGCGTCTTTCCATTTGTAGATACCGATATTAATAAGGTCAAGTTGTGCCTTCCTGAATATAAGCTATAACTTGAACTTAACCACCTTGCTTTCCAAACACACATACTTGTAAACCATACAGATGACTTTGAAAAATGTTACTTTTTTTTACTATAGATAGATAAAAGAAATAACATTGTTTCAATACCGTGAAATTTTTTACCTAGATTACTTGTCCAAGGAAAAATTGACAGTATTTCAGGAAGCATTCTTACAGGATAAAAGCTTATCCTGCTACCCTGAAGTGCCTCTAAAGAAGAACAAAAGACAATCACAACAACATATATTAGGTAAGATTACATTAGGTGCATCTAGTAAGATGTCCTACCACTTTATATTATCAAAACTCTACGCTGCAGTTTAGCCTGTAGATTTATTTTCAATACATTCTTAAACATCAAGGGATTGAATAGAATTAATGAACTCATCTGTCCTCAACAGATGCAGTGTGTAAGGTCACCAGGTTGTCACAAGCCTTGAAGATTATATGCTTGTGAATAGGCAGCTTACTCTGAGTCCAAACAAGAAATAGGTGCTGCAGGCTAGGACATTCACATAAGTCTCCGGCAAGAATACTTGCTGCTAGCAAGAATCTCCATCATCCCAAGAAGGCAAGTGGCTTTGCTTTTTAAAGACGGGTTTTAGTGTTTACTCACCATGACAAAAATGTTCTGCGATATCTATTTGGCAGAGGACTACACTACTACTATTCAAAAGTATTTTGCAATTGCAGTAGGGTCTGGCAATCCCTGGCATTTGTGCAGCTATGACTCACTTTAGCTGGGGCTTTCACAAGGACTACTACTTGGCATAACATAGCAGTGACTCAAGGCCAGAGATAGCATGAATGTGTCTTTTCCATTGGTGCTACATTTATTCCAAGGGGCAGCCCTCATTCTGTTATGGACCCGTTCTATGGAGGTACAACAAATGTGGGGCTGGCTAAAAGCAAAGTCTCTCATTCTTACTATAATTCAGCTAGAAAGTGCAGCTGACTTCAGGTAATGCTCACAACCCAGGCTATAAATGTCAAAACCTGGAGGCAGGCCTTTATCAGAAGCTGACATAACAATTTACTGGAAGATGTGTAGAATGAACAAAGGCAAGTGACGCTCATGATGGATGCAAGACTGCAGAAAGACACTAAAGAGTGACTGCCTTTATATCTTTCTGTCTTTTTTTGTGTCTTTCCATAAGATTTTCCACTCAAACCCTATACTTTTCACTACGTGGAGTGTGTGCAATCACCACTAAAGTTCAATGAGATAGTTTAAGAAATTATACAAAGTCACTGATATTATAGTACATGCTTTGAAGAAATTCTGGGGTGAGAAACATACAAGTTGGAAAAATGGAACTGGTGGTATGGTCCTCTTAAAATAATCTATTTTTAGCAGAAACAGTGTTGTTCAGGAGGAGCTGCAAACTCTCTTGTAAATAGAGATCCGGGTTCTAGCATTGATCTGGAAGGAAGTGGGGTCTCTGATAAAGAGCTGTGGCAGATGGATGATGGAAATTCCTCAGCTATGGGACGCACTGTCAGATTCTGCACAAATGGCAGCTTCTACTCGACACCTGTCATAAGCCTGTGGCACACTGAGACTGACAGGTGTTAACATACTGCAGTCTTTGCAATACTTCCTAAAGAGGAAGGCTAGCCTCTGGGAGGACAACATTTTGGCAGGAGCTAATGAGTATTTAATGGTGAAAAAGGTTTAGTAGTTTATAAGAACTATTTTAAAGTAAAGGAACTATGAAAGAAAATAGATTAGAAAATTATTTTAAAATTACATTTTATTTTCTTAAATCAGATTAAATTATAATGATATTTTTCAGACTAAATAAAGAATCTGTTTTACATGCTAATATAGCGTAGTAACTGAGGTGAAGCTTCACAAAAACATGCAATGCTTTTAACAGCTATTAGGGAAATCAAAGACTCTAACATCCAGAGTATCATCTGCAACACAGCTGAAGCAGAAGATAATATAAGTATCACCAGTCTTGTCAGTGGAATTATTTTAGGAGATACTTTCAAGAGAATGGTTGAATTACCCCATGGAAGAACTGTACTCAAGAATAATAGAGTCATCAATGATAAAAACTGAAGCAGCTGTTCCATTAGTCTCCAATCAAAACGGTGAATTGGTATTGATAATCATAACTGATAATGACCTTCCTGAGATGGTATGATAAACCATAAGATAATTCCTCCACTTTTAAACATAGTTGATTTCTATGTCATCACTAGAATTATCTCTGCACAGCAACAATTTTTTGTCATGCTAGAATGATGAATTTTTATCATATGCAGATGCTAGAATATGCAAGTCAGTGATTAAAGACAACTGCAGAGTTTGTCTAGGAGAAAAAGACCTAAGAGTAAAGGTCTTCTAGTCCTAATTTCTGGAACTGTTTGAAAGAGAAAAAGACTCTTCTCCGGGACATGTTAAAAAGCAAAATCAAAGCACTTTTATATTGATGATGGAATGATGTAGTTTTGGAAAGATACCATGAAATACATCTTTTAGCAGATTAGCAGACTTCTGCATTTTGACACACTGGAATATGCATTTATTCTTTAAGCTCTACACTATCTCAGTGATGCTTAATGTTGACATATTTGATATCATCAGCAAATGATTACTGGTGATTAACAGTATTTCCTTTACACAACCTAGCGAGAGAGAACCTGTCATGACAGACTGCTTAGGAAGGTTGGGGTTTTTTTCTCTCAATAATTAAGCTTGGAAGCAATGCTGGTTTTACACCATGTATTTTGACGTATTCCTAGCACTGCAAATAAATCTATTGACCTGAGAGCTGAGTTTACACCAAGCTATATTGTAGGACAGTTCTGTTTGATTATGTAATGAATACTCAATAAGAATTAAAATAATTTGAAGATCAGCCAGACCTCTGCTTATTTCCCTAGTAAGCACAGGAGATACTGATGATTGCGATGTATTCAAAATTAGACATTTGTTTTTTAAATTGTCCTATAGTAACCAATAATGAGAAGATGGAAAAAAATCTTAAGAAGAAAGATGGAGATGCAAAAGAAAAGGAGAAAATTAGTGCAACTCAGAGAATGTATACACTCTGTAAAAGGCAGCAAACCACAATCTAATACACCAAAAAGCAATATCTAGACATCTCAGGCTTCTGTTACAATTAAGAGGTCTAGAGGTCAATTGATAACAATTACAGAAGTTCAGCAAGTGCCATAATATATTGCAGAGAGAGTGTTAATGTTCTGGACAGCAATTATATCACCCTTCATTTAGATTTGCTGTGGGATTCTGTTACCAAGCGTTTAAATCAGCATTCTGGAGAGAATGTTTTTCAATTATCAGACAGACCAGTCTTATAGAGACACCTTTTTATGTCTTGTGCTTTACAGATTAAAAAACTTCTTATACTCTCAGGGGGATTGGTCAGGATAGTGTATCCTGAAAAGTTACTTTCAACTTTCAACAAAGGCTGAGCCAAGTACCAACCGAATCTTTTTGAAACTGGAAAAAGTACAGACAACAGTCTTTTGCCTGCCCCATTATTTTTCATTTTCACATGTCTTTCTCCTCCTGATCTGGCTGGAACAGTAAGTGCTCACAGTAGTCAGGTAGAATAGCTGACCTGTTAGACTCTAGCGAAATAAGACTAGACAGATAATCAGATATTAGTCTCCTGAGAGCATCCTGTAAGCCGTGAAACAATTCTTATTCTTACCATTTGCAGGGAATTTCCATCCCACCTGGAAACAAGAGGAATCGGCAAACAGAAAAGAGTTCTTTGCTATATGAAGGTATAGGAATACGTACACTGGCAGGCTGACTTGCCACGATTCCTGCCAGGGTCCTAGTCCTCTAATAATTCACTGTGACTTTGGCTGCACTGGCAAATTCTGTGGTGAAATAGAAGCAAGTCTTCAGAGAGAATCGGTTGGCACTGGAAACCCAACACCCACAAGTGTGTTTTGGGGATGTTTTTCTTCAAACTAGTGCTAATCTAGTCCCAGAGACTGAAGACCCCTTAGTGCTGGAGCACAGTAGGTTCCAGCACTCCTGGAAAGCACCTCCAAAACAATGCTGCAAACATCTTCATGCGTTCCTGGGCCTCCCCTTTACGTCAGCGAAAGCTCAGTATGTGGAGGTGGTTGGGAGGCTCACTTTGAAAGCCCTCTCCTCATTTGAACTGAAGTGCCAATGTATATAATGTACTCTCTGTACATTTGCACCACTGTGGTTCACTGGGTTGAACTATGTCACTTCCTTGCCAGGGAAAATAAAGCATAGACTGGAGAAGAGTTTGAACCAGTGCTCACCTCCTACCCATGACACTGAGGTCGTCCAAGCTGGACTTAACTTCCTAAATGAACTAGAGTGCATCTTGGTGCCCCAGTCCCCTGTCTAGTGAAAGGCAATGACAATGGCCACAGACCAAGGGAATCCTTGTGCTTTGAAGTTATCTTTCCGTACCCAAGCACTTCCGCCTAGTTACTATAGATCTGCCTACACTTAATTTTGTTTTTAATTTCATCATAGCTTAAATGGCGAAGAATGGTAACATGCTAAATGTAAAGGGATATTGTTTTCTATGCTCTAATCTCTCTCCTCTCTCTTGGACGCAAAGATGGGTGCAGTCTTCTCCTTTCCTCTATCTGTTGTTCTCTACTTGAGATTACTTCTCTCATTTAATTTTTAAGTGCCACTAAAGTTGTACTGTTAGTAATCATTTTAATGAATAACATAAGTGAGTGAGCAGTTAAATCAATGTATTGGAGATGGAATCTTAATCAAAATGGTATTTAGCTATGGGAAGTGAGAGTTTTAGAATTTATTTTCTATTAAGATGTTGACTGTTTCACTGAATGCAATTATTTTGTGGTTTTAATCACAACATGAAAGCTGAACTGCAGTTATGTTTCTGCATCTTTCTGTTCTCCTCCTATGGATATCCACCATCCTCATATTTAAAGGCCCATTTTAATAAGTCAGTGCCAAAATATTTGCACTCATGTTCTTTGTTCTTGAGATGTTTTTTACATCTATTTTAACAGTAGGCTATTGTGCTATTTAGGTTATCTTTCTTTAATTTTATTAAAGAGTAAACATTCAGGTAGGATTAAGCATGAGTATGCATATTTAAAACCGCTTTTTCTGAATTGCCCTAAGAAGAATGGAACTGTTTTCATTTGGGCTGCAGGTTTAAAATACTGTGTGGATGACTCTGCACTTAACATTTGTGCTTACTCAAATGCAAGCACGTAAGTCACATGTCTATACTTTTTGAAGATGTCCCTGCTCATTGCAGGGGGGGTTGGACCGGATGACCTTTAAAGGTCCCTTCCAACCCTAACTGTTGTATGATTCCATGAATCTCGGGGGTGAGGTACGCACAGGAAATTGCTTTGTGCATCCACAGTTGAGGTCTACATATGTAACATCACCAAAAAAGTGTTATGTAAATTTGAACCCACCCTTTTGAAGACATGGCTGCAATGGTCCTTGAGGTCTTGCTATTCTGTATGCTTTTTTTTTTGATGAAGGGCAGAACACCGCAATAATTTTCTTTCCTCTCCACCCACACTGGATGACTTTGCTCTTAGCAGGGTAAGTGCTCCTTTACAGAACTCCGTGAGTACCGTCAACCTCCCTCAAGCACAGTGAATGAAGATGGGCCACCCACAAGGGCTAGATTTTCAAAGTTCTTTATGCACTCGAAGTGATATGCAGGCACACAAACATGCCATCAAGTTTCACATGTTCCTGTCAGGAAAGTAGCTAAGTCCAAGAAAAATACAGCAGATGTGTGATGTCAGCTATGGAAAATTATATATGAGTGGTTTTAGGTTGCTCTGTGGTCCTGAACAGTTAAATTTTGAAGAATCAAAATGCTTTTCAATACTGGATTTGAAGGCTCCCAGGTGGAAAAAAAATACTGATATGAGCTGGTTTGTTTCCCCCTCACCCCCCTTCTCCTATCTGGGCTTCATTTTTAAGCATGAAAATTCTTTCTCATGTCATTTTAGATGCATTGCAGATTGTAGGTATCTTGAAGTTGAGTAGGTGGCTTCTGGACTGGAAATCACAAGCCTGTGTTAAGTGCCTTTGTTCCTTTTACAGTACCTGAGGGTTAGGTGTATTAGAATGGAATCCAAATCAATTCTTAGACTTTTAAGAAGTTAGGAAAGGGGTGATCTACCCTGGCTGTGTTTTAGAGGGCTTTCACATTGCATTTGATTATGCTGTTATCTTGCACGCCTCAAACCTGGAGGGTAGAGAAAGGTTTCATATGAACTTGGGCAGAATTTAGGTGCTGAGCCACTCAAAATAGTGCTCTTCTGGGTGTTTGTATGAGTGCTGCTCTACAGTCCTAGAGAATTTTCACAGTTAAATGTAAATGCTTTCTCTGGATCTTCCACTGTTAGGTAGCAGCAGAGCTGAGAGTTGAGAAATGATTTTACATTTAGGTACTTAAAATCTTTACCAAATTCAACCCTTGAATTATTTTTCTTTTTCTCTTTGTCAACATACCATCACTTCCCATTTTATAATTAATTTTCTATACTCTGATGAATTAATCAGCATTCTCTGTTCTTTTCTAGAGACTCAACCAAACTGAAACTTTAATCTGTAAATTTTTCTATTTCTTGTCTTTAAAACCATTACTTCAGTGAGGAATCAGTTAAATAATATGATCTCAAGAGTGGATTCATAAGAACTCACGATTCATCTTTTTAATGTGGAAAGTTAACCACTCTGACAGTAGTCTCAAGCAGTTTCTGAAAGATGGCATTGCTGTTCTCCTCACCCTGTAACTATGCAGCTCCTTTGACAAATAACTGATAGACTTAAAAAGGCTTTGAAAGACAGTGAATTATGTAGCCCTGTTCTTCTATTCACAGACTCATTAAATATGACTGAAGAAGTTAGAGACAGTGGTTCTCCTTTGCAGAAGCCATTCTGGTTCGTGCCCCCTTATTAATAATAGCGATTTGAATCCTGCAGTCTTGCTTATACATTAACATTGTTCAATTTGCTGTTTCTGAAGTGATGCCTAGCAGGTCTGAAATGCCACTGTTGACCCCTTTCTTCACCTCCGTGCTTTTTTTTTTAAAGTCGGCCCTCCTACTCTCAGCAGGAGAAGATGATTTTAACTAGGAATTTAAATATTGTTGTTAGGCCAGCTGCTCCTGTACTAAGTGGCTGATGAATATCAGTAACTCACTGTCCTTTAGTTTATTATCCTGCATCAGCATCTCCTTCTTTTGACAGTCATCTAGGTAATTTCTCCAGCTTTTCTTCAATATCCTTCTTTTCCATTTTGAAGTTTTCCTTTATTGCTTCTTTTGTTCCTTAGGAATACAGACAATCTGAGATGATTTCTTTTCCCTCAAGTTTTCTTCTGGGAATTAAAGAATTTTTATTATTTTTGTTTCCTGTTTGCTTTTCAAAAATTTTATACCTATTTTTCACCAAGTATTTTACTTAAAGAATAATTTCTTCTCTAGTTTTGAGAGGGAGGGATGGATTTCTATTTTTTACAATAAAGTACAAAGAAAATTCAGATTTGGGACTACCTGAAACCAGCTTGTGTTGGTATCATCCTTAGTCCTGTGTCATTTGAGAAATCTCATTGGCTCTGATTTTAAGTTATTTTTAATGGCACTTTTATGTGCCTTAACATTCTAAACCCAGAAATGAGATGAAGAATTGTATTTTCTCACTGTTTGTGCTACATGTTATTTTAGCTGTAATCCTCCACCTCTTTCAGTGCTAGCAAGCTGCTGGACCTACACCGGGGTGAACTTAAGTGTTTTTAAATAGATGCTCCAAATTGCTCATGTAGAAAGAAGATGTCTTGTAATCCTGTGAGTAGCCTTAAACTTCTTACATCAAACTTTCTCAATAGTCACATTAATTACATAATATATTTTAGTGACAGGATGAAATTTTATAGACTAGTAAAGAGTTTTAATGGCTCCATAAACATCAGAATGCCAAGGCATAAGAAGAGTTCATTGCATATTTTGCAAAATGCAGTCAATCTGACAGATCAATCCCTAATAAACCTAAGGACCGTGGCTATTTTCAGGGCGAAAGGACTTCCCAGAGAGAAAGGGCTTGAGGACGGGCTGTGCTTATTTTCCTTCAGAGGGGGACAGCGCTCCTGCTCCTTGGAGCCAGTGCCACCAGCTGCAGAAGGGGAGCTGCTTCTGCACTTACTCTGTAATAAATGCATATTCTCTTCTCTGAGCTCATGCCTCTGCTGTCATCATGCTAGGACGCTGCCTGCTGTGTTAATCCACCAATAAAGAGACCTCAGGTCAAACAATAATATGTGCCTTTACCTTCTGCCAGTACCCCCAGGACCGGCTATTAATTTTCAAGTCGTTGAATTTTCACTTAAGCTCTCTGAAGCGTGGTGAGTCTCTTTGACTGTTAAAGCAGCTGTAAGCTGTATACATAAAATAATAACCAGATGATGATGTGTAAAGAAGCAGAACCCAAACCAAAACACTGCCTTTCATCCGAATAACCACTGAATGGGGGTTTATTTACATTTCTCTGCAGTTACATCTTGACTCAAAGGATGATGATGACGATGACTACAGAACGGTTGGCTCCTTAGGCTGAGAATCACGCAGCGCAGGTTACTCCAGGAGTGAGTGCCCCGTAGAGACCTGCAAGCGGGGACATCTCCGGGGCCAGGGAATTAGGGTGGGCAGAGACATTCAGGAGCCATCCAGCCCTGAAGCCGCGCAAAGAAATCCCGCTTTATTTAGGCGCTGCTCCGGGCGGGACGTTGCCGCCTGTCCCCACGGCGGGGCTGCAAAGCGCGGAACCTCGGGCGCGTCCCCGCCGCCGCCGTTGCTTTTCCTGCCTCGGGTTTGGTTTGGGGGGTGG
>JANZLQ010000056.1:19336339-19357342 GCA_026212715.1 Elanus axillaris
CCCCACCCCAACAACTATTAAACATTTTTTGTAAGTCTGTCAGACTCTAGACCCCTTCCCCCATACTGAATGATGATTTATCAGTCTGTGTGAAGCATGTTGACCTCAGCACATCTCTCCTCTTCAGAAGGCTGCTGTGTTATCCTAGTTAGAAACACCACTGGTTATACTTTTCCTAATATGTGTCTTTGAAAACCTTGGTAGATTATGGAAATATTTTTCAAAAGCATTGATGGAAATTATACCAGTGCAGCTGTGCATCTTTAGAATGTTTTCTAATGAACATATTGTACCTGAGGTATGAAAGAAATTATCAAGTGGTTTGAGAGAAAAGAATATGCATGCTAATTTATCAGTTCAAAGACTTAGTTACAAAGGAGGAGGACCAGCTAAAAAAAAAAAAAAAAATTTTTTTGTTTGTCAGAGTGTGGTTGTGATTACAGGACTGAGTGTAGGTCATTACATACACATCTTATTAACAGTAGCATTTATAAAAAATAAGTTGATAAGAAGTCTTCAGTGAGAAAAAGAGGTAACTTACCTGCATTATTTTATTTGGTGCTCCAGAACATCTCAGATAAAATGGAACCTTTGGTATAAATATCCCTGTATCTGAATCAACTATTTCCAGGCTTGCCTTTCATTCAGAGGCTACGAGGGAAAACTGTGGTTGAGAGATTTTTCTTTTTTTTTTCTCCTTTTTTTTTAAGTGACTACAAATTGACATGTTTTGCAGATCGTGATTCTCTGGTACATAGTGCGTTACAACTCAGGGGTGTTTGCAAATAGCTCAGGAGCTCTGGCACCCTTTAGCAGCCTGCTGCAAGATAGGATGGAAATACAGTTTTTCTGCTTCTTTAGATGCCTTTCTGTAGTTTCAGCCCCAGCTTTTCCTTGAAGTTCAAAGTCAAACACAGAAGTAATGTTTTTCTCAAGGACAGACCAGGTTGCACCAATTCTGGCTGTTTTCCTAAAAACATCTTGCAGGGGCCAACCTACATTTTCAACATATACTTTTAGAAGATTGCAAGTTGCATCGCTTTAGAGTATGCATTCATACACAAAGTATTTTGTGCCGGGTGTCAGTAAAGTGACTTCAGGCGTAACAAATGGAGCTAAAGCCTAAGCAAGGACATTGGAAGTTGAGTCCAACCAAGAGTTTATCCTTTCAATCAATGGACTGCCCCAAAAGCTGTAGTGTGACATTAGACTGAACTTCCTTCATCAAAGGGTTTCGTTGCAGTTGAACTCTAACCCATAAAACAGTTGTTTTCCCCCAGTTCTGCACATGCGGCACAAAGAGACCAGAATGGTCAGTGCACTTGACGTAGCTTCATGAGTCAGTATTTTGAAGGACTATTTTTGTCAATAGCTGACATCTCTTCTGTAGCAGAAATTGGGCTGCGAGCCTTTCTATAAGGTATGTGCAGGAAAAGATTAGTTACCCAGCAGGCACTGCAGTCCTAAATGTTCGGCAAGCCCATTATTCTTGTTGAACTCAAATAAATAGATAATTCATAGGCAGAACATAAGAACTGACAATGTAATTAATATTATTTCCTTTGTTCTAGCCATACAGGTGCAGCATAACTGTAACAGTTCTTCTAATTTATACTGCTTTAAATGGGATGTGCTGGTCAGCATCCCTGTCAGTATATTGTAAGTTTAACTTAATTTTGGCCATGTCTTCCCTTCAGTTTTGTAACCTGATGTTCTAAAAAGCAGTTATAAATGCTCCATTGCAATGTACCTGTCAGCGGGTACAAATGTCAGCTAATCTTTTCTTTTCCATTTCAAAGTATCTTTTAGGAAAACACTTACATAATACAGCCTATGTTTTCCTCTCATATAAATTCCTGGATCAGAGTTAAGCCCATCATAAGAACATGGGTTTCTTAATATTTGATAATAGTGATTTTCTGTTTCATTTGAACATCTGTATTGTTTATTCATTATTATCCTCACTATTACGTGCTTTGTTCATGATGTGACAGTGAAGAACTTGTTATTTAGCAGTCTGAGTGGTTTAATATGGTCTATTTTATTAAAAGTTTATTAAAATTTTCTTTTGTTAAAGTGTAACAAGACATAAAAATTGAGAAATACTTGTTTTCTTTGCACATAATTTTCTTACAATGGGTTTAAAGAAAACCTTCAAACTACGGCAATCCATTAAAAAAAAAAGGCTCTCCTAGCAAATTGAAGTACAATTTAAATGACTTTTATCTTTCTGTTTGTTAAATACGCCTAGATGTTAAATAAGAGCATCCTTGCTAGAAATCCGAGACTTTCCTAGCTGGATAGAAAAGGTTACAGGTAAGCACTTGTTGACTTTGGTCAACTTTTTTCTGGATACGTAAGTCTGGCCACAGAGTAAATTACAAGGGGGTTGAGGGACCTGTGGTTTTTCTTTGAAGCTGTAGAGGAATTGTAATAATCTGGGTTGAATACAACACATAGTTTCTATGGCCAGTAGGTCAGACTACTTAAATGGACTTGGCATATGCACTATTTGAGAGTGAGTTGCCTTGGTTTGTGCTATCATGTACATATATATATTCACTAAAAAAGTTATGTATGTTGAACTCAGTAAAACAAAGGTGAGCATCTACCAAGATGGGTAAAGAGCCATTTTTGTAGTACCATGTACGAGAGAAGAGTACTAGGGCATTACCTGCAGAGCCCTTTCTTGCACTGCATATTAAATTGAGTGTGTACTTAGGTAAAATAACAATATCATAACTTACTTGGTAAAGAGCAGCAGAGAGAAGTGATAATTATAAATGACAGTAGGTAGCACACTGACAGGAACCTTTCAAAGGGTGGCGGATGACAGTGTCGTTAATTTTTATTTCTTAACAATTTCTCTGAATGGTAATAATTTGTAAGGAGTAATTCAGATGCAATTGAATTAACCTGGAGATGACATGGAAGTCCTGATGTTGCATTTTTACACATGCGAACATTTTTAATAAGGCTGAGGCTGAGAATAGTGTGGTGAGTTCAGTGGCCTGCCAGCCCATCTAAAAACTTGATTCTACGTGTCTGAACTTAAAATGGTAAATCATGCAACAACACTGAACTAATAGAGGTGAGACTAGAAAGGTCATCAGGAGTTGACGAAAACAGAACTCACTCCAAAGAAGAGGGAAATCTCAGTGATACGGCAAAGATGGAAAACAATAATTTCCAAAATATGCATTCACTGGTGGATGTTCAAGTCAGTGGGACCTGTTGTGATAATCCAGTCTGATATCAGAATAAAGAAAACTGGAGACTTTATCCCGGCTTCTGCATCAGGTTTGCTGCTGCAGTGTTACTGTGCTAAGTCCCTGCATAAAGATTTGATGAGGAGGAATCCAATGAAGTATTGTACAGTATTTCTAGTCCAAGGTTTCTCTGGCTTCTAGCCAGTGGATCTCCTACCGCCTTCTGCCTGCTGAAAAAGACTGATTTTTTTCCCAGTACCACCTGCTACAGCTGGCTCAGCCACTGGATCCCAGGTCCATCTCTTTGTGGGGAAATCCAGGTCTTGTTTCATCACTCTGGTTCTGCAGGGCAACCTCAGGGTGCAGACCCATGGCTGCAGCTGCTCTTCAGAAATGGAGTGTCGTCTGCAGCCACCTGCTCTTCAGCAGGGAAACCAGATCTTCCTTGCCCTGTGTGCCCAAGTTTTGCCTTGACAAGAAGCACCTCAATTGAATCCTGAAAATTCTTAAAGGAATCAGCATTTTGGTCAGAAAACCTCCTGTCGTCTTTCTCTTTCCAGCTTAGTCTTTCATGATATGTTGTAGATTATTTGCTGAAGGAAACCTCCTCACCTCTTGGAGATAAAAAGCTGCAGTGCAGTGATATGCCTAGCAGTTGTAGCAGGATGAATGATCTAGTCCAAAATGAAAGTTTTATACAAATGTGTCACAATCGGAGATACTCTACACAGAGTGGAAATTTCCATTGAATTGGATTTACCCATGCTGCAGTCATACAACTACTGTTAAAAATATTTCCCGGGTATATGTAGTTTAAGAGAGAACCTGATAGCAGCTTATATTTTCCTCTCAGATAAGTAAACTTAGCTACTTACATTTCTTCAGAAAATGCTGAATTGTTTGTTTAACCATTTTGTAAACCCTTTCCAGTTTTTCTTTGAAGAACAGACCTCAAAAATGGGTAGATTATATAAATATTAGCCTCATTAATGGCAGATACATACAGAATATTACTTCACTACTGCTACTTCATACTGCTGAGATACTCTATCCCAGGATTAGCTCCGGTACTGCTCTGGTGTACCTCATGTCCTTTTTGCTTTCTTCCTTGATCCTCAAATCCTTTTCCCATGTCACTGCATTCATCTCTGATAAGGTGTGAATGGCTAATTCTGTGTTTCTAAATTCATATGCAGTTACTTTTTTTATTTTCAGGAAGACAGACATAGTGAATAGGAAAGATCTGAGGTAACATGAGATACGTCCCCTCTGGATTAAATTATTTGAGGTCTTAAATAGATTGTTAGTCCTTTCATTTAATATGGTTTTCTTCTTATTTAAGGCAGTGTACCATGAGGGATTAAGTCTTATTATTATTAACGTAATATTATGGTCCAATTTATCTTTCAGAACAAAGTTCATCTGGATGGAATTTATACCAGGAAAAAGTTGTAGTATTAAGTATTAATTTAGGTGGCTAACTCTGTCACTGTAAGTCATGACAATTTTTTTTTTTCCTTCATTGTCTGTTGCCACATTTACATGGCAGAATTATGTAGATGTTTTTAAAAATGAAGTATCCTTAGTGTTTTCCCTGGGGGAGAAAGGTACTTGATCTCACCAGCATACAGCCATTGAATATGTAGTGGATTGTATCAAACGTGCTGCAGTTGAGCTGTGGACCTGTACCTTAGGTTCTTGTTCTGTCAGTGAGAGCCATCCAGCTGATGATGGCCTGCAGGTGGCATCCAGAAGGGGACAACTCTGACAGCCGTAAATTTTAGTTACTGTCTGACCAGAGGTGTAATAATCCTGTTGTAAAAGATATGTGTTATATTTAATACACAGTAAATTACAGTGGACAAGTCATGATTTTGCTTGCAGAGAAAGAGCGCAAGCTTTTTATTACATGGTTTAGCTATTTTCACTAGCCCTTACGGAGTAGATCCACCTCTTTGTACATTTATTCATTAATTTCATTGACCTTTGGATTAGTCCATAATTGCCTAATGACGGTTACACTAAAATTTCAGTGGAACCCATTCACTGTATTACTCCTGGGGAGATGTTGTCATTGCCTAGTTATTGTAGTTGTATGGCTTTTTCTATGATGTTAAGCCAGGTTCACCTACATGCCACAATTACGGTGCGCAGTTCAGTGCAAGTCTCTGGTTCTGTTGCTACTTCAGTCTATACAGATTTCTTTACCTCCTGTGGGAGGAGACTGATACCTGCTCACGTGTGTACCAGAACTTGGAAGTATTTCAAATAAGCTTGTTTTGTGAAGAGCTGTAGTAGATTCCTAGTTACCTCAAGATTTTGCTGGAAATGTGCGATGAATTGTGTTAGGACAAGTGTTCACCTGAATATGTTGAAACAACAGCAGCTTAAGTGACTGAAAATGCCTTAAAAAGGAGAGCTCTTTTTATATATTTCTTAAGATGCTAGTGACATTTTAAAAAATGATTTAAGAAATTTAAAAATTAAAAAAATAAATTGAATTAATTTAATTTTAATAAAAAATTAAATTTAAGAAATCCAACAAAGCTGACTGCAATTTGATGAATGTTATAGTGGCTGTGTGATGGCATTTAATTAGGGTAACCGCTTCTTATTGAGGTGATGGTTCTCCGCGTTCATTTATGTTAGGTTTATTTTAAGTCTATTTTGACACTATGGAAAGTGTTTCTTGGATCAAGGCACTTAACCCACCAACAATATATCAGTTCATTCTGAACTTGATGACAATTAACCTTTCATCAGTCAAGCGCAGATAGGTATCTGCAGTCTCTTGAAAGGGGTGCTGACATGTGGCACATGGATTTATTTGTGTCTGTCTTTGTGTGATGGTTCTAGCCTGAAACTCCCAGGAGATCAGATACTGCTGTGGTTACTACATGTTTCACATATCCAAAGAGGTGATGCCTTTTCATCACCCTGTCCTTCCTTAGCAGCTTGGGGATATTTTGTCCTTTACTTAATGCTATTTGTCCCTTTTCAGTTCTATCTACTTAGGCCCTGTAATTTGCTGTTGTTGTCCTTTTATCTTCTGTTCTCTGAATCTTCATTTATTCCTTGCTGTTTGGTCTGGATGAACAGTAGAATATGGCTGTTTAAATTTTAATTATTTGATAGCATGATCTGGCCAAAACTCACAAAGAAGGCAAAATTTACCAACTGAGAAGATAAGACTTACCAATTTACATTTCTAGGCTTCATTCAAATCCATCTGAAATAAATGTCCCTAAGAATTTTAGTAGGTTTAGACTTCAGTTTCAGTCAAGGCAGTACAGATTATCCTCAGGCCTAATTTATCTGCCTGATAAATTTTATGTTTTGTAGCATGCAATGGCTGGAAGGCTTTCCTTAGAAGACATTTTGTAGAGGAAGATGAATATATATTTGTCTAAAAATTTTACAATGACAAAATGCTCTTGATCTCTAAAATTAAAATATAATTGGCATAAGGGCCCCTACTAATTTTTCAGCTAGCATTAGAAATGTTTGTACTAGAAAAAAAGGAAGGACCTACTTGTTGAATATATTGGGTACTTTAGAGTACTTTCCTAGGCAAAGAACAGCTTTAAGATATTGTAGTAATGAATTTCTCAGAACAGTGGAAGAGGTGTACTTACACTGCAAATCTGGGTGTTACGATCAGTACGTTACCCAGTTTTTGTAAGCCAAAACAAAACATACAACAGATTCTGAAAGTCTGTAATTAGAACGTGGAATAATTGATGTGAGGAAAGAGAAGTGACCTTGCTTCTCTGGGGTGGAACAAGAACTGCTCAGAGCGTCAGGAAAGACGACATTAGCATAGCCTTTCCTGAAGAGAATATTTTTTTACATGTTGAAAGATTGTTTTTACCAAATTGATATGTTTGGGGGCAAGGCTGCTGTTCAGAGGGAGCTGCAGAGGCTGGGAGAATGGATTGACAGGATCACTGTAAAATTCATCAAGGATGAGTGCTAAGTCCTGCACCCGCGTGGGAAGCCTCCCTCAGCAGGACAGGCTGGGGACTGGCTGGCTGGGGAGCAGCTCTGCCAAAAAGGACCTGGAGTTCCTAGGGGACAGCACAGCGCCTTGGCCACAAAGAGGGCCAGTGGCCTCCTGGGCTGCTCGGGAGGTTGGGGGAAGTGATTGTCTCCCTCTGCTCATTGCTCATGAAACCGCATCTGGATACTGCATCCAGTTTCGGGTTCCAGTTTCCATCCTTGAAGCTCAGCAGAGGGATACCAAGCTGGTCGGGCAGGAGCACTTGCCCTGTGAGGAGAGGGCTGTTCAGCCTGGAGAAGAGATGGCTTTGGGAGGACCCAACAGCAGCCCCCCAGCACTTACTGGGAGGTGATCGAGAAGACAGAGGTAGGCTCTTGGTGGTGGTGCATGGTAAGAGGATGAGGAACAATGGTGATGAATTGCAATGGGGGAAATCTCAACTAGGTATAAAGAAAAAAATTCACTGTGAGGATAATTAAATGGTGGAACTAGCTGTTCAGTGAGGTTGTGGGATCTCTGTCCATGGAATTTTCAAAGACCTGACTGGACAAAGTTCTAAGCATCGTGGTCTGAATTCAGTATTCACCCTTGAGTAGAAGTCAGCTTCCAAAGATCCATTCTAAATTGCATGATTCTTTTGAAAACCACAGGAATCTGCTTGGTTTTGGGTTTTTTTTTGTTTTGTTTGTTTTTTTTTTTTTTTTTTTTTTTAGTATAGTTTGCTATCTTGTGCAAGGTTCTTGCTCTCTGTTGTATAGCATAAAAGGGAGGGATGCAGAAATAGGTAGTTGTCTCCATCAGGTCTACAAAACTGGGAAGACTATTTTTGTGACCACATATGGAAGTAAAGAGCTATTTTTACTAAGATGGTAAAAGTGAGTTCACTATACTAATCAAGCTGAATATGTTTGAGAATCCAGCAGCTCTGAATTGGCACAGAGAATTACCTGTACTTGGATAGATAGATATGAGGAAAATTTTCAATTGATTTCTGGACTGCAACTTGATAGGAGTAGAGGCGGCAGTTATACTGGTCTGAGCATATCAATATTTGGATGAACTTTCAAGGAGAGAAGTTTAACTCTGTATTATATGAGAAGACTGATGGATAAAGAATATCTGTGATGCTTTGAGTCCAGATGATAATTTTTTCAAGATCTTTAAAAGCCATTTGAATTAATAACAAATTTGACCAGTGTCATTTCAAGTAGTATGTAGCATTATCTGAAAAGTGATTTAGAGGAGAGCAATTTGTGTGGAACTCAGAACAAAATTATTCTTCTGGAACACATCTTTAATAATATCTGTTGTTCTTAATGTTAAAAATTCACATTTCTATAAATGTTCTTTACAGTCAGATTGTGCCTTTATTAAGTGTTCAGAGTTAAGTCTGGTTATATTGTTCAGTAATTTCTCTTTGGATTAGTTTTTTGTTCTATTAGTATCACAGAGATGTTGAAGATAATTTTATAGAAATGTGATAATGCTTTTAAGTGAAGGTCTTGCTGGGACTAAAATTAATTGTACTGAAGTTATTGTGTGTGGGAGAAAATGTTTCATGTCTTTCAGAGATGTACTTCAAAGCTGTAATGACTCAAAAGAGCTTGATCATCTGATGCTTGTGATATGTATTAAGATATCACAAGTTTGATAGTCTAAACACTCAAATATGTAGGCAACACTTTTCATTACAGGGAATGAACAGCAGAGGTACCTGCTTTTATTCTGGCAGTGCTGAATGTTCTTTTTTTTTTTTTTTTTTTAAAACCAAAGCTTTATTCATTTAATATGAAGTGAACTTCTTTATGTAGCTTATCCTAAAAATCTAATGCTTATTTCTGCATAATAATTTCTGATATTTTTTCCCCACACTTTTCCATGATAATTTTACTGCTGACTTAAGGTCCATCTCCTCAGTAAAAACTCAGGAAGGAGAAGGGAAAGAAGAAACAGGGCAGGAAATTATAAATAGCCAGACAAATATGAGATTAGAGAAGGCAAAGAGCACAAGATTGTGTATCCAGAAGAAGAATCAACTTAACAGTGTGTGGTAGGTATACCAGATAAAAAGATGTAGGGAATAAGTAAAATGTACTTTAGTGGGAGAGATAAATACATTTTGACACACAAAAGAATATGCCAAAGTCTGACAAGGCAGAAGGAGTAGGAAATAGATTGACAAAAGCTTTTGAAATGGAATGGATGGAGGGAAGAGAAAACAGATTTTTGTCAAGAGAGTGTCTAAACCAGTTTAGGAAGGTTGAAGATGAAGGAATACAACATCAGTGACTCTATATCCCACAGGATTAACAAGAGCAAGTAAGGATTTCTGGAGACATATTTTCAGTAGCTGCATTTCTTTGATTGCAGTTATGCTTATTTTCCCAGAAATTTTCTATGATGAATAAAGCATATCAGTGAAGAAGCTGATGATGAAATGCAAAAGAGAGTTCATTTCTGCAGAACTGTGATAGAACTGATGGGTATGAAGCCAGCCATCAGTTTGGAAGATAAAGCTTGAGAGATGTTTAAACCATCCGTTACTGACAGCTAGCAGTGGAAGTAAGCTTTTAAGAAAATCTTTTGAAGAAAAATGTAATTGTGTCCTATTCCAGCAGTCATGACTATGTGGTTCTGCTGCTATTGCTGCTACTGAAAAGAAGTAATATTTGTGTATGTGTAGGAGTCCCAATCCCTTTTCAGCTTCTGAAGAATACTACAAGTCTGTCTGAGGCCCCTGTTTTATCTTAGGAAGATCCAAGGAAATATGTAAATATGTATTTTAAATTATTGACATAAGAGTAATTACTCATTCCTACCATGTTGAAGTTGCATTTTGCTCTCTCTGTAAGGAAGTTTCTTCTGTCTCAGGCACTGCTTAAACTTATCATCCTTGTAAAGTCAGTTTTTTATCTATACCTGATCCTATGCTGTGGTCATTCATGTGACACATGCCTAAGTACTTGCTTTTTTAGCTTCTGAATTAGAATCACCACCAGCCTCTGTAAAAATGTCTGACTCTGGATGTTGGAGCGTCAGTGACCATGTTTTGTTTTTCAGCCATGTTTTAGGTCCTTTTTTCATGTGAGGAATTTGGCTAGGTCAGGTGACCTCTGAACTCTCATTGATGGGGCCATGAAATACACTTCTTTACTACATACAAGTATATCATGTTCGGTGTTCTGGTGTAAGGTAGTGTCTGGTTAGATGTCTGATCGGTTGGAAACCTTGTCTGTCTCAAATGACTTCTTATGAAGCATTGTCTGGTTAAATGCAGTATTTTTACAAACTTCTGAAGCTGTATTGTTGCTAAGAAAGTAGTCTCCCATGTTTACAATTTGGGAAACATTACATTTTGTCTGAAAGTAGAGAGAAATAGTTGCTTGTTTTTTTTTTTTTAAATGTACTGGAAAATGAAGGTTAAATTGTATTATACTTAGACAAAGGACATAAATGTAATATGCTGGGAAGAACAGACAGTGAATAACATCTATCTTAAGGCATGTTTTGTGATTTACATAAGTGTCACTGTGCCCTACCCCTGTATTGGTAAAACTCCTGAAGAAGATCCTCAGCTAAATGAACTAACACAACTAGTCTTATTGTTTTCATTTGCATGTGTATGGCAAAAAGGAAAATGGTATGTTCAGCACAGAAATTATCTGAAATACTGATTTTCCTTCTTATTTATTTATTAAATGATCATCAGATTATTCCTTGTATGGAAGTATCATTTTATCTCCAAATAGACAAAGCCACTGCACAGGGCTGTTTAAACCTCACAGACACTGAGGGCTTGATTGAGTTGCTTGCACACAGGCATGAATTATTGGTGGAGATACCTGAGGTTCCCTGCCCAGTCTCTGCTACTTCTCCAGAAGTCTAAGGGTTCCCCATAAATCAACCCTGCTTGGAGGACTGGGCACCCTTGGGTGTCTTGGGTGGGAATAGGAGCCTGGGAATGGACACCTAAATTGATCCTTAGCTGTCTTTAAATACTCCCACCTATGCTGTATGTGTACTTCCATGTGTAATACTTTGATATGCATGATGCAAATAGCAGTAGGAGCACTCTCACTATGTCAATTTTTTTTCCCAGTTCATTACATAAACTGACAGATATTAATTGCAACTTAAAACTCATCTGATTGGTTTTTCTCATATTTAAAGGAGAACAAAGACCTATGGTATTAATGTCTAAGATGAGCATGTTGCTTGATGTTGAAAAGACTTATTTAGTCATTAGTCACTTGTGCTTAGGGATTTATTAGTCATGGTAATGTCTCCAATTAGTTGAAGGTCAGAGAGCATAATTAGGGCACTTTTTGCCTAATTACTGTTAACTATATACATGCAGTTTACTGTTGAGTTTATGAGGCTAGCTGAAGTGTTATAACAACAGGCATGTTAAGTGAGGTCTCCTTCTTATTTATAAAATCATTAAAATCAGGATTAACACCCACAGTAATAGGTGTAAAATAACATCTTGCCATGGAACAGAAATGTTTTAATGTCTGATGTCATATTTTTGTTCTAAATCATCTCTCCAGACATTCTGAAAAAGACCAGCTGAGTGAACTTTGTTGGAAAAAAATGTTTTACAGTAAATGGAGAGGACCAAGTATTATGTTCTGTGTGTAGCAAAATAACCTTTAGATGAACTTGGAAAGGAAAAATATTCCTCTTTAACTGAGCTTGCCTTTCTTCCTGGGCTTGTGAGATAGAGGGGAAAGTGCTACTGTTAAAGTGAGGGTGGAGTTAATTGACATTAATCTTCATGTGTTTCTTATACTTATTTTTACTGCAGAGAAGTAAAAAGGTGTTCAGCCCAAGTTAACTGTTGCTAAATATTTGAATGGCATACCTGAAATTAACATTTTATTTTCTGGTTTGGAATGAAGTTTGCTGTCATCTGTCTTTCCTTCTACCCCGCTTCAAACCCCGGAGAAAAAGCTGGACTTTGTAATGTGAGATGCACAGAAACTTGTGTAAAAGGTCAAGAGTTTTGACTGATCTTCTTTTCCAAAGTGAATGTTTCTTTAAAGAACATGGTCTAGCAGCCTTGGTTGGATCCTGATAACACCATCTCCACTGATCCTGCTGACTGTGTAAATCTGAAGGGATCTCTACCTTTGAAATAGAGTAGTTCAAATCTATTTAGTACAACAAAGATCAGTAATTCAGATTCCTAGAAATGAATACGTGCACACTATCTGTCCTGTTGCCTTTGTGTGTCTAGCTGCTCTTTTGGAAGAGTTTTATGCAACTCCCCAAAAACATCTGGGTTGAGAATTCAAGTTGGCAGGTGTTGTGTGCTCTGGTTCACTGGAGGGCATACAGAAGACTTTGTATATATTCTGGTCACTTCCTTTTTCCAGCCAGCATCATTCCTTTCTTATCTCAGTCCTGTGGCTGTGCCTCAGTAGCTACAACTTAGGAATCAAAAGTATAGAACTGGGTGCCATCAGCACCCAGCATACTGCAGAGACATTACAGTCTTTATTGCATGCTCAGTGGTCTTGGACACATTTTAAAGAAGAGTTAAAAAGATGGTATTCTGGTAGCAAGGTGGGTTAATCACAGTCAATCATCTCTGAAAAGGCTAGTAAGATAGGAATAGAGAGGTTAAGAATAGCTCCTTTCACTGTGTAGAACAGTGATAGTTCAGTTCCTCCACATTTGGTTATATTAATTTCTGATTTGTGTTGGTTCCTTTGCTGGTTTAGCTAATGTATTAGTGAGCCAAAAGCTCTTGTTAACCTGGTGTATTGGTATGGAAGTCTAGTGTATTTCTTTGCTAGAAGTTGGCACTTTTGTCCTAGATAATTCTAGATAATTGACATACACACCCCCCTTGGCACAACATTTTCTAGATAAATCCAGATAGTTCCATGTAAATAGTAGGAAATGCTCATTTTAAGCCACAACTCTTGTCAGACACAAAGTAAAGAAATGTTCCCTCTGATAAAAGTGCCTTCTTAAATGGATTTACTTAGTAGTGGCTGGAAAAGCTGTCAGATGTTGGGATGCAATTTTTCTCTCACCCCCTGGAACTGCATTATTAATATATTTATTAATATTATTAATATTTCCATCCTTGGAGGTCTGCAAGACCCAGTGTGATCAACCCCTGAGCAACCTACTGTGACCTCAGAACTGGCCCTGCTTTGAGCAGGAGGAACCTGGAATAGAGACCTCCTATCTCCAACCTGAGTTGTCCCATGAATCTATAAATAAAATTGAGCTCTTCAAAATGTCAAGATATTTGAGTGAGTGTGAGGTATCATGGTTGTAACTCCTCTTGGGTTTAGGTGGGAATAGCATGGCCTCTTGTACTTTTCATTTGGCTAAATCTGTGCTGTTCTTAACAGCAGCGTGGAAAGAACATTAAAGCAGGCCAAAATTGTGTCACCATCACTTCAAATTCTCTGCAAATAATTGGGCTAATCCTGAGAGTCAGGTGCCCTGGTCTGTACAGAGCTCTGGTAGTTTCAGCGTACTTTCTGCTGTTTGTGGGATGGAGGACAAAAAGGGGAAGAAGAAAAAAAGGTCAGTTTTGTAGTGGGCTTGTCTCTTACCTTAGAGAGCTGCTCATAAATTAAGTTTTACTCCTCATCACCTTAATGCCCCTGGGGAAAGGCTGGGATTGCCTCTGCACTCTTAGCAACCATAAGCTAATTTTATGAAGTAATTAGATGACATAAAATGCAAGCAGACCAAAAATATATATAAAAAATAAGCTGCCTGGTAACGAAACATGAAAGAGATGGCAATAGGTAGCTTTGAGGGAAAAAGAGTGTACATTTACAAAACTTAGCTTCCTATTTCTTTTAGTGCTCCTATTAGCAGGATCCTGCTAATGGGAAATGTTAAATATTTAATATCTGACATTTCTATAATGTCTATGTAGTGCAGTAAGGATTAAGTATTTTACGGTGCATTTCAATTTAAAAGAATGAAAGCACTTTTCAGACTGTTACAGGGGAAGCTGTCAGTGAACCTTGTATTTAGATTGCATATTACTTTCAGCTATAATAGACTCTTGTGACTTGTTTGCAGCAAGCTAGGTATGAAAGTCCCAGTACCTGAGCAGTGCCTTGTGTTCATCCTCTGGGAACCTGCTGAGCTTTGGCAAGCTCTCCATTGCACCTCCCAGATTAGAGCAGACATGCCAAAGCCACCAAGCAGTTTCCACAGCCATGATAGTCTTGATTTTCAGTGAGACTTGCTAGTGGTATCTGAGAGGTGATGCAAGGTCTTATGAATACGGACTGTTTTAATGCATTCCCACAAAGGAATGCAATAAGAGCCAGGCATGCCTGCTCCATCTCTGCCCTTTCCTGACTTTTTCTGTCCTTTCCCCCTGAAGGCATAGTGTTGTCTCCATGTGGAACATGCTGGTGGTCTTCATTTCTGTAGGAAATTTACTGAAAAATACCACTCTTAGTTTTGGGGGCAGTGTATGTTTGTTTAGTTTAGAAACCCTTAAATCTGTTTGTAACAATATAGCAGCAATATTTTCAGCTTTGGTGTACAATACAAATTGGTACAAGGACAGTAATTTAATTCCTTTCTTTTACTGGAGTATCTGTGCTTATGTTAACATTGGAACTGATTTATATGGATTGCATAGGTTCTGTAAGAATTGCTAGCCAGTGTCCGATTGTGAAGATACATTGTGTGACTGTCAGAGTTACTGCTGTCAGTCTGATGCACTTTGCTTGACTTGAAGCCCGTAGCGGTTCCCTGAAATAAGCTGGATGAGTAATACAGATTGCAAGCTTTAGCACTGGAGGAATACTGAAGTCCACACTCATTTGATTCAAATGGAAAGAAAACTACTTCCAGGCATTCTTTGACCTTTTGGTGATATCTGAGTGAATCTGCAGATGCAACCAAGGTATTGCGATTTTTTTTCTAATGACTTAGTCATTAACTATATATTTCTGCTTATCTAATTAAAGACAGGCAATAAATGAATGTGTGTTTTCTTTGTACATCTGTTGCATCTTGATAAAACAGGTAGCTAACAAATGATCTTAACTGAAAGGAATGGTACAGCATTTTAACTATACAATGTATACAGGCAGATACATAACTGACATATGACTGCAGCTGCTGTGAATGTTTAGTCATAGCACATGAATGTGATGTTTGTTTGCTTTCTTAAAATTTGAATGGAGTTGAATAAGTATGCAAGACTTATTTTATATCATAGGTAGAGCAGAGGCTACTACGAAGGAGATTCTATTAATGTTCTTGACACCAAGATGCATCTATTACCATGATTAAGCATCTCTTAGAAATATTAGTACCATGACTTGAAAATTAAATACATGTGGGGAAAAGCTTGGGAATTATGTTTTGTGTTTTAAAACAGAAAAAGGCTGGGAGTAAGAGGGTGCCTACTGCTGCTTTTATGGGTTTGACTCATGGCTTAAGTTTTTCTGTATGGGTGATGTGTTAATGCCTCTCTTGACATGTTTATTAGCTTACACTCTCTACTGCCATAAAACAAAATGTTGGTGTTTTAAATAAGGGCCTGCTTCTTTCTGTTGGCACCAGAATTCATTTGGATTTTTATCAAGTACTCTAAATAGTGTTCAATATTTTACCAGTTTCTTCTTCACCTCTTGTGTATTTAGTTTCACTGTTTGAGTTTTGTTTTCCTAACCTTGTTTGTTTATTCACACACCATAGAGCTGATAAAGCGGATGACGAGGATGACGAAGATCTAATGGTGAATAAAACATGGGTCCTTGCACCAAAGATTCATGGTGGGGATGTAACTCACATACTGGACTCCTTACTTCAAGGATATGACAATAAGCTTCGGCCAGATATTGGGGGTAAGCTCATAAAATAATTCAGTATATAGAAGATATGAACCAGAAATGGCATGCACTTTGTCAAAGATGGCAAAAATCTGCTTAATGCAATTTTTAAAACTTAATATAGCAAGCTAAATATAACAGCAATAAAATGCAATGGTTTTCTGGAACTGGTAAAAATAACGTTCTATGCAAGAGTAGATTTTTTATGTTCTGTTTACAATCTCTCTTTCTTATGTAAAGTGTTGCTTTTTGGGGACAGTCTATAATTTTGGGGGCAATCTATAATAAATCATTAAAAGGCAATTACAGTTTGCTTAGCTTAACTAAGATCTTCTGGCAGAAAGAATTATAGATATAAATCAGCCATGGTTATTTAAAAATTTGTTGTTGAGTCTGTAGGAGTTTATTAAAGAATTATTCCTTGATAGTGTTACTCTTACTGTAGAAAATGTATTTTAAATGTGTATTTTGACCAAATTTAACTCAGCCCAGTTCTCTTCTTCCCTTAGCTCAGATTTTTAAAAACTTCATAAGAATCTAAAAATATAATTTAGGACTATATCTTTTCTAGAGTAATATAGAAAGGAAGACTGCATTACTATAGATCAAACTTCGCAGCTAATAGGAAGGCAATTTTGCCTTTCAATAGTTAAAGCATCAATTTGCATATAACTATTAAATATAAATATTTGGAAGAATCTTGTGTTGAAAACATGGAATACATGAAACCTTGCCAGCTCTTGTCTGCCACATGCATGCTGGATCAAACTAAAAATTTATTTTCTCTGAGGTTATTTTCTTTGAACTGTGAAGGGAGAGGTGGAAGACATAATTGTTTGTTAAATACTTGGCAATCCCTATCAAAGGAATGCCATGTAAGTCTGTAAGCTGCTTATATGACAAGCAATACAACAATCTAGATTTGTTTCATTTATGTAGGAGAACAAAGAGATGCAATCTCAAACTGAGTATTTTCTTTTGAAAGCTTGTGACATTTTGTCAAAAATTTTGTTTTTGACAAAACAAAAAAATTTGTTTTCTTCCCCACATTTCTTAGTTCTGTTTTATTGTTGACTGTTACCCTGAAGATGTTGAATGGCAACTTTTCTCTCACTGTCATAATATAATCACATGTGAATCTCATGAAGTTTGTTTTAAGTCTTTGCCTTCAGTTCATTTAATTGAATTCCTGCAAACATTTAGACAACAAGAAAGGTCTTCCAGCTTATTTTTCCTTAAATTCTCAATGTGTGACAGATGTATAGCACTACGTTTTTTTTTTTCCTCACTGCTTGATGCAACATACAGCAAAGGGATTATGAGGGAATAAACTGTCTCCACTAGGATTCCTTCCAATAATTAACTGGTAGGTGGGAACGAAAGAAAAGAGAATTCTGTTTCTCTTCTCTCCCCATAAAACTTAGAAATAAATGGAGAGAAAAAAGAGGAAGAGGAGTTTATTCTGACATGCCAAATGGATTTAGATGGGCATGGTAGAATTTTGGTGCAATCCTTACCTTCATTTTTCTGGTTATGTGCTGATCCTTGATAGGGCAAGAACTCTGACTTTTTGTGAGTAATTCAATGTACAACTTTCTGGTTTCCAAATATCATTTCCTGAAACAAGATACTTGGTTCTAGCTTCTCTCACATAAATGCTCCCTTTCTTTTTTTTTCTTTACTTCTTAATGCAATACTTCTGTACCAATCTGACCTTTGCTACCTGGGACCTGCCTCCATCCAATATATTAAAATATAATGTTCATAAATAATCAGCTAGAGTAATGAGAATAGGAGATATTTGGGAGTATTCACTCTGGGTGAAGGCATCGCATTCTGTCCAGCTGCTTGGGAACTGCAGCAGATATGTAACAAATAGAAAAATAAAATCAGATTACAGTGCATTCATCTTAGTCTGCTTCAATTATGTGGATAAAATCTGGTGTCAGGTTCCACATCTTCAGAATACATGTCAGTACTTGTACAACAAGGTTATTGAACTGGAATTCTAATTATCTTTCAAAGCAATAATATCCCACAGAACATTTTGACTATTGCATTACGAAGCTCAGTTACAATAGCAACATTTTTTGTTTTGAACCTGGACTTTTTGGGTTTGAATACCAGAGCAGATTTTCATTTTCTTCCTGATGTTGACACAGAATTTCAGCATCTCAGTGTGAGATTAGGGGCTTCATTGTTAAACATGCAGTTAGTTAAGGGAGATGATAAAGAAGAGCCAAATAAAAATTGAAACATCAGAGGTAATACTGAAATTTAATAGGAGAAAACCACACTCTCTCATTTCTTGTTGGTCTCATTCAAATATCCGCAAGTTGCAGTGATTTCTTAACAGCTACCCTTTGGTGTGTTTATTAATCTTACTAGCCTTTAACTCAATTTATGTAATACACTTTGAGGGTTTTGGAGCATAAAGGAACTAGTATTAAAGTATCTTCTGCTCAGTATGAAGTAATAGCTGTTACCAGATGAAGTCTCTTATCTGTAATATAAATCCCTTTAATTACAGATACAACCTTGGAGTGTTGATATAATAATAAAGCAGTATTATTCTCACTGTAATGTTACCTTTTCTACTTGATTTTATAACCACACTGTTTTAGCTTCAGTCCTGCATCAAACCAGCTGTTGTTTTTCAACTTTCTTTTTTAAAGGAAAGACTTCTGGCTGCATACTGTACATCTCTCACACCTTAGGGACACTGCTATATTAATATTAGCCTATCAATGTACAGCACATTTTTTCCAGCTATGTCTCATGTCCAGTGTTGTGTATTATATTGGTGAAACACAACAGGTCAATCTGGAAGTTTAATTAAAAATAGGGAATAATCGTCACGTATCTACAACTCGGAGTGTTTTCAACCAACAGTTTGAGGAAAGTCATCACTGATAGAATTTTTAGGAATAGTGAGGATGTTTGCTCATGGACACAGAGAAATTGGGTACCTAGAGAAATCTGGATAGTTGTAATTGCCCTATAAGCAGGGCATGGGTAAGTAATTGCATCTCAGTGCACTAATGTGAAAAGCTGTGTACTCAAGGATATAAAGGATACAGCAACAAAAAGTGGACTTTCAAGAGACTAATAGAAGCAGTAATTCTGAAAATATAAGGATATTAGGGGGATATTCTGTTGAACAGCTGGTCTTAGTGTAACATTGATGAAAGGATGATATAGACAGGAAAGTAATAAGCCCAAATAAGCAGGAAAATATCAAGTAAGGGTAGAGAGCTATGTATTCTGAGATGAAGAATATTTTGCAAGAATTGAAGGAAATTGAAATATAAGAGCAAGATGTAGAAGAGCATATGCAGTGAATGTTAAAGGTGCTGGATGTGTGCACTGCATAGAAAATGATGGAAATAATAAAAGTGGTGGGGTAGGAGTATTTGCTAAAGATGGTTTTCTTTTAAATAAAAAGGTAAAAGAAGTGTAGAGAACAGGGCTCTGCTTTCATCAAAATCACTTTGAAAAAATTCTTCAGAGATGGAGCTGGAAGCCTGCTGTAGACTCTTGAGGATGAATTTTCAATATAGATAGCCATATAAGTAATACTCTTAGATAACTGGTTGCGAGAATTGTATTATTCCATTAAAAACTATTACAAACTGAAAGCCTCTGTTATTTCTGAATGTAGTAGTTGCCTAATTTATTTGCTGAATAACTGCTTTATCACCAAGAAGAGATGCTTCTTTAGGCAATTAATAAGGAGTTATAGAAAACATGCTCAAAGAAATTAAGCCTGGATGAAATTATCAAAAGTAGTCGTAGTTTAAATTAAATAGCATGATAAATAATAATAAAAAAAAAGGTGATGTATCTTAGACCTTCTTTCCAAAATGGGTAATTGTGGTAAAGTATGGGAACTGGTCTGTGAACTTAGATGGACTAACATGCTATTGGCTAATGTTGAGGATTGGAGTAATGAAAATGGAGCAATATTAAGGAATAAAAAGTAAAAAGTACAATGTTCTGCCCTATTACAATAATGATAATAATTTCTGTGAGGAGATGGGCATTTATAAACTGAGAATAACTGATAAGGAGACCTCTTCAGAATATCAGGCAGAAATATTAGAAATATCAAAAGCTGAAGATTGGGCCTGGATAAACACAGACTAAAAAAGAGGCATTTTTGATAGCAAGAGCAATTACTAAAATAATTTTTCAATGACTGAGGTAGATTTTTATCATTATGATTTTTCTAATGGAGAATAAACAATTTTCAAAATACAGATTTTGAACTCAAACTGGGGTTCAGAATATGCTTGTGTATTGGGCTTGCATGGCAAGGTTTTGGTAGCAGGGAGGGCTACAGAGGTGGACTCTGTGAGAAGCTGCTAGTAGCTTCCCCTATATCCAATGGAACTGATGCCAGCCAGCTCCAAGTTGGACCCACCACTGGCCAAGGCTGAGCCCATCGGTGATGGTGGTAGTGCCTCTGGGAGAACAGATTTAAGAAGGGAAACCTGCAGTGGGGGTGGACATTGTACTGTGAGAGAAACACCTGTGCAGGCCCCCCAGGTCAGTGCAGAAGGAGGGGGAGGACATGCTCCAGGTGCCGGAGCAGAGATTCCCCTGCAGCCCCTGGGGAAGACCATGGTGAGGTAGGTTGTCCCCATGCAGCCCAGAGAGGTCCACAGTGGAGCAGATCTCCACCTGCAGCCCATGGAGGTCCGTGGTGGAGCCTGTGTATGCTCGAAGGTGGCTGTGACCCCGTGGGAAGCCCGGGAGCTCCTGGCAGGACCTGTGGACCTGTGGAGAGAGGAGCCCACGCTGGAGCAGGTTTTCTGGCAGGACTTGTGACCCCGTGGGGGACCCACGCTGGAGCAGTCTGTGCCCGAAGGACTGCAGCCTGTGGAAGGGACCCATGCAGGAGCAGTTTGTGAAGAACTGCAGCCCGTGGGAAGGACCCACATTGGAGAAGTCCATGGAG
>JANZLQ010000056.1:19357442-19368739 GCA_026212715.1 Elanus axillaris
TACTGTCTCCCGTGGGAGGGACCCCACGCTGGAGCAGTGGAAGAGTGATGAGTCTTGCCCCTGAGGAGGAAGGAGCGGCAGAGACAACGTGTGATGAACTGACCACAACCCCAATTCCCCATCCCCCTGTGCCACTGGCAGGGAGGAGGAAAAGAAAATTGTGAGTGAAGCTGTGCCCAGGAAGAAGGGAGGGATGGGGGGGGAAGGTATTTTTAACATGTGGTTTATATTTCTTATTATCCTACTCTGATTTGATTGGTAATATATTAGATTAATGTTTTCCCCCAAATAGAGTCTGTTTTGGCTGTGACGGTAATCGGTGAGTCATATCTCGCTGTCCCTATCTCAACCCATGACCCTTTTGTTATGTTTTCTCTCCCTTGTCCAGCTGAGGAGGGGAGTGGTAGAGTGGCTTTGGTGGGCACCTGACTTTCAGCCAGCCAAGGTCAAGCTACCACAGCCTAGGGGTTAAGCAGCATCATGCTTTACTAGAAGGGTAGTGGTCCCTGCCTGCTGAGAGTGACTTCTTTCCATGTCTTGTTGCTTGTCAGGAAGTTCATTCTTGCTCTTGAATTCCAGGCACAGTTGTTGCTTATTTACTATATTTACTGCTTGGGAAAAGCCTTTTCTTATCTATGTGCTTGTGCTAGATAATGCTCAATCCCAGTCAAAACTTTTAAACCATAAGAAAAGTTTAATATAGTAAAGAAAAGTTGTCAAAGCAGGAAGTCAGAAAGTGTGAGTAGATGTCTCTAAACTGCGCTTAGCAAACAGGATCCCTGTGTGCTTCAGCTACATAAGGAGCTGATGAACTACCCCTTGGGGGCTGCTGCCCCTTGGTGCTCTTTTCTCTCTCTCTCTGTTGCGTATGCAGTCTGCTGTCCTCTCACCTTTTTACTTTACTGTAGCCTGGCTCATATTGTCTTCCAGTGTAAATATTTAAAGTGTACAAGTCCTTTCTCCCCTTCCTCAGAAGCTTCTTTAAGTTTACAGTGTTGTTTTGCACTTCACAGAGGATGTGTTAAATAGCCCTCTTCCTACCCAATAGTGTTTTCAAGGCTGATACCAAATTTTTGAAGTAAAATAAGAAGCATTCACAGAAAAGTCTTCTCAAACCATCTTTCACTGTTAGCTCTTTGTGGAGAGTAAATGAACAATAGTAATTATATGGATGTCAAATTAGTGTCAAGAATGTATTTTCCTCCAGCATTTGTCATTTTCATGGACTCGTATCATTTCTAGTTCAAGAACACGAGAAGAATGAATTCTTTCTTCTAATTCACAGAAGTACTTTGCTGTGTACCATACAGAAGAACTAAGGTAACAAAACAGCTTCTTCCAGTCTTCTTGAATTGGATCTCTTTCTCTGGATCATTTGGGTCAATTAAAATAAATTCAAGAGAGGCAGATTATCAGACTCTTCACTGGTTCTTAATAGCTCTAATAATCTTACTCAGAACAGTATGGAAAAAGCAAATTGAACTCCATGGCACATTACAGGAGAGCCCTTGTGGCAGATCAAGTACTGCTCACTGCAAGCTGGAATATCATAAAAATGACACAGCCCCCATTAAAAACTGGCTTGCTGACAGATCTCAAAACTTAGTTGTTAATAAGGAAATACCCATGGCTGGGCTGTCTATAGTTGGGGTCTCGTAGGAAAGTCTTGATCAAGAATAATGATATTTTGAATGATTTCAGCAATTAATTTTTGTAGCAAAGTTGGCAGAGGACACGAAGACTGCTGGAAAGGGAAAGGCTGTATCTGCAGAGTAATCAGCTCCTTCAGTAAAACGGGAGATAGAAAAATTGAGAGGGGAAAAAAAAAGGAGGTGGGGGGAAGGAAGCCTGTGGGTCATATTTCAAGGTGAGAGATTCTGCATAGTAAAGCAGTGATTGAGGGGAAAACTTAGATATGTTGTGTAGTATAAGCTATGTATCCCCTGAACATTGTCCTGAGGTAAGTCCCCTCTTGAAAAGTAATACAACAAGTAGAAACCTTGAAATGTTCAAGCAGCACTGATAACATTGTTACAAAAATTTCCAGTTCTGGTGCCCACATTTCAAGATGGATCCAGAAACAATGGAGCAAGTTTTAAAGTTAAAGCTGAACAGACTATCTGTAGGTTGCATTTGCAGTATAAGGCAAGTTTCAGATGTGACCTTTATCGCTGTGTGTAGGTACTTGTGTCTGAAGAAGTCTGATACATGGCTAGGCAGTGCTGAAAGTTGGAGTCAAAGACTTGAACCTCAGAACAAAACAAGATTTTGTAACACTAAGGAGAATTAAACATTTCCTACTAATACAGGGAAAAACAGTGTATTCAGCATTGCTTGAGCAATGAGGCAAGATACACTTTTGATCCACCTCCTTGTGTTCTAGTATAGCATTGGTGTTGCTGCTATATAGGTAAATAGGGTTGCCAAATTAAAGGAAGAAGATATCTGTCTGCGAGATGTGGCATATGTAAAATATGTTATATTATACATATTTGTATATACACATATGCATTATATACTTTTTTTACTCGGCTTTTTCAGCCTGTGTATATGAGTTCTTACGTTGTCTCCCTTCCTTTATGAGCACTGCAGATACTGAAAACATTTGCAGCTCGGGAAGTACTTATTTCCCCCCCGCCTCAGAAATAAATTGGTTTCCAGAATCTGTTTAAACTTTCTGTGAAGCATGCTGTGGACAGGATGGTGATCAAGTGACTGTGCTCTGTGGCCGTACAGAAAATCCTTTGAGCAGCCTCACTGGTGTGTCTTGCTGTCAGGCTCAGGGTCACACCAGTAATCGGATTTGGAATCAGGGAGACTTTCCTCCCAAGTGAGATTGGCAGGGAGAAGGTATCTGAGGATATGTAGGAAATGTATCTTGCCTGTCATTGTAGCTGGCAAAGCTGTTAATGATACCCTGTTTCTTTCTGTGTGTCTCTTCAAGTTTTAGATTTTTGCGATTTGAAAAATCCTCTTACTTCAGATTTTAGGTTTGTTACAGAGCACTTGGGCAATGTCTGATGGTTTGCAGTATAAAGAAATCAAATCTGATGACCTAAGGTCCCACTCCTATGAAATCAAACTGCCTTTTTGTTTGTAACTTCCCCCTTTTCCATCTGCAGATGGACAGAGATGCTTCATTTTAATGTGCCAGACCATGAAAGAAATACCATCAGAGCTTTATTATTAACACTCTCCATTCCACTGGGGACTAGGTCATATGTTCTTGTGTCCACATTCTGGCTCTCCAGTACAAGCTAGAAGAAACTGCTTGGTAAATTGATGAAGTTAAAATGCATCCTGACCTTTTCAGGTTGTATCTTTTCCCCCTATAAACCAGTTAGGAGGAAAAAAATGAATTATCAGTGCCACCTGTACTTCAGCTGTGACTTCCGTGGGAAGTCACTTAGACTTTGTGCCCTTCTGTAAGTGCACAAAGAGAGTATATTCTGTAAGAGAATATATTTTTAAAACAGTTAATTTTTGTCTGCCCAGTAAGAATGGTTTCCCTGTGTTTTTAGATAAAAATAATTTTGGAAATGTTTAGCTTTTAAACGCTTTTAGCTTTTAAAACGCTTGAGGAGTTTTCAGTCTGGTGTTTGAAGCTGTGTATTAATCAAGCTGATGAAAGGACATTAGTAATCCTTAGGTGTGCTATAGTTGCATGATTTGAAGAAATCTGTGATGAAAAATTATTTTAATTTTGGTACACGTTTTCAGTAGGAATTGACAGAAAGCACTGTATATTGATTCCTTACAGCTGATAAACACAGCTGCTCCCAGACCTTATGGTTTTTTGTACTAGCAATTTTTTCCAAACTTTTTTTTCTGTTTATGATTAAATTTTTATGTTGGAAGACAGGTTTGGTTTTTTTTGTTTGTTTGTTAGTTTTTACTTCCTTTACCTTTTATACCTTTAATATCTATCTTATATCTGTTCACAAAGTACAGGTGGGGATTGCATTACAAAGTAAAAAAGTCTAACAATTTGTTATTGATAATTCTAACAATTCATATCGAATAAGGGAGCAGAGTCATATATGATCCTTTGCAGAATGAACAAACCAGAGATTTAATTATTCTGAATCTAATAAAAGAACACTATGTCTTTAATTGTTTTAGTAAATAGGTTAAATTACACTAACAATGTACAAAGTTGATTAAATATGTTATTATTATGGTTACTGTTTTGTTTAGTGAGAACTACGGTAATTGAAACAGATGTCTATGTTAACAGCATTGGCCCAGTTGACCCAATCAATATGGTAAGTTCTGATTATTGACAGAAAACATTGTCTGAATGATGCTATGGGTTAATATTATGAAATAATTCTAATCTCATTCCAATACATTTCTTTATTTCTTACTGTGTATTCTTATGCTGTTGAATATGATTGTGATTATTGCAGAAACACATTTAGACTTTCTCTATTTGAAGTTGTAATTTTAAAAATATATTTCTCCTTTATAAAAAATGAGGCCACACAGAGGACATTGTATCAGGTCCTTATTTTGGTTTGTGTTGAACATTTTCACTATGTTTGCTTATACCTGGTTTATCTCTGGCCCAGTATATTTTCCTGTCGCTACTCTTCAGAGGTTAAGAAAAAAAACAATTGACCCAGCATTTGTGAATAAAACTATTTTCAGTGCAGTGATTTATTATTATTTTTCAAATTCATAGAAAGAAAAATTTGAAATTAACTCTTATCCTCCTTTTTCCATGTCTTATTTAGCCTTATGGGTCTTCTGTGTGTGTGTGAGTGTGTGTGTACACATAGCTGGTTTCTTCAGAAGTTAAGCGATGAAGTTAAGCTTATCATCTTATCTAGGTTCCGGTAGACCTGTTGAGATCTGACCTTTCTATTTGGTACCAACACTGAAGTAACAGCATTTATGAGGAAGTTGAGTCTGTGACCTTTTTTTAAATCACTTAGATTTTCTGTCACGATGTGCATTGTATGAAATAGTGTGTTGGAGGCCTTAGAAAGGCCTTGTTGCATGACCTCCTGGGGACTGCTGCCCAGGCCTAAGACTGGGACTGGCCCTTGGGTGAGTTTGAGCTCAGCCCCCTCCTTCCTTTTTCCTTTTCCACCTCCCTGCAGAATTGCTGACAGTGTTGAATTTGCATGGCAGAGAAGAGTTTTGTTCAAACTGAGGCTGGAGTATGCCAGTACAGGGGACTTCTGAGCATTTGGTGAAAGCACAGTAATTCTAGATTATTATTAAGTATCTTGCGGTTTGCACATATGTCATCATGCTTGGGTGGTGAATATCAACTTCCAGTCATGGGAAGCCAAGCAGGAAGAAACAATGGTACTTAGATACTATGGATAAAGGTGCCAAAAGTAAATGATGCAGGTGGATATTTGTTACAGCATAATGATCTAAAAGCTTAGGGTTGTCATTGCCTGGGGCTGTGGCAGGGAAGTCCATGTCTCAGGCCAGGGCTGTATGTAAAGAAATGCATGAAAGAGCAGAATAGTGGTGGGGTGGGGTGAACTTTTCAATTTCCATGTCCAGTATAAGTGGTGTCTTTGGTTTTGTCTGTCTTCCTACTGCAGTTGTTCTCTTTTTCTTCTTTCCATCCTATCCTCTTCTGAAGGAACTTAATGTGGGAGCAAAATGTGTGGACAGGCAGCTACCTGTGAGGAGGATATAGCAAATGGTAGACGCTTCCTTTTCCAGTAACCAAAGACCTTCAGCCTGTGGTCAGTAGGTATTGCATACACTGGAACTCAAAATGAGAAATGCTTACAGCTTCAGTTCTCCAGTTTTAAAGAACCAGCCCGTGGCTGGCTTTGCAGGGTAGGCCTGCCCCATCTCCCCTGCCCTCCTCTTGTGCCTGCAGCCCCTGGGCAGTCTCCCCACTGTGACATACCATGGTCCCTCCGGTGCCCACAGCTGCCTTCTTGCTTGCTCAGCCCAGCGCCTGGGAGGCAGCATTATCATCTGCCACACTTGCAACAGTGACAGTGTGAGCCATGGGACTATGTCATGTCACTTGTTTAGAGGTCTCCCCACATCTGCTAGAGCTGTCCTAGAGCTGGCTGGTGATGCTTTTGCCATGGTGCTAATAAGAGCCAGTCATGCTGGCTTTTAGTCCAAGGTGTAAGGACAGCACCATATTGAAAAGGCATATTATTTTATTAGAGAGCAGGATCCTAATGGTTATAATGTGTATCAGCTGAATTTTTATCCCTCTAACCTTCTGATTTCTGTTAAGAAAAAAAAGATAACAATGAAGCATGCCACCAAAGGGTAATAAGGTAAATGTCATTAAGACATAGAACTTTAAAAACTATTTTATGTTTTTTAAAAATGGGCAGAGAACTACTTAACAATTTAAACTATAGTCTAAGGGTATTATGGCCTTCATAAAAGAGCAATTTCTTTCACTGGGCTTGGACTCCAGGAACCTGGATCATATGAACATCTAACATCACTACAAAAATCAAATGTTTGTGAAGGTAAATAAAACCATATATATGCAAATAATTTGATTAAGGTTTCAAAAAAAGATGTTTTAAATCTGGAAAACAATGTTTTCAGAAAAAAAAATATAATTACACATTTGACTCTGTAAGATCTCTTTATGTGAGCTGTTGGTTTTATTAGGAAGGCACTTTCCCTGGAGTCAATATTGTTTGAGAATGTTAACCAATAATCCAAAAATTGCTTCCATTTCAAGGGCTGTCCTTAGCCCTTCATTTCATCACTTAATGTGAGAACACATACCTGTGACTCCCCATTGGATTACTCATTTGCCAGATATGTTAATTCACTCTGGCAAATGATGTCCTTTAACTATTTAGTTTGGATAGCATGATGTAAAGAGCATTTTTTTCTAACAATGATGCTGAAGCAGCATATCAAGGGAATTTGTTTGTCTGAAAGCTTCAGAGGACACATATTATGAGAGGAAATGGATTTCTTTTCATAATTCAGTCTATTTTCCTCTTGCTATCTGATAGACTTTTACCTTCATAAAAACGATGCTTTAAGTACATGTATGACATTCATTAGAATTTGGTTTCGAAGGCTGTTGTGGTTTGGCTTTCACTACTTAACAAAGTTCTACTCAGAATTCTAGACAGTGTAGACACTCCACACCTAAGAGATGTTTTTCTACAGCACGTGATCTCTTTAGGCATCCACAACCTGAGTAAACATTTTTAACACGTGTCTGGATCAGTGGAGTATTTAGGCTTCTAATACTCTTTAAGTCTAAAGATTTTTGAATCTGTCTTTTAGAGCTAACCTGTGCTATGCATAGAGAAGCATAGACATCATGACTGAGATAAAAAACTATTGAAAATAAAATGCTCTACCTATCTGTCTATATCTGTCTGTAAGTATATATATATATAAAATAGATATGTTTACAGAAAAAAAAAGAAGGTTTAAAATTCCTTTGCTTTTTCTTGTGTTTCTAAGTCATGACTTAATATTTTGAAACATTATGGTATCATTGCCCTTTTAGTGTGATTGAGGACTACATATTACTTTTGTCCCTTGATGTGGATGCAGATGATGCTCTCTATTCAGCTTTTGTATTTATTAATTGAACTTGCTGTTAGAAGGTCCAGACTGAAAATGCCAGGATAAATTTCTAGGACTGTACTTCACTGAAGCAGTTCAGTTTCCTTGTTATTTTCCAACACTTCTGTCTCTTCTGTGGATGATTTAGCTTTTGTCGCATGATCTTTGCCAGTTATTCTTGGAAGGCTACAGTGACTGCAAGCTGAAGGCCATACTTTGAAGCCCAGCACTCTTATTTTTAACAAGACAGCTAAAACACTGAGCAAATCAGATATTCACAGAAAATACAATGTGCTACTTTGGTACACAGACTTCATGGCCTAGACACTGTTAGGATACAATTTTTCCTGTCATATTCTACCATTTATGACTTGGTACAGAATGTCCTGATGGTGAATTTTAAGTATACTTTGACTTCTGAATTCCATTTCGTTCTCAAGTTGCAGTAAAAAGCAGCAGATTTTTAAATTTTTTTTAAAGATATTCAAGTGTCAGTGTGACCAGTACCCTAATACAGATTGCTCAGTGTTATTGTATTTGTGGAGGATGCTTTGTGGTCAGGTGTGTCACTGCACTTATTCTACTAGTCACTAGATTTGTATTGAAGGTTTGAAGGTTTTGTGCTCTTATTTTACGGTGCCAGGTAATTTCCATTAAGCACAATATAAGTAATTGTGATCCAAAGATACATTATATGAAGCTACCCCAAAATCCAGTACTCAAAGGTGCACAAGCTTTGTGTGCATCATCCTGTAAATCGATGTATTTTTAATGCTGTTTTTGAATTATATTAAATATTTTGTTACTGAATGAACAGTAACTACCATAAAAGAAAGATGAGGCTTAGAAAGAGATGGAAATAGATATTGGAATTAGCAAGGCCCTGATCCTGCAGATACCTACGCATGTATTTCAGTTTACAAGTGTGAACCATGTCACGTTGACTTAAGAATTTAACACAATAGGAAAACTGAAGTAAGAAGTATATAAAAGGAAAGATATGAACTCTCTCTCTCTCTCCCTCCCCCTTCCTGTCTGTCTGTCACAGAGATCTGTGTGTCTAAGTGAACATGGTTCCATACAAGAAGCATAAACATTATAAATTACAGTGCTATCCAAAGGCTGCAGTGTATAGTAATAGTTCAGGACAGGGTGAACACTGCTTGATAGGGTGTGTCATGACTCGTGAACTGCATTTGAAGTTTTTCCTGGAGGTTGGAATTGCTTTTGTGTTTGAAGAAGACTGTTTTGAGGATAACCATTATCTCTATGGGTTTTATGATGACAGACTGAAAGGAAGAACATGAGAGATGCACTTCTTCCCATATTTGAGAATTTATGAGATTTTGTAAGGTTGTGAGGGTTCAGCGTGCAAGCACTGCAACTTTTTGGAGAGTCAAGTGTGTGGATTTTATGCAAACTGGTTCCATTCTCTTTCAAATATCAGATATAGTTGCTCATAGATCAGGACAGAAGTACCAAGAAGTCTTTGAATATTACCTGTTTCTTGTTGTACAGTATCTTCTTTGGAGTAAGCTAGAATAATATTTTTTTTCCCAACTTACTCTTTTATTTTGATTAGGAAAGATAGATTCCAATCATTTTGGTGCCTGTCAGCACTGCAAGTGATCAGAGTTAATTGACTGTTAGCCAGATGGGTGTTTGAGATTGATGGACACAGTGTTCATTTACAGCAGCTGAGTAAATATTCCTTCAGTAGGCTTGAGCATTGTTTTTTCTTTGTTATCAAATACATTTAAGGTCAAAACCCAGATGTCTGTTAGCATTTCTTATTTTACCAGCTCTAGGAACTTGAGTAATACTTCACAAACACAATTTCATGAATGTTCTCTGTTTTTTTTCTGAAAAAAAAACCAAACCCCAAAACCTTGAATTGATTAGTCTGGCTCTTGCAGGCAGCTAGTTTGCCTACTGCTTGCCCTATTCAGTTTCAGGGGAACTGGCCAAGTACAGGCAATATTCTGTTCATAGTGGCTCAGCACAGCAGTTCCTGTATTGCTCCCAATTTCTGTGATCATTTTGAAGGGAATGGCAAGGGGTAAGGAAAAAGGCAGCCGTTGAACAACAGACAAATATTGCAGTGGCTTTCTGAAACCAAACCAGAGTACAGGCATCTTTTCAGCCCCCACTTTAAACAGCATTCATTACTTGTGCCATTTTCAGCTGCAGGTTACTGGTTGTCCCTTAATGGATATGAAGTCAGGACAGGTAATTAAGGTTCTACATGAGACATCAGAAAAATCTAAGCTCTTTGCTGTAAAAAACAACCTGATTTCTGTGTGTCATTTAGCAATGCTATAATCTAAGGCTGTAGGCTTTTTGCACTGCGGTTCGGTTTTAAATCTTATGTTAGAATAGTTCATGCTTTACGAAACACTGGTTTTGTCTAGTGCTGTTGTATCACTTAAGCCACAATTGGCATGGTTTCAATATTAATAATTAATAATAAAAATTTACTTTGACTTAACTCCCCTGACTTCAGTAGAGTGTGCCAGCGTACTGGTTGGAAGTCCAGTTTATATCATCTCAGATTCTTAACATCCACAGCCAGAGCAATAACCAAACTGCCTTTGAAGTATCTGAGATTTCAGATGTTAGTGCTCTGTATTTGCATAAGGCTAATTTGTTAAAGAAATAGCAGAAGTGCTGAGCTGTGGACATGGTTGGGACTAGAAGACAATTCTGAAAAGCTTCTTGCCTTTTATCTGTGGTCAGTCTGTCAATGTGTTGTAAGGAAGTCCCTTAACTTCTTATGTTCCCAGTACTTGTTCTATTTAAGTGTTGATGTGAATGTATTCTTAAAGCTCTTTCTTTGGTACTTCTGCACAAGATGTCTTCCATGGTCACCTTTTCTCCTGCTCTCAACTACTTCTTGGTAGTTTCATGCATAAATTCAGCAACCTTTCTATGCCAGTTGCCTTCTATTCTGTGCGACTCTTTTTCTCCAGTCTAAGATATCGCTTTTAGTCCTTCATATCTGTTCACAGATGTTTAGTTAGCTCAATATGGCTAAACCATAACTTTAAATCTTCCCACTTTTCACCACTTCCACACTCTCAGTTGCTGTGGATAATCACTACTCTGTATGTCATTGAGGCCTGAAATCTAAAAATTTTCTGACTGTGGATCTTAGAACCAGGAGTAGGGTCTCAGTTGTAGTCTTGCAAATTCCGAGTGCAAAGGGTTTTTATGTATTTTTTAATCTGTCACATAGAAACTCTTGTCAGACTCCGATTGTTACTCTAACATAATTTTGTAATCTTTCCAGTTGCAGCCTTGCTCCATTCATACCTGTGGTGGGTTGACCTTAGTCAGGTGCCCACCAAAGCTGTTCTATCACTCCCCTCCTCAGCTGGACAGGGGAGAGAAAATATAACAAAAGGCTTGTGGCTCGAGATAAGGACAGGGGGAGATCACTTAGCAACTGCCATCATAGGCAAAACAGACTCGATTTGGGGAAAAATTAATTTCATTTGTTACCAATCAAATCAGAGTAGGATAATGAGAAATATAAACCAAATCTTAAAAACACCTTCCACCCACCACTCCCTTCTTCCTGGGCACAGCTTCACTCACAATTTTCTCTATTCTTTCCCCCAGCAGCACAGGGGGATGGGGAATTGGGGTTGTGGTCAGTTCATCACACGTTGTCTCTGCCGCTTCTTCCTCCTCAGGGGCAGGACTCATCACTCTTCCCCTGCTTCATTGTGGGGTCCCTCCCAAGGGAGACAGTC
>JANZLQ010000056.1:19374897-19385529 GCA_026212715.1 Elanus axillaris
CTGCTTGGCGTCTGTTTGGACCTATGCCACCTGGCCTCTTCTGCAGGGATGCTTGTGTTCAGAGAGGAGGCTAATATACATCTGAGTCCCATTTTCACATGCCTTGCACCTCTATGATGTGAGTACATGCATGTGCTTGGACATTATGCTAAAGTTCACTTGAGTGAAAGATGGTATAGATAGAATGGGTTGAAAATGTGATCCTGTGTGAGATGCATTGTGTGAAGAATATATGCAGTCTCAGGATGTATTATGGACCCTCAAAGAGAGGGAGGCCTAGGACAAATAGATATGCTAAAGAAGTAGGTATTAATGTCCACCAAGGCAGATGTCAGAAGTGGAATTAATGTTCTTGGGAGAAATCAGAGAGCACCGACTCAAGGGTCCCTACTGAAGAGGGGGGTGAACTGCTGCTGCCACCCACCATGAAGCTGCAAGTCCACATCTTTCAGGTGGGATGAATAGTAAGATTATACCTTTTGTTGGCTGACTCCTGAGGGAGATGTCGGTGTGCTGAAGTGTCAGCTTACAAATGAAGGACCCTGCAGGTATGTGACAAGAGGCTAGCAATTAGATCTCTATACATTCAGCAAGATACGTGGAAACAAGTAGTTACTAATTTTATGATATTAAACTATTATGTACTAGGTTCTTTTTGAACAGTTATAAATGTATCATGAAGGATTTTAAGAAAGTTTTGGGTTTTTTTCCCCCAAAAAAGTTCTTTAAACAGCTCCTGTAATAAATGGGTATGATAAAAACTTGTACCTTTAATACTGAAAGGTAAGAGAATACAAGCATCTGGGTCCACTGAGGCTGTTCTATTGCTTTGTGCATTCAAAATAATCTGTGAGCTCCTTTTCCTTTTTTATCTTAATTTGTTAGGGTGGTTGGTATTCTATGATAACCTGAGTTTTCTTGCTCTGGGTGGATTTGACTGTAATGACACTTTGATAAGTTTCTTTTTCTCAGAAAATGCAAAGCTACTGTGAAGTGGCTGCTTAGAGTAGCACCTTCAAACTCAGACAGTCTGCTCTTTTCATACATTTGGTCGTGTCTGTTGATTTCGCTCACTGACTTCTTTTTTTCCCCTATTTGTACTGTAAAGGCAACGCGTAAATCTTTGTTCATTCTGTTCCATTTAAGCCCATTAAAGCTCTTCTCCGGTGCATTGCCTCGGGTTCTCATTTACACTATAACAAGGCAAGTTTCCTTTCCAGCTGTAACCACTATAGATGAGCAGAGAAAGCTGAATTTTAAGGTTAAACAGGCCCTTAAAACAGGGTTTTCACAGGTTTCTTGAACGTTGTTTATAGAAACAAAATAATCAAGGACTTGTTTTGACCTGCAGAATCTTCCCCGATGGCTGTACCTCTCAAGGACTAAGCAGAGTTTTAGAACAAAATCACCTTGATAAAGCATTTTTAATTAGTCCTTTTGTTCCTTCTGTCCCTCCACTGTTTGCCTCGCACACTAGTTAGTTCATAATCTTTGTCACTGAGTTACCACAGTCCAGGTGGTAATTCATCTGCCATACATCACAGAGCAAGGGCAAGCCTCCCTCTTACCTATTTATTTCCTGAACCTGTTCTTCTCCCACCTGGAGAGGTGTGAAAATTGAGAGAGATTTAGGTAGTCCCAGAATATCTGCCTTGGCACTTCTCAAGGATGAAGTGCCAAATTTCACAACCTTTCCAGGGAGATGGGTGGTATCAGCTGAAGAAATTAGTGAGGAGTCTGTATGTAACTTGTACAATTGGCTGCTGTAATTATTTCAAGGTAAAATGAACACCCCCCCACACACACCTCAACCAGCAAAGCCTTCCACTTTGATTTTATTTAAAAACAGAACTGATTGTCAGCACTGAGCATTTTTATTGACCAAATAAACTAGTAGTGACCCCTTTGGCTCTAGCAAGAGTTTGAACCACTGTCTCCTTCTCTCTTCCCCCTGCACACTCATCCCGTAACCGAGAGGTGAACAACCAGCACCAGGTGTCTTAAGTCTGGTCTCCAGCTCTCTTTCCCTGCAGAGGAGCTGCTGAGTTGCTCGTTGGAGACCTCATGGGGCAGCCGTGCAGGAAAGATCACATCTGCCATCAAGTAGAGGGAGAGACTGCTCTTAAGGTCAGAGTCGTGGTCTGGAACTGTGACAAACGTAACAGAGAAGAGGCTGCTGCGTTGCTTCTTTGTCTGGAGTGCAGTAACAACTGCTTGGATTCTTTGAAAAACAATATTTCATCTGTAATGTTTATCTCCCTCAAATTTTGCTGTGTCAAGAATTGTCTCATTAAAAGGCTGTGGATTTTCCTTTTGTTTATTTATTTATCTATTTTATTTTGCACCTTTCTTTTCTGGCCATAGGTCTACTGAGGAATTTGACTTTCTGTCACAAAAGGAGCTTTCTTGAGGCTTTAATAAGTAAAGTGGAATTGCTTTAGGGACATTTCCTTCCTGATTATGACTATGTGTACTTTTGTGTGTATGTAGGTAGGTATACGAGGAAGATGGTAACAGACAGTTCTGCAAACTGTGATGTTTATGTCCCGCATATTTATGAATTTTTCAGAATCTGAAATTTCTTGAAGGATCTTAAATTGCATATTGTAAAGTAAACATAGAACGTTTATTTGGTTTGCTGTTTAAGAGATGTAGAATCTCTGTCTTAACAAACATAGTCTAGCCCTGAAGTATTAAGGTTGCCCTTAAATTTCTGTCTAGGGCCCCCAGAGGTGGTTGCGCTGTGTGGGAACCTCCAAGTCACAGCAAGCTCCATCACATCTCCTCTTCCTCAACTAACCAGTGTGTGTCAGGGGTGAGGAGTTAGGGACAGAAGGCTACGTGCATCTTTTGTCAGCCTGTAATTTCTCAGTTTGGGGTTACAGGCTGCTGAGTGCTATGCAAATGGTAGTACAAAAAAAGAATAGAAGGGGTCTTGGATTTATATATGAATTAAAAATTGTTGGCTTACAGACTTTGATAAACATATACATAGATATGGTTGTTTCTCTTTTTTTTTAGGAATACACTATAGATATAATTTTTGCCCAGACTTGGTATGACAGTCGTCTAAAATTTAACAGCTCAATGAAGGTGCTTATGCTTAATAGCAATATGGTTGGAAAAATTTGGATTCCAGACACTTTCTTCCGGAACTCAAGGAAATCTGATGCCCACTGGATTACAACTCCAAATCGTTTACTTCGAATCTGGAGTGATGGAAGAGTATTATACACTCTAAGGTAGGTTTTTATTAACTGGGTAGAAAAAAATCAAAAATGTTATGACCAGGAATATGAAAATAATGAATATGAATCAAATCCTTGGTACCTCTTTGTTGTGGATCACCGAAATTTGCAAGGAGTTTACTAAAGGAGAAAAAATAAATTATTTGATCATGAAAAACATGAAATTACTAGTATTGAAATATATTGCCTACATAATTGGGTAAAGACAATTGAAGAGGACAACAAATTTTAATCTCATTTATGTACCAGCAAGATTAAAAAAAGAAGTTATATAGCATGTAGCACCATGGTTGTCTCTTACTAATATATTGCAGATCCTGTCATAAATTGTTTTGCAGACTTTCTGTTCTAAAGAGTTCAGTATCTAATTTCCACCAAATTATATTCTGTAAGTAAAATATTAAATGATTCACATAATAGAAATTGTAAGAAGTTTAGTTAAAGCTAAGGTCCCAGTCCGGCATATACTTCTTAACATGTTACCTTTGCAAGCTATTAAGATCAATAAGTCTGTTCATCCAAATTAGGCATAAGCAAACATATTGGTGATAGTTCTTGGCAAATGGCGGATGCTTGGACTGGTTTGAGGCTTACTATCTAGGCTATCTGTTTTAAGCTTACTATCTAGGCTAGTGATCTTTGAGTCACTTTTCAAACAGTTCTTGAAAGACTGTGGTATGGTCTAGAGAAAGCATTTTAGGGTCATCTCTCAGTTTTATTTTTTAAGTATGCCTAAAAAATCTTGCAATAAATTAGGAGCTGATCAAGAAACAGTCCATGCAGAGAATGCCATAAATCTGACTCTACCTATAAGAGTCTATTTATTTATTTATTTAAAACAAAAAATAGCACCTTTTACTTACTTTTTTTCCAGTCATTTATGATGTTTTCACATGCAAGCTAGTTGTGCTGGATGAATAATTTATAAAAGTCTTCTGTATCAGAAGTAAGAAGAATTAGAATGGTTTAAAAGGATTCTCTTCACTGAATTTTTTCTTAGTATGCTTCATTTGAGAGCACACAACTATCTCTGAAGAGTACTTTTAAAACAGATTATTATGCTGGTGTTTATAAAAACCTCTAGAGATTTTCTGCTGACATGCATTTTTAAATTTTTTTTCTTTTTGTAGCTAACAATTCTAGAGTCATACTTGGACTTTACCCTTCCATTCTCCATTCAGTTTCAATGTCCAATTTTTTTTTTTAAACAGAGTCTAACACAAAGAATCAAACACATGCAACCAATAAAACTATGTGAGCTCTCCCAGAGCAATAGGTTAGAATTATTGTGCTAGGGTATGAGCTATGAAGTGCAGTGAGCTAGTAATAAAACAGCAGAACAGGTATTCACCCAGCACTGCAACATGCAAACATCTGTATAGCTGAGGATATGGCCTGAATTTGGCCTAAGGTGGAATAACATTGAGAGGTTCATATGTTGGTTATTGAAAGAACAATAATAGGATCTGACAGTGCTCCAGGTTCATGGACTCCCCTGTACCACCACTCTTTGCCTGTTGGTAATTCAGGGAGAAGATGTGGTGATTCTGTTAGTCAGGCTTCCTGAGTCTCCTGAGGCTACTCCTTGGTCTGTCCATTGCACCCATCAGTGATTCCAGATCTAGTTGTGTTACCTTTAATAAGTTTGGGTTTTTTTCCTTTTTCTTTAAGTGTTTGACTACCCAAAGGTTGAAAATGGAAAACAAAGGCAATAAATGTATATACCATAGTTGGCAAATTTGAGAAGCATCTTCAGAGGGATGCAAGTGTTTTACTTGGAAATGTGTGTGTGTGTGGTTTCTCTTTTTTTCCCTCCAGTATATGACAAGAAATATGCTTTCCTTTATAAACCTCCCTCTTGGTCAGGACAAATCTCCAGAAAGGTCATAGTGACACTTTGTGTAGAATAAATACTTTGATTAAAGACTTACAGAGTTTTCTGGCAGCGTGTGCTCTGTCCTACCCAAGCTGCTGTCTTCACCAGAGCTGCTTTCATGAGTATAAAGTAAGCCCAAGAGTGTTCCCATTTTCTCTCTTGTGTATGTAGCCACCAGATACAATCATGCCAAATGCAATTTGACTTGACAAATGCATTCTTCAGAAACTTCCTTTATTTGCTATCATAAACTCCCCCCCTTGCCCTGCCTTCAGTCGCTCCCCTTTATCCCCTGTTTCTGGTAGAGAGATGAGAGAACCCCATAAATCAACCGAAATTTTTGAAATGGCTTGAAATCCCCATTGAAACTATGCAGGTTCTCAGGTTCCTTATGATCATAGTTTTTGTTCTTTGACAGTGATGCTGGATGTTTTTTGCAGATACACAGTTGGCTATGCATAACATCCATTAATTGGCAAAATTGATTTCTGTGCATGTTCTTTAATATCTAGTCTGAAGTGTATGGATGCTTGAATGTAATCTTTTTTCTTTTTTTAATTTTTTTTCCCCTTCCTTTTCCAATTAGGCTGACAATAAATGCTGAATGTTACCTTCAGCTTCATAACTTTCCTATGGATGAACACTCCTGTCCACTGGAGTTTTCAAGCTGTAGGTGGTAAAATGCTTATTTTTTTTTCTCTTTACATTCAGGCTTTAAATGTCCTTAAATTCTGGCAACAGGAGACCAGTGTTTACTTTTTAAAGCCTTGTAGTGAAGGAAAGAACTGAGCTGTTTACATTTTGATTAGATTTATTGCATTATTTAATGCATTATTAAATGCAGTAATAAATGAGTTGAATTACATGCATTTCATTTAGGTGCGACTTTAAAAATAAACTTATTGTTTAGGATTCTGATACAATGTCCATTCCAGTTAATGGAAATCTATTGCCCTGGAAGAACTTTATTTTTTATGCCTGCCAGACTTGCCAGCTTTGAATTAGTTCCATGAGGTATACTTAAAAGGAAAAATAGGAACAGTCTTCTTCAACCTATTCCTGTAAATGCTTAATCAGTGTAAGAAACCCTTCTCCTTTCAGTGAGACTTATTTATGTGAGCAAGAAACACAACTTTCAGGCTTCACTTCTTTAATATAAACTATATTTTAAAAAATATATATATATATTCCTGAGGGAATTGTGTTATTACTGGCAAAAGAAACCCAAACCACCTGAACACAGCTATATGACTTATTCCTAAATGTGAAACTTAATAGGCAATGAAAACAAACTTCAATGATTCTTTTCAAATTAATGTTTTCATTTAATACTTCCTTCTTGAGTGCTTCCATCTAAATGAGATTTGGTAGCTCCATTGATTAAATAGTTGTGCCACACAAGCAAGTCTTGCTTAATTTCATTTCTGCCTTTTTGCAGGATAATATGGGGCAACATGTGAGGCACATGAAAATCAAGAAAGTTGCACTTCCTTTAAGTTGAAGTACTGGACAGTGAATCAGGCCACAAAAATCCATTCTGGGAATAATAGACAAAGAAATTTTCAATAATCATCAATAGGAATTTTATCAAATTATGTACTAATAAGTGTCTGTCCTTTTAAGCCCTTTGTGGTCTTTTAATGATAACATATATCACAGTTCTGTATTAACTCATAGTGATGATTCTGAGCCACTTTTTCATATCTGAGTTCCAGAATATTGCATAGGTTTTACCTAGACATTTGTATTTACATAGTTTTTGATCAATCACACAGTTATCTAGGTTTAAAACTGAGGCTAGATATTTTGTGGTTAAATTGTAAGTGTATCAGGTGGACTATAGATTGGCTTTCCCTCTGATCCACTTTATGTATAGCCCTGGTTTAGTTTATAAACAACTTCAGATGTCACAAAACCTGCTTTGGTATATACTGGAGCTGAACACTTGAATTTCTCTATTTTCTTCTAGATGGATATCCCAGAAATGAAATTGAATACAAATGGAAGAAAACCTCTGTTGAAGTGGCAGATCCAAAATACTGGAGATTGTATCAGTTTGCATTTGTAGGGTTACGAAATACAACTGAAATCTCTCATACCTTGTCTGGTAAGGCAAAGTGTCAAGTTTTATTTCATGTAATATCTATGCAGAGCAAGACTAATAGATGAAAATGCAACTGAAAACTGTTTTCAATGTTGTGTAAGTATTTTTTTCTTTTTTTTTAATTTGTAGGTGATTATATTATTATGACAATTTTCTTTGATCTCAGCAGACGTATGGGATATTTTACTATTCAGACATACATTCCTTGTATACTCACAGTTGTTCTTTCATGGGTGTCATTTTGGATCAATAAGGATGCAGTTCCTGCAAGGACTTCTCTGGGTAAGAATGTATTTTTTCAACCTTGAAGGGTCTGGTACTCCCCAGGAATACCAATCTGCAACAGGGAGTAAATTAACCACAGTTTATTCCCCTTCAGATTGTGACCATTGGTCACCCTTTCTCTTGAACTGCAAGATTAAGAGCAGGACGATCCTGCTGTGGTTGCACAGCAGGGCTTACAGAGGGAGTGTTGAGAATGGAAGTCTGGAAATCCTGATCCAAGTCTTGACAACCTGGTGTTGTTCACATAAATACTTATTTTTTTTTTCTCCTTTATATTCTTTTTGTCATATCCAGGGACAGCAATATGGCAATCATTAGTCTGAAAATATGATTAAACTTCACTTTGCATCATGGAACATCTTGGCTGACCTGTTTAACATGGTGTCAGTCTCCTGCGATTGACAGTATAGGATTCATGTGCTGCCTTGCAGAAGAGCTGTAGTCCCCATATAAACCACGATAGACCTGTGTGGTGGGTTGACCGTGGCTGGACATCAGGTGCCCACCAAAGTGGCTCTATCACTCCCCTCCTCTGCTGGACAGGGGAGAGAAAATATAATAAAAGGCTCATGGGTTGAGATAAGGACAGGGAAAGATCATTCACCAACTATTGTCACATGTGAAAAAGACTCAACTTGGGGAAAAAAAAGTATAATTTATTACCAATGAAATCAGAGTATGATAATGAGAAATAGAAACCAAATCTTAAAGAAACATTCTCCCACTTCTCCCTTCTTCTTGGGTTCAACTCCACTCCAGATTTTCTCTACCTCCTCCCCCCACTGGTGTGGGGGGATGGGGAATGGGAGTGGGGTCAGCTCATCACACATTATCTCTGCTGCTCCTTCCTGCTCAGGAGCAAGAGACTCCTCACACTCTTCCCCTGCTCCAGTGTGGGGTCCCTCCCACAGGAGACAGTTCTTCACAAACTGCTCCAGCATGGATCCCTTCCCACAGGCTGCAGTCCTTCAGGCACTGACTGCTCCAGTGTGGGTCCCCTGCGGGGTCACAAGTCCTGCCAGAAAACCTGCTCCAGCCTGGGCTTCTCTCTCCACAGGGCCACAGGTCCTGCCAGGAACCTGCTCCAGCATGGGCTTTCTACAGGGTCACAGCCTCCTTCGGGCATCCACCTGCTCCAGCGTGGGGTCCTTCATGGGCTGCAGGTGGAGATCTGCTTCCCCATGGACCTCCCTGGGCTGCAGGGGGACAACCTGCCTCACCATGATCTTTCCCACGGGCTGAAGAGGAATCTCTGCTCCAGCACCTGGAGCATGTCCTCCTCCTCCTTCTTCACTGACCCTGCTGTCTGCAGGGTTGTTTCTCTTACGTGTTCTCACTCTTCTCTCTGACTGCCATTCCTGTGCTGCAGCAACTTTTTTCCCTTCTTAAATCTGTCTCCAGAGGTGCTACCACCTTTGTTAATGGGGTCGGTCTTAGCCAGTAGTGGGTCCGTCTTGGAGCTGACTGGCATTGGCTCTGTTGGACATACACAGGGCAAGCTTCTAGCAGCTTCTCACAGAAGCCACCACTGTAGCCTTGCTGCTACCAAAACCTTGCCACACAAACCCAATACAACAGGGGTGTGTGGAGTGGACAGGATGCACAGTAGCAACTTTGAGCTTAGCAGTGACAGGTGCTTGTAGTAAAACCAGTGACAGCAGTATGACCTATTTTAGGTGAAAGACCAAGAGCTGAGAGTGCATCTTAGGAAGAGAGAGATGTGAGTTAATTTTCCTTATCAGCTTATAGGATTGTGAACACACCATTCCCACATTATAGGAAAGGGTACCAGAAGGGTAAGTCCAGACTTCAACTCCCCACCTTTCCCACTGAAACTGGACCACTGTGCAGTCAAGCTTGCAAGGCTAATGAGAAGAGAGAAAGTAAGCAAAAATGAGCATGGCTCAGTAGCCTAATGAAAAGGTAATGGAAGAAAGTGTGAGTCTTGGATCTTAACTTTATGCGATTTAAAAGTACTGCAAAGCTTAGTGGAGAGGCTAAAATCTTGAATAAATAAGTGAAACTATCAGTAGTTTAAAATCTTGATTTAGAAATTTATTATAAGATTTATTTGGCTGACTAATCATTGGACATCATTGTGGGTACCATCTGGAAAGACACTAGCTATAACAGAAAAAACTGCTGTATTGGTGGTATCCTGCTATTTCTGTATCCAGTTTGTTCTTTTTACTGAGGACTTTTTCTGTGCCATAAACCTAGCAAATTTGGCTTTGATCTCATGGTTAAGCTAGAGTTTTCATGCTCCCACTTCAGCAGTACTAACCTTCATGTACTTGAGATGTACTATAAATGTCTGCTATATCATACTTACAGCTCCTTGCAGTTAACTCTGAGCTCCTTTTGTATGAACATGCAGAAGCCATTGTTTGACAGATTGTAGGATGACTTTTCTCACATGCAGATGTTCTGGCGAAGAACGAGAATACCAGTCAAATAGACTGAATTTTATAGAAAAAGACTGAGAAATTAAGACGAGAAAGCCAAAACTAAGCAAGGTCCATCGTGGCAAGCAGTTGGGATGCTGTAGAAGTTTTGCTCCTTGTGGCCGCCCCATTTATGCCTTTCACATAGTGGAGGGGACTGGGAAAGTCCATGTCTCCTTTTGTCCTCTCTGAGCAGAAGTCAGCAGGGGGAATGGTGGGTGTGACTTCGCAACTGGAGGTTGTGCTGGGGTCTGGTACACTGAAAAGGCTTGGGTCTTTTTCTTCCTTATATGTTGAAAGATCCTGGCAGATTGTGGTTTCCCAAAGCAAAAGGTGTGGATGATTAAAGTTAGATATTTAACTGTGCAGAGAAATGCCTAATTGATTTTCAAAAGCATCTAGTGTGAGTGAAGCACTTTTGAAAATCTCTGTGGTTATCTGTTTGCCCTTTTGGGCATGTAATTTCATTGGGAAATCTGTTGCAAAATCACTGCTGCTTTCCCGCTGCAGGATCAGACCATAGCGACCCTTGATTCCATGCTTTGGTTTAAAACCCATAGACAGCCTTAGACTGGCGTAACATATTTTTTGCAATAAGCCTGTCCTGGTTTCAGCTGGGATAGAGTTAATTGTCTTCCTAGTAGCTGGTACAGTGCTGTGTTTTGAGTTCAGTAT
>JANZLQ010000056.1:19385629-19435161 GCA_026212715.1 Elanus axillaris
GCAATTACTCTGTGCACCATTTGTACATTCCAATCCTTTTACTATTACTGTTGTCATTTTATTAGTGTTGTTATCGTTATAATTACTTTCTTCTTTTCTGTTCTATTAAACTGTTCTTATCTCAACCCAAGAGTTTTACTTTTTTTCCCCCCGATTTTCTCCCCCATCCTGCTTGGGGGGGGGGAAGGGGTGAGCGGCTGCGTGGTGTTAGTTGCTCGCTGGCGTTAAACCACGACAAAGCCTGTGCACATAAATAACAAACTAGTTGTGTGTTCAAGTATTGCTCTCCAAAGGAAAGGTCACATCTTAATTTTGGACTACTATGAAAAAGGCTTTGCATCTCCCTGAAGTATCAAATATAAGAAGAAAGTGTTAACACCTTCTAAATGTTAAACCAGTGAAGAGTGGTATACTTGAGATTCTGAACACACCACTATTAAGCCAGCTTGTTCTTTTAATTAACAAGTATGTAAGTGAATCAAGGGAAACATTTTCTATTATTTTAAGACACAGTATTGAAAAAATACCTAGTAACTTAGAGAATGAGACCAGAAAGGCCATGAAGGTCATCTAGTTTGATCTGCTATATGTCAGAAGCAAACAATTGAAAACATTATTCCTTTTTCTCGTGTTTTCTGAAAGTTTGAAATCATTGATAAATAACACACCTTTTTTTCCGAATGTGTCCTTTCGTACATTTTAAACTTTCAAGAGCCAAAGGACTTATTTTGTGTTTATAAAATTTGTGTGCTTATTTGTACCTGTCTGCTGTTGTATTATGTTTGTATTATGTATTATATGTTTTATGTGTGCATTCTCTAATAGATTTATGAAATTACACAGACCTTCCCAGTGTCATTGTTTATTCAGTGTGTGTTGAAAATGGGAGTGATTTAAACTGAAGGTGAAATGTGCTGCCTTCTGTATGATGCCATGGTGTCAGCTGAATTCATAGGGATGGCTTCATGCAATAGCACCGATGTGTGTTGTGTGTGTGTGTGGCCAGCTGTGAACCCTGCTGTGGCTCTGTTCTTATATGCCTCATTAATGAAGGCCTAATTTGAGGAGTTTTTTGGTGACAATATGATTGGATTACTTACATACTTCCCTCTTCCTGTCTTTTTTCTTTCTTTCTCAAACAGGCATTACAACGGTGCTGACCATGACAACGTTGAGTACAATTGCTAGGAAGTCACTCCCAAAGGTTTCCTATGTGACAGCAATGGACCTTTTTGTCTCAGTTTGCTTCATTTTTGTGTTTGCTGCCTTGATGGAATATGGCACCTTGCATTACTTTACCAGCAACAGAAAAGGGGACAAAGGAAAAGAAAAGAAGGCAAAATCTAAGCCATCAGTAAGTTTAGCCAACCAAGAAGAAAAAGAAATACAGAATGCTCTTTACTGTAGCATTAATTTCAAGAGACTGGTTCTTAAGTAGAAGGGCTAATGTTCTAAGATAATTAACACTAATAGTTACTTTATCATTTTTTTTACAGTTGGGGGCTTGTGCTAATTTTCTGTAAATACTACTAACGATCAAAGGTTTTAGATCATTTCACTCATCTATGAGTGAGAACACATGAGCCTAAGCTAGAAAGTGGTTTGATATAATATTGTATGCTTACATGCCATACCCAAGCCTTTGGTGCTTCTGGAGCTGCCTGTAGAGTGTGTGTCCATGGAGACAGTTCTGTCTGGGCACAGTGCTTCTGAAAACAGCACCTGGCAGAGAACCATAGTTAAGACTGTAACAGTAGAGATAATCTAAATGAACTGAAGGTATGAGGATTTGTTTGGATCTGCATCACCTAACTTGGGTCTTACCTTGCTAGCTTTTCAAAGGAAAAAGTACTCATTATTGATCGGTATTCTGACTCCCTCTTCAGAAATTTTACTTTAACTCTTTTTTGTCATTTACTTCCATGTTTCATTCTGGTAAAATGAACCTTCCACTTTTACAAGTTGATATTTGTTTGGCATGAATCCCCACGTATCCCAGGGACAAGTATTATTCAATTTTAAGAGGCTTTCTGCTCGTGTAATAAGAATACTGGAACTTCCAAATAATCTATAGTTGGAAGCCAGTACAAATATTGAAAGCTAGTCTTTAAACTACTAAACATTGAGGTAAAGGCATTAAACAGCTTATTTATTCAAACACTAGTCTTAATATCTGAGGCTTGATTGTAGTCATCTTTTGGAGAGAATAAGAGGAAGGACCCTTATATATATATATATATATGTATATATATGTATATATATGACCTTTTTACGTGTATAAAGCCCCCTTCTACGTCATTTTGTCAAAGGAAGCTGGAGCATAGCTGAATCCTAACATCAGTTCTCTTTTCTGGATGAAGGCTGAATACCACCTGTGTGAGATCAAACAGAAATTGAAATGAAATTACAGAAGCCCAGATATGGAAATGCAGAAGTCCTGTTATGAACCATATCCATTCTGTGACTAGTGTGGGAAAGCGCTGAGGTACCCATTTTGAGCAGCGCTGCAGTGGGAGACTGTCTTATGGGGGCACTGCAGAGCTGTTACTGCTTAATATCAGGGAAATGAGAGCCCTTACATTTCATATGGTAAGCTGGTCCAAGTGGATCAGCTGTGTATTTAGGAAAAGGCTAATGGCGAAAGGTTAATACTGCCCTGTACTGTCTTGGTTGGACATCACTGTGATTCTCTGGGAATCCAGCACAGCCAAGAGAACTAGAAAATGGATGCCTCAAACCTCTTTCCTGTTAGTGATAGAAGCAAATATAGGCACAATGGAAGGGATGGAAAACAGGCTTTGGCAAGGGCCACAACTGAGCAATGAGGGTAAAAGGTAACAGAGGCTGCAGAATGTGGGGGACTTCCCAGTGTTAGCATAGCAGATTCGATTTTAGGGTGTTGTTGCAATGAGGTCTCAACAACACTTAAAGAACAGAAAGCTGAAGCAAGTCTGCTCTCAGCGTGCACCACAAGGAGAAACGGAAGAGGGGAGGAAATGCTGCTTATTCAAACTAGGGAGATATTGAAGATCAGCTGTTGGCAGATCAAAAGCCACTGAAGTGGTTTGCAAGTACACTCCACTGAATGGAGGAATGAGACTTTCCAGAATCTGTTCATATACCAGCCATTGTGCAATAATCTGCCAAATGCTTTGAGATTTTCAGTGCATATGACAATATAAAATGTACAATAATTGTGAGATAGAAATTATGACATCTATTGAATAAATAGCTGGAGTTTGGACTAAGATTAAAATTAGCAATATAATGCTCAGAACACTGTTCGATTGTGTTTTACTGTGTTCTTAAAGCATGCTTTTAGTTTTTAAGTAGTTGAAAACCAACCACCTTTTCACACAGAATTCTTTAAACATGTTTCAGCATGTTATGGCTATAAGACCATACTAGATAAGAGATTATTCCAAAAAAAGGGGGATTAAATTTAATATACTTAGATGCAAGGATTCTAATTTGATGAATTGGGTTTTTCTGGTGATGTTTTATGAAAAGCTATATGATTTCTCATTCCAAATAGAACAATTAAAGCAGCCATCTTATTAATTAATGGAAATTCATACAATTAAAAATCCATATTCTTTTTTTCTCCTTTTATCTTTGTCAAAGACTTCTGTTCATTCTGTTTCTCTTGTAGTTATGGATATGTAACTCAAGAAATGAATTTAATTAAAACAGTTGGTTTAATTTCTTCTGAAAAGTTCTCATTTACAGGTGTCTTTTCTGTGTAAAACTTGCTTTGCATAGGTCTTCTATTTCTATTGGAGAATGCAATAAAAGCTTATTATTCCCGGAACTAATGCCAATAAGATGCAATAAATGATCTTGTGAAAAAATGGTGAGATTTTACAAATGATTACAGCAGTTCTATCTTAAAAGAATATGTGCTGGCATCATTCAAGAAAGGTAGTATGAATTGGCTTATGTAAATCCACATTAGTGAGGATAATGAGTTTGGGCAGGAAGATTAAACTTAATTAGTTGTGGATCTTGTTCTGATCATTATTTCACCTGATGTGAATGCTTCACCTATGCTATGATCTCCACAGACGATGGCTTTCTTTTGTACATGCATTAGTGTTAATGCAGAATAATTTGGTTTTGGTCCTATCAGGGAATATTATAAATGCTTCTCACTCTACATGGAGTTTTATCTACACTATCAGTAGGCATGTACGTGAACAATCAGCACATACTACTGTATCTACACGTTACTTTTTTTTTTTTTAAGTCTCCCCCAATTGATACAAGGTCATTTTCTTGTGAGGTGTTGGTCTTTTTTCCCCTTTTCCTTCATGTTATCTCTTTCTTACACACATTTTATGCATTCCCTGTAGGTAGTTAGGCCTATAAGATGGCACTGTCTTTCTGCCTCTCCCAGGCCACCTCTTCAAACCTGTAATTCAGTAGCCAGCTTCAGTCTGTGCTGGTGACATGAGCAGTGGAAAGCAGTACTGTTATTTTTTCCTCCTCCCATAGTGTTTTTGAGTTGGGGATTCCTGTTTTATCCTACTAGTAGAAATGAATCATTCCATGAACCTTACATTGACAGACCTAGCAGTCAGAAAATTCTTGTAAAGCCAGATTAGGCATGAATCAGAAATAAGCATCTTTCCCTATGTATCTTCAACAAAATAATAATTTTGTAAGTTCAAAAAGAAATTTGAACTTACTTCTTTTGTTTCATAAAAATAAGCCCTGTTTGTAATGCCTCAAATTAGGTTAAGAAGCATGTAACTACTGTTTGTTAGTATTGTCAGTATATTATCATAACTGGGAAGAATAATGAGGTCCTTTAGGATGATAATTAGCTCCCTAGGTCATCATGTCTAAAAAGTATTGAAACAGCAGTCTGTGTGAAATTTCCTCTGGTAAAGACACTTATTAAATAAAGCTATTTGAAAACGTGGTGGATGCTGCACTGCTTTAACATCACCCCTTGGGACATTGGGTAAAATCTCCCTGCAGCAATAAGAGTACTTCCTTAACGATTTATAGAGATCTGTGTACTGGCCAAAGTAACTCCCTGAAAGTGGGACAACAGGACTCTAAAACATAACAAAAATCTAAATGAAGTAGCTTCCTGTTTTTCATATTTTTTTCATACTTTTTCATTGCCTATCATGTATAATTAAGAGAGATTCTTCTCTACACTTCAATACCCAATTATTTCCTCTGACTGCATCCTTTCCTACTGTATTTATTCCTTACATGACAAATTACAAACAAGGTAGAAAAAAGAGAAGACAATGTAAGAGTAGTATTGATATAAAGTAGTATTGATATAACCCCTATCTTCAGTCTGAAGATTTTAGAAGAGATGCTAAAGGTGGGGGGGCTATAGAAAGAAAGAGGATTGTGGACTAGTTTAAAAAGGCTATGAGATTTACAAAAATAAAAAAGGACAGATCGAGAAAATGACTGTCTTTTGAAATATTCAGGAAAACAAGGATGAAGACTGAACTGCTTGGAAACAAAATAATAAAAGGGGGAAAGATGGGCTGTGGTAGCACAAGTAACAGGAAGGTGAAAAGGCAAAAGTCACAAGAAGAGAAATAGCAAACAGTATATGTATTAGACAATAAGGCACCCAGATTTTTTCTGTGAAAATTATTTATGAACCCGAACATCTGTTACACTGAGTTTTTGCCGGATTGCAAAGGGTTGAGTTATGCCCATGGAAAGTAAAAGTAAGAATTAAGAGCTGAATTAATCCATTTCGGTGGCTTGAATGGCTTTGTCCTAAAAAGTCTTCTGTCTTGGTTTCTAAAGGCAGGGCATGTTGTGTAGGGATTGAATATCAGAAGGTTAGATGATATAGCCTGGCCCTACGTGTCTCAGTCTCTTAAACTTCACCAGTGACTCTGTGCTAATACCATTAGCTTTTTTTTTGGTGAAAAGGTAGCTTCCAGAAACACATCCAGTCTCATTCTAAAGACTCCAAATGGTGGGAGAACCATCATTCCCTTGGCAGTCATGCTCATAGCTTGCTTGTGGACTTGCTTGTGACCCAGTTGTCAAGCTGTGACTGACTTAAAAATGTTCTTTTTTGTTGTGTAGATGGGATCAGCTAACCCTGTCTGTGTAACTAATTATCTACTATTCCCAAATCCCAGCACAGCCCAGTTTTCACTGTGGCAGGTGAAAATAATTCATGATCTTTTGCCTGCATGAACTAATTACATATAGCAGTTGATAATTTGCAAAGCTCCCTAAACTGTTTTCTTTAATATTAGAATTTCTGTATATTGTACTGAAGGTGCTAATACTGGCCTTTGATAAGGAAAGCCTATGGAATTGTTTAACATGAGGATAAAAAACCTACAAATCTATATTTTTCTTTTTTTTTTTTTTCTTTTTTTCTTAAGAAACCACCTGCCATTGCTGTTCGACCTGGATCAACACTAATTCCAATTAATAACATTAATCATCTCCCTGAACGTGATGATAATTATGGATATGAGTGCCTAGAAGGGAAAGACTGTGCTAGCTTCTTTTGTTGTTTTGAAGACTGCCGCACAGGATCTTGGAGAGAAGGAAGAATACACATCCGTATTGCAAAAATTGACTCCTATTCTCGAATCTTCTTTCCAACTGCCTTTGCATTGTTCAATCTTGTTTACTGGATTGGCTATCTTTATCTATAAATTTCAGAGATTTGACAAACTCAGAAAAAAATGCTAATTGAACAGTCATTAACACTTTTCAGTAAGCAGTCAAAGATTAGAGCTGGTCCAAAATGACTCAAATTGTTTGGATGCTTTGAAAATTTGAAACAAGGAGAGCAAATATGGTGATGTAGTCTCCCTCTTGTGATCAACTATAGAACTGATATTGGTCTTTCGAAAAGAAATTTTAAAAATATATATCCCTAGCATTAAACTTGCCTGAATATACACTATTTTTGTCCAGCTTTAACAAAATGCAGAGTCAAGAGGCTATCTTATTTAACTGGACAGCTCTACATAAGCTTTCAATTTTAATCCTGAATTATAATACAGATTAATTTTGTAGCATCTCTTACACCTTTACAAAGAAAGCCTTAATAAAATGGTTTTAGTTATTCACATCCATTTCATCCATAAGGTGATGATTTTATTAATCCCTGATTTAAAAAAGTTGAAATGGAACATTTCTATTTTTCAACCAGCCATTTGTTCTCTGCAGCATGTTAAAAAGAGTGATTAAGTCGTAATTAATCACATTCAGATTCATACAGTATGCAGAGATTAGAGCAGCAAGAAGTGGATATAAAACCCAAGGGTAATTCTGAGCTTGTCTTATCCTGACCATTGATACAGGCTTTTGGCTTTCAACCTTAGATTACATTTATGTCTGTGCTCTATCTGCTGTTACTTCATGGTTGTGAGTTCCCCAAAGTTCTCCAAGAGGGGTACAACTTTCAAAAATTCCTACCCAGCTGCCATTGCTTGCTCATTTCATGGAAACCAGACTGATGTTGGCAGAGAGTCTGGCCATTAAGCGTAATGCTCTTCACATCCTCCCCGTTCCCCTGTCCTTTGTCTGATTCATACTCGGGGCCAGAGAAAAAGTTGCAAATCTACATTCAGTAGACTTTGTATCAGCAGAGTTTGGAAAACCTGTAACAGTGCTATAGTCTTTGTATTCAAAGCCACTATGTTAAATCTCCAGCCCTAAGAGTGTAGTGCGTGACCTGCTCCACTCTGCATACAGTATGATTTTGTAGATTCTGCTTGTTACTGCATATGCTACTCACTGGGCCAGATCCAAATGGTGTGACTTTACTGAACCTGTGTTATGGATTGCTGTGTAATTGCCACCTTGATATTTATTTGTTTCTAGTGGAAAAGCCCTGTTATGAGGAGGGAGGGGAGTTAAAATAATCCTTATGCATTGCAGATCCTTCTCTAAGATGGGATGTGTCCCCACAAAAATCATAGGACCAGTTCTCCAGCCTTTCTGTGGTCAGAGCTTCTGTTCACTTTGGTAGCAGTTCTTCAGTAGTAGCCTTTCTGGACTGACTTCTCTGTGTTGACTATTGCTGGCTGGCAGCATTTAGTATCTCATTTCTATTTTTAAGCCCATTGTCTTCATTATGGAAAAGTGCAGTTTTTCCTTCTTTCTCAAAAAGAAACTGATCTCAAGTGAGCTTGCAAAAATCACTGTAAAATTAAGATATGCGTTAAGTAAAAGTCAGAATTACTCAGAAGACCTTACAGATCTTTAAAGAGGATTAATGGGATTAGTATTTGGCTGTAGGTAAGGATGTTCAGTACTGAGATAAAGACATGTTTAATAGCTAATAATAGAAAATGATACATGACGGACCCCCCAATATTTCTGTTGAATATGCTCCCTCCTCTGAATTTCACAGAAAAGATTAATGTATTTTTATATTATAGTTGGTACCAGCCATAATAAGATATCATATGCAATACACATTTCAGATGAAATGTTACTGCAGTGTTCAGCCTTGAAGTTTAATAGAGAATGCAAGACTATGTGCAGTGATTCTGGAAGAAAGTGTGACAGAGAAGATCCCATTTTAATGCAAACTTTATTTCAGTATTTAGCTGATGAAATATGAAAGTGGTTGAGAATTGGAAAGCCTGCTGTTGAGGTTGGCTGACATTATTTGTTGCATGACCTTTCTAAGCACCACCTTCTTTTGACTGTCAGACTGAGAATAGAAGTGCAGCATCATTAACAACACTATAATTTATTGTTTCTTTAGAGTCTCATTTTCAGAAAATGTTCAGTACAATGGAAATGTGTCAGTTTTAATTGCATAGTGCAGTTTGATGCTTTTTGACAGCACACTAAACACATTCCTCTGTAGGAGGGATGAAGGTAGCTTCAGCAGCAGTATGTTGGATGTGTACTTGAAAAGATGTCTACTTGCTATACAAGGCCCAGACTTTGTGAGCTCCTGAGTTTCATTAATTCACCTTTAAACAAAAGGAACTTGAAAGAACTTGGCACTTCACAAGAGGAAATACAAATTTCACAGCCTGCTCTCCTCTGGCACATCTAGTTAGCTTTTTCTATTCATGTGGTTGTCAGTTGCCAGTCAGCCTCCAGTGACTGAATTGGAGAACAGAAAACATCCAGAATTGGCAAGGGATGGATAAGAAGTCTTTCATCTCTAATTTCTATAAAACAATGTAATGGAGTATTAAACCTATTGAATGTTATGGCTGTTTGGCTTATGGATACACTTGCTTCTGTCTGTTGACAAACTTTTCTGTGTACTTCATTTGTTTCTGATGAAATAATTTGTTTCCCATAGTACTGTGAGTGCAAATAGAAATGGGAATGCAGTGAACTGTAATATGGCATGTAATAAATGTGTTATTTTAGTGCTATGTGTTTTCTTTCTAATCTGCATGTAAACAGTTGATTCCCAGAAATCTAAGTGATACTCAAAAAAATTACAAGAAACAGAGACTATAATTACTTGCACTTAGATCCTGCATTCATTTTTCAAATCTACATGGATATAAGTTCATTTACTGATAGCTGGGAGCACAGTATTTGGAGTCATTATTCTGACCATTACTGCTTAAGCACATGCTTAAACCTATTCCTAATCAGTACTGTAATTAGACCAGAATTCAGAAAAGCATGTGCTTATGTACTGTCATAAAGAGTGATGCTATCCTGAATTGATGCCATTAACACATGCTTAATTTGCACTAATTTCAGTAATGAGTGTTCAGTACCTCAAATGGTTGAACATTAAGAGTGTAAACCAGTCCCTCTTCAGTAAGAAGTTTTCTCACTGAAAGAGAGGGACGTAAAAAGAGAAATTGCCATAAAGGCAGAGAGGTGAAAAAGTCTAGGGAAACCATATTATACTGCACATATGTTAGGCATATCCTGAAATGTATTTAAAAAAAGATACTTTTCCTTGATATTTCTGTATTAGTGTTCACCACTTGTCTGTTTTAGTAGTGAGTACAGCTCAGTGTGTTATTTTTTGGTAAGGTTTTGTCTCTGATTGTACCTCACTGATCTTCAGTGCATGTCTTCCGTGTCTGAATGAATCTGTTTTATGTAGTGGCAGTACAACCAAAGCATGAGCTCTGGGTAACGTATTTTATATTCACATGATGTGCTTCAAAGGCTTTAACCTTATCCAGTTTTCTGACATTCAGAGACACAGGATTGTGTAAGACTTTGAAGGAGAATCACCTCCAGCATGGTTTTTATAATTTTCTGTTGCTTATTTGCTGTGGTAGTAAAAGATTTGTTTAGAATTGATATATGAACTGTGCTTTGTAATTTGTGAAAACCTTTGACCTTTCAATTGAAAGCCCAACAGGAGGAGTTTGGATTTAAATATCTATCTGCCTAAAGTAAGATATGTTTTCTTTAATTGCATCATTCATCATTTCAGTTTACTGTTTCCAAATACCTGAGAATTAGAATGCATTCAGTTGTTGAGTCCCTCTCTCCTTCAGGGAGTGGGAAAAGTAGATTTTGATCACGCCAGGCATGAACTAGGACAGCTGGTGTACTCCAAGGAAGTTGGTAAGAGTTTCTGGTTAAATGCAAGGGTGACTTCTGTCTGTGAGACTATAATTTGAAACAGGGTATGTGCTTTCTTTCAGAAAATGGATGTGTGCTGTGAATTCCAGAATGATAGAAAAGCATCCCTGCACTTAATGTTTATCTTTTTCAGGAGGGGTTTCATTGAATTGACTGTCCTGTTATGAGGCACTGAGGTATTCTCCATGTGGTATAGGGGGAGAGTTTTGATTGCACTCCTGGGCAAGGTGTCTAAATCTTGTCACAGGGCTCAGTACTGTAAGTTCTGAGCTGTCTTTTGGATCTGTTATGAAGCTGCTGAAAAGGAAGTGAATACTGTACTTTTCATTTTGCTTCCTATTAAATCTCACTGAGAAAGCCAGAACATTAATGAAGGTGTTGGAGGAAATCTCAGACAGCCCATGGAGATAGGAGATTAGCTGCAACTGTAATAGGCAAAAGGATCTAGCCCTTTTTTTCATAGGTTGGTCTTGTTGCCTACTAGCAAGATATTGTTTCTAAAAAAATTTTAGAAGTCTCATGTATTTTAAGGGAAAAAAAAATCTGTAAGATTTGTGGGCAATCTCATTCCCCTTCCCAGTGACAGATCTTGCTTTGCCTGCAAATTTTGCTTATGGTAGATCAACATTGCTTGAGCTGTGTGAGGAATGCCACGGGAGATCTAAGACAGAAGACCTATAAAGTCTTCTACCTTGTTCTTCCTCTCAGTTCCTTTTCTTAGTCAAGAAAAGAGTTTCAGAAGAGTAGGTATATGGCATGTGTAAATCAGGACAATTTTGCTACTGACAACAGGGCCTGAGTCCCACTCGCTGACAGGATCAAGAGACACGGGACCCTGCTTGCAGTAATAAGACTTCTCTTCTGTAATTCTTTGTAGTAGCTGCTTTTCCATACATGTCTGCATGTACCTGAGACTCAAATATTTTTCAGGTTGGAAGCAATTATTTTGTGTTTCTGGCTTCACAGAATGGTCTCTATCATCAGGGTCTGAGCCTTGCTGGATTCAAAAGAAAAGGTTTCCTCTTGAAGTTTCCCTGTCTGGGCATAGAAGGTAGGAGATGTCTTGCCACCAAATATTGGGAAAGTGTTTTTTGGTTCATCCCACTGAAGAGGCAGACTGGCTCTGTAGGGCGGCATTAATATTGCTTTGTCATTTAGAATTGAAAAGGTTGAAGGCTGTTAACAGCACTGACCAGCACTGCTCCCACAGATGATATATTTTGCCGGTTCGATATTTAAAAAGAAAAACCCAAACCAGCTACTATGGGTGGGAAGTGAGGATGAGTCATTATTTCACTGCAGATATCTATTTCCCCTTGAATTGTTTTTCCTCCTTAGGAAGACGGTAAATAAGAATCTTGGCTTGTGAAATCTGCAGAAAGCAGGTCATGGCCATTTTAAACTGGTAAAGTCCTCTTTGTTCCTCTGCATAGGAGCAGGAACAATGAAGGCACTTGCACTATGGCTCAGATTTTCCAAGATAGGTAAATGTGGACATGTAAATATTCATAGGCCCATTGTAAATATACAATCTGTGTTCATGCTTTAGTCACTGATAGAAATCTTAACAGTTTCTTTTAACATCTTCACAGATTAACATTCTTAACATCTTCACAGTATCTTTTGTATTTCCCACAGTTGTCCACTGTGAATGCTTAGACTTTTTGTGTGAACAAGAAGGGTTGCATTATGATACCTCTCTTTACAGTTTAAATTGCTATAGAATACAAATACTTCCTTAAATGAAACTGAAGAATCAGAATCTGGCAATCTCATGGTGATTCCTGTCTTGAAAAATCTAATATTTGTTCTTAATTGCCATTTCCAATTAAATAAACAACAGTGCTATAATTTGTATTCCACTTCGCTGAAGTTTTACAAGCAATTACAATGTATGGTCTAAAACCTAAATTTACAGAAATATCCTTCAAAACTAACATTTGTTGATTTATTATGTGTCTCAGTATTTATTACATTGAGATTCCACTATTCAAATACACTTTTAATGCAAGTCTCTGTCTCGGCATCTGTAGCTCACACAGCATTTCAATGAGTCACAGTTTGCCCCTTATTAGTGCATCCTTTTTTTTTTCATTCTGTTTTTAAAAGATGCTGGTATTTTTAACTACCTTAGTGAATATTCATACCATGCATTTAATTTGATAGCGTTTTGGCACCAGTGGACAATGTTGCAATATTACGCATCAGTGTTCCTTTAAAAATTATTCATTAAAGCCCTTGTGGATAACTTACTGAAAAAGATATGGAACATTAAGACAAATTTTGTAACTGTCAGTGCTGCTACTAAGGATTATATATAAAATGCATGTTATCCATGCAAACTTATTCTTCCATTTCAGTTTTCTGTCCAGAAGCCTTCTCAGTTGTGCTAATATTATTATTACAAGTGCGCTGATATTTACAGTCCTACTCAGTTATTTGGTACTTTTCCAATAGCTTTGGTATGCATTCATCCATTGTTATATTCAGTTATCTAGAAACATCAAGGTATCTTCACAGGCTTTTAATGTGATTAAGCCATGACCTCTTCAGCCTCTCTTAAAATACCATAATCTTTCATGTGCAATGCAAAAACTAAAGCATTTGCAGGTATTAAATTGATTGTTACTTCTCCATTTTGATAAAGTCTGTCTGCCAGGTTAGAGTGAAACACTGATATTATCATTTTAATATTTGACATTATTTTCGAGCATGGCTGAACCAGAAAACTTCAGAGATGATAAACTGGTGATGCTCTTGGCTAAGTCCCATACAACTGAGACTTTGTGAGTGTGATGGAAATTATATTGGCAATGGCAAATACATATGTGTATATATCCATATGTAGACTAGAAAAAAAGATACAAAAATTTTTACATATACATCAAGTTCTGTTTGTCATTTTAACAAACTTTCGCCCCACCCCCAAAATTTATGTTCTAAATGTGACTAGAAGGGTCCTGAAAAAAACCACTTAGGTTTTCACAGTAAGAATATAGAAGTGGTTCAGAAGCTTAAAATAATTATGGCTCCATTTGATCAGCCTTGTGGATTAATTTTTAATTTAACTCCTTTTCACTAAAGAAGAAAGGGAGAACTCAAATGTTCTGGTTAAAGATAGGCATTGATATCACTGAAGGTAAACATGAAAATTCCCCCTTTGTTGAAAAGTTGATTTATAGATATAGGTAGAAGAAGCAAATTTCTTCAGTGCTGAGGAAGCTGCTGTGATTGCATTTGCAGAGTAGATGGATTCTGGTCTTTATTTTGAGAACTCTAGTGCTACCATGGTAAAAGATCGACTCAAGAGTTTACACTTCTTAGTATACCGTTAGTTTTAGGATGCCTCATTTTCTAATGTGCAGTTTAAGACATATGAAAAAAGACCTGCTTTTGAGATCATGAATGTTCAGCCCTTTCTAAAAATCATCCTTTAAACTTTCTGTTTAAAGCACTCCAAAAGTGAGTAACTAGGCATCACTGATACTGTTTTAAATAAATGTAAAGTTTAGATTGCTATAGAATATTGCAGAAAGTTCAAATATGGTTCAAGGCTAGAATTTTCTAGCCTTTTGCTCTCTCTTGCCTGTGGGATTTTAATTTTTTTTTATATTTTCTTGACGTCTGGGGAGAGATGAAAGCAAATGGAGGGAATTCACCCTATGGTTTTTTTTTGACAACAGTATACCTCATGCAGAATAGTACATCACCTGCTAAAAGCTAATTTTATTTGAGGACTGATGAGATTTTGAGACTGATGACAGGAATAATACTAACAAGCTCAGAAAGGAGATGCTTGTGGCCTTTGTTATCAGAAGGGGCTTGGCTACTCAAGGCTTTGAAAACAGAATTTCTGAAGTAAGATTATGGGAGAGAGCTGATTTATAAGGACTTCTAGAAAAAAACAAAATCTCAGAAACCTCTTGCCAGGAGAAGACTGACAATAGTCTGAAGGAGAGGATTTATAACTCATTACTCTACTGTGAATGTTAATGTCTATTGAATTTTCATATAAATGTTGCACTAGTCCTTGTGCATTGAGTGAAAATGTGCTTGCACCCTGGTGCATGGTTCATACAGATGTTTCTGAGATGTAGCCTGTAATCTTCTAAATGTAAAACTCTGAAAGCCATAGTCTTAAAAAATAAAATAAATAAAACCCTCACCATTGAATACCATGTGTTCTGTGCAAAATAAACAGAGTAGATGTTTGTGCTCTGATGTCTCTTAAACTGATAAGAATCAAGAAAGTTTCAACACTGAACTCTGTAGAGCAGTTGTAATGCATTGTTTTTACTGTATCTGCTGTGAAGTTGATTGGTTACACTGTGAAAAAAATAAATAGTGCCTGGCTACCTACTTTCTGATGTTATTTATTTTCTACATGCCATACATTATTTTCTCTTTAGGACCATGATGGTGATAGTCATTCTAGTGAAAATAGTCTCATATACTGCTCTGACTGAGAAAAATGCCTTCACTTGCTTTAAATTTTTTCCATCCTTCCTCCCTCCTTTCCTCTCCTCTTTCCCTCTCTTTCCTTCCTGAAATAATAATGTAAATAGAACAGCAGTCACTTCACAGAAGTAAAGCTCTGGAGATAAAATTCCACTTTATCAGGCATTTTGATTGGGACCAGTTTTATAGTTAATGAAAGATGTTTTGCTTGTTACTGCCAAGAGGAGTGGTTGTGTTCTCCCCCACAACCCCTTCACTTCTGCAAGTGCTGGTACTTGGCTAATCCCACTGTCCTTCCCCTTCCAGGATCTCTCATGGCCATGATGTGTGGCTCCCTCTTCTTTGTCTTGTCTGTCATTTTAGAAAAAGTTTTAACTTTCTACTAGATGTGCCATGGGGCAAGGAGCAGGGCTCATGCTGAAAGAAATATCCAGGGGAAAATCACTCTTCATTATTTTTTTCAGATACGTTTTGTTCTCTGGCCTTGCTGGCCCACTGGAGGATCTACCTGTAAGCGTCAGCTTCCTTGTGTGGTCAGTCCCAGGAAACGTTTTTAATTCATTCTAAACAGAGTGTAGGAAGGTGATGAAAAAGAGATGCAGTCAACGTAAAAAACTCTGTGAAAGGAGTCAAAGATGCTTTAAGCATGTCAGAGTTCTGGGAAAAGCCATAGATTTCTGCTGCCTCTTATACATCCTTTCCAGATTAAAGTCAGGCATCCCAGCAACACCTACATTTCTGTTAGCATTGTATGTTCTTTTTTCCTTGGTAACTGTCTCCGGTATTCTGTCTTGCCAGCTGTTACTTAAATTATTAAGGTTACTTATGGTATAATAGAATCTATTTATCTTTTTCTTTTAGATTGTTGATGTCCTCCATTGTACAAACAGTACAATGAATGGTAGTATTTCATAACACCAAACCTGTGAGAACATAATGTTTTGAATGGCTTTTTAGCTCAAAAGAATCCAACCTCTAGCTTCCACAGTATTGAAGTAGCTGATGAATGAGGGAATTAGGCAAAGCCTTTATGTACATACTTCAAAGTAAGATCTGTCATCTATATTTTTAAGATAAACATTTTTCATTACTGTCAATAAGGTGAATTTCAGCAATACATGCCTGCAAGGAGCTAAAATGAAATAATTTCTTATTGACAGGTCAAAGTATATTATTCTCTACAAAACTGAGGCTGCTAGAACTTGGGGTGGGCACAAACCTTGCTGACTGAAGTTACTAAATGTCAGTGCAGAACCAGAATAAGGCAGTAAATTTTTAAGAGTACCCAACTACTTTATCTTAGTAATATCTAATATTACATTTAACATTTTAATACATTCATAATAAATATAAAATCATAATATTTCTTAGTAATATTCAATATTATTTTTTGCTAATAATATCTGAAGTAGAAATTGAAGACCTCTGTTAAATGTGGAATAAGAGCTCAAAGTGGCCAAGGGAAACCTTTGGGTATTTAAAATTCCTAGTCAAAAAGATGCAGTTGCTACTTTCCATAGTAGGTAAAGCTGTCTCTGCACTCCCTCTCATGCCCCACTGTCCTGCACTATGGCATGTTGTAAGACAGTTACCCAGTCCGCATGCCCTGAGACTGCCAACAGAGTTGCCCTTGGTAAGGGTGACTCCTGTGATGCTCTCACCTCTCTTTTGGAAAGGGGACCATGAGCACTGAAATCATTCCACACAGGTCAGTGAGCAGCCAGCATATGGTAACAGCTTTCAGACTAGCAAATGTTAGGTACATATTAGAAACTGAAAATTTTCATAAATCAGTTACCAGTCCCTGATGGATTGTGTCAAGTTAGCTGCTGCTCTTCTGTTTTCTCATGTGTTCCCTCCTGTGAGAAACATCACCTCAGGTTTCTCCACTGCTTCTCCTTGTTTAGAACTATTGGCTGTCTCTTGTCATAACTTTCCTCAGCAAATCTGACACCTGGTTCTTTTCCTTGCATTAGAAATCACTGTGTCTTCCTAAACTTCCCCTGTAGTGTCCATCCTTTTACCTGTTTCTACACCCTCATTTTCCAACTCTCTGTTTAGCCCTGGGTTAACTCACACATTCACAGACGAGAACTGTGGAAGGTGAGAGATGTTTGCTGGGAAAGTGATGCTGACATAAGAAATGAGACCTTTCCTCCCCACACGCCACCAGCAATCTGACAGTGCAGTATATCAGCCTCCTACTGTCTGAAGAACCCCTCAGAGACCTCTGTCTGGTGTGAAGTCATCTGACAAGAAATGGTAAATAAGCAGCAGCTCTTTCCTAGCATTCTTAAGGATATCAGAAGACAAAAAGGACAAAAAGTCCTTGAGAATTATTTTTGTTTGCGATGTTCTTACATGGCCCTGCTGTTGAGGTCAGTGAGCTCTCAGCAGTGGTGTCTTCAGAGCTGGTTGGGTTCTTGAATGCATTTTCCCTATGGCATGTTAAGATGGATAACCTGGCAAAAGTTCAGATACTTTACTAAGCTTCCTACCAGCAATGGATAAACAAATAGGGACACTGATACCTCAATACTGACCTTATTTCTCTGCTCCTAAGTGTTATTTACCATAAGGACCACTACGAGAAGCCCTAGTTTAAGATTATGCTAGGGACTATGCCCAAAGCATGAATCAAAGGTTAGATATGAGCCTTAAGACTTGGACTTTTAAGGTTCTCCTTTTCTTATATTACCACTGAATCTGCATTACTCAAATATTTTATGTTTTATTTGAGATAAATAGGTTCCCTGTGCCTCAGTTTCTATCCATAAAATGTCAATAATGCTACTCATGGAGTTGTTAAAATTAACACTGAATTAATTTATGCAAAGTACTCAGTTTTTCTTGTAAAGAAGGACCTGCCAGAGAACTAGAACAAATGACTTTGCTGACCTTCAATTCTGAGAAGGAAAATGTATGCATCTCTTTAGCGGGAACTATACTAAGTAAGGAGACAGGTGATAGTTGTGTGCCTGGAACTTCCCTACTAATGCAAATATTTTAGATGCAAGTATTAAAAGGTAAATAAACCAGTCATTAGTGAAGATAGATCCCCAAGAGAACTTAGTGATCAGGGTTTACCTCAAGAAATAACCAGGAGCAGAGCTACGTGGCCAGTATCCTCTGAATATGAAAACTCTCTGAAGAGGTGTGAAACTAAGTACAGTGATATCTTCCTGTTTTTATTAATGATAATACACAAAAGCAATTTTATCCTGCTTATCTGTTGCCTGGTTTGGGTCTGTTGCTGATAACAAAGCACACTATCTTAATACTGGTTTTACTTGTAGTTTGTCCTACAGGCAGTACTGGAAGACTCCAAGACCTTCGTAGTTGCAGCAAATTAAGTTGCAGTCACAAGTGCAGCTCAGCACTGCCTAAGGTCTGAATGAGTCGGGGGGAGGGGGGGGAAGAAATCTGTCAGAGAATAAATAAAGTGATTAGCAAAGTTTAGTCTGTGTAGCAAGACTGCTGATCTAATTCTATTTAAAAGTTGACAGGACCAGAGTCTCAGCGTAAGGCAGTAGTGCTCCTGTGAAATCAATAAAATTGCACTGATTCACAGCTGCAACTGCATCACCAAAATTATTTTATAACCAAGAGCTGTATGTTCTGACATGGATGAGGTGTATCACCAATGTTTTGCATCAAAGAATTACTGGGTTTGGAATTACAGCCTTCTCAGCACATTGTAAACTCATAGTGAGAACACACTGTCTTGTTCAGACTGTCAATGAATGTTCAGCACTGTTCTCATCAGTAGCTGCTACTTAATCCATGCAGTCAGTTGTACTGAGTGTGTATGTTCATGACTTAACAGTAGTCATCTCTACTGAGAAGTGGGTTTGATTCCCTGTATTTGGAGTTCTACAGCAATGTGCAGAAGGGCTTTGAAATATTATTTGCTAAGATACCTTCATCCATTTACCATTTGTTAAGTTAGATATATGTTGCTGCCTTCTGATAACACAGAGTGCTTTAAGATCCTAATATAATTATTTAACTAAATGGGAAAATCTTGTTACAGACAACTTTCGAATTTCCTAACAGCAACAATGAAGATAAATGTGCATGTATTGTCATCACAGTATGCCAAAAAACACATTAAGGGAAGTTATACATCAAAACTGACTTGTCCTCCAGACTACTGGGGATTAGTGGTCAATAACTGGGCAGCAGAGTGAGGAGTATGCAGACAAACATTAATGGTGCACTTGCTATCAGCCAGAGTGTCCTGTGATAGTGGCAGTAGTCATGAACTTGAAAAAGCTTGGATGTTGTGAAGATATGTAGAAATAAATGGTATTTGACTATGTGGACCACCTGGTATGTGATTCAATCAGTGGGAATTATGAATTCTTCAGTGTATGATTGCCTTTAAGATCTATCAGCTTTCTCTATGCTCTGCAGCCCTTGTGTCCTGAAACATTTCATTTTGCTCCTCTCTAGCAGCAAACCTTTTAATATCTCTGTTAGCACAGAGCCAGTACCATGCTATTGCTGCCTTAGGAAAGAGGACAGGAGACATTTTGCCAGACATTATTCTCAGAACTTGATCAAAAGCATCATTGTAATTTCCACAGAGAGACTGGAATTGTTGATTTAACTGCAATGGAGGGAACACACAACAGAAATATCCTTAGCTGCGTCCTAGATTTTAAGACAGGCTTGCTAATGCTGAATGCATATTTGCCCATGAACTCTGCACTGGAGGCATGTTTATTATGTTACAAATCTGTTTTAGAGAATGATATTTTATACCACTGTGTAGAACTAGTATAGATTGTCTTTGTTCACTGAAACAATTCCCTTCTTCTAAAAAAGTTTCAATGCTAGGTAGGGAGTTAAACAACTAGAAGCTGTACAACAATAAGTTTGAAAGAAATGCAAGTGAATGAAAATCTCCACTATTGTAAAATAGCCAACATGGCTAAACCACATTAGAGATTAGGGGCACCTGCTACAATTCAATTTCTAATCCTTAGTTAAAAATGAGTAAAATCTTGTAATATATTCATGTTATATTTTAGTAGTTTCCCCCCCCCAATAGTTTGTATTTTGACTTTGTAAATGTTTTTCTCACTTCTCAACAATCCCTTCAGTTCCTTATCCCAGCGAGGTCTAGCATCTGGTGATACCATTGCTTCCTGTCTCTCACCTGCATTAGAGATTTTCATGATTTTGTTCTTTCTTGTCTCCTCTGCCCCCTTCCCCCACCACTTCCCCCCTGGGGAAACTCAGCTGCATCAGCAGAACTAATACTCAAAAAACCCATCAAACTATAAAGTGATGCCTCGGTGGCATTTTGAGCTATCAGCCAGGCAGATGAACAGCTCAATATTTCAGGCACCAAAATAAAGTTCAAAGATAGAAAACCAGGCAGGACTGGACTGAGAAGTTATGACCTACCACTAAAAATGTAAATCCTGGAATTCTTGTTTTGTAATGGACTGAAAAGGCAGCTGCATAATTTCCTTTGATCCTTGCTTGGCAAAGCATGGCAACAAAGGGCAAAAAGGTTGACTTCAAAAGAAAATTTTGGAGGGGTGTGAGGAACTGATGTGGGTTCCTGTGGACCCCTTGTCATTAAGAAGAGTGCTATGCCATGCTCCCCTGAGATGTGTTTTCCCAAGCGTCATAGTCCTTGGTACAGCTATGCCAGTACATTTTCTTTCCCAGAGCAGGGTGTAGTTGCATCCTGACTCAGTACTGGAATCAGACAGGCAAGAGAGACTGTGGCAGGACCCAAATAAACCCTGCTGCTTGTCCAGTGATTTCTGTGAGCAGGAGGCCCAAGCGGACCATCAGCATGCTCTGGGCAGCCCCCCAGGTGTCCAACCAGAGGCTAGTGGAGTGCTGCAGGCACATCTGCCCTGCGACGCACACATAACCTTAGCGATCAGCTGCTCTACTTCACGTGAGTCTTTCCAGCATCTCTGCTTAACACAATGGGGAAACAGGAAGTTTTGAACCCAACAGGCAGACTTCCCGGCATCATTCCAGTCTTCTGGGAGAAAGGCAACAGTGCCTTCTGCTCAGAGACTAATGGCTCACAGGGAGGAAGGAGACTACTATCTTTTTCCCCCCACACCAACCCCACAGTCCATACTGGCACTTTTTTCAGTCCTGGTTGGTGCAGTACTTCAGAATGAAACCAAAAATGAATATCTGAGAGAATATCTATATTCTTCTTGCTTAGTGAAAAACACCAGAATAACTTAATTTGTAGAATTAATTCTGCAGAATATCTCCTGACCAGTGCTATCAGCTCACCCAAAATCATATATTTTACTGTTCTGCTGGGCAAGCTGTTTTTCCTCATGAGTTTGTCTCAGTTTTATCAGCACTGCTGTTTCTCTGTCTTTCTGTTTTATCTTGCTTGCAACCATTTTGCTTTCAGATTGCTGCCCTTAAAATACCAAACAGTCAGATTGACAACTGTACATTTTAAAGGGATTTTAGCAGAGGGGTAAATGAAAATCTCTGTATTCGAGACCTTTCCCACCACTTGAGGCTCTAGACTGCTTAGAGAAAGGAGAAAGCTTGCACCAAGCTGAGATTAACCTTTCTTTGCTTTCTATTTCTAAGCTTTGTGTTCTCGATTGAAAATATTCCCTTTGAAGGCTTTCCCTCATGAAAAGGATTATTGCTTGCCTGAGAAATAATAATTAACTGATAATTTAGACTGAATATAAACCACTAGTTCATGATTCATATTGCAGCAGAGAAACGATAGTCTTCTGTGTGGTAAACCAAAGCTACATTCTAATAGTCATTATTCCCTTGGCAAAGGCCATATAAAGGTGACATTTTGTCTGGAGACACTTTCACTGGGAGATGGAAACTGAGGATGCCTCCTTGCTACTTTTTGCTATTCAGATAAAGCTTTCCAAGAATAGTCTCTTTATAGTCTCCTGCTACAGGGGCATTTCCTTAGAAAGAGGAAGCATTAGAAGGCAGAAAGATCCAAGTAGTGAAAGAGCTAAACAAAACTTTAAATGTCAGTGGAAGACACTATACCTTTCAATGCATCACCAGATGTTTTAGTCTCCAAGGCATAAAAGTTTGAGAACAATATGATTACCTGCCGGGGAATCTATCCACAGGGACTAATGTCAAAGAATGTTAGAATCAGGGAAATACTAGTTGAAGCCGATTCAAACTGTCTGAGGTAAACTGCATCTTGAAACTCATAAATATTATGGGAACAAGAATTACTCTACAACCTTTTTTCTTTTCTGGATTTAGCATGAAACCCAAATAATCTGAAATACTGCAATATCTCTAACGTGAAACCTTTGTTACCAGAAAACTATATTCTGAACATTTTACTTAAATTTTTTTTTGTTGATCCCTTTGTGATCTGTATAGCCAGCACAGTCTTAGTGCAAGGGACTACTCACAAAAGTATGTTTGGTGTAGTAGTTCTCATGATGAAAGCTGGGAAAGCATATAAGCTGCATTAGATGTGAACAGTTTTATTATAGAAAGTGAGGGAAAGAGGGAATGAGATGGTTTCCTACTCTTTCTGTTTAAAACACCTGAAGAGTGACCAGAGAATGTATAGACTGGTGTCTACACCTTCTCCTTCCCAGATACGAGTTCCTCAACAGGAAGAGTAGAAGCAGAAATTAGTTTTGTGACTCTCTGCATGGACTTGAGAAAAAGCTAAAGCAGTATAACCAGAAGGTTATATGAAGAAGCCTGTGAAAGTTTACAAATAGGGTCAGAAGGTTTTCTGAGGCCATGCCAAAGGGGAACAGAGAAAGCTGTGCTGAGAGAGATATGAAGTAAGAACTGGTTGTAGGAGAGAATGAGTATTTCAGGATTGAAAGGTTGGAATTTATGGAAGAAGTTTCCTATACCTTAAAAGACTGTGAGTAGTTGCTTTAAATTGTTGGATAAAGGATTTAAATGATACCTGACAGCTGAACTGTTCAGATCTTTTCTGGGGAGAGGGGAAGGATTTTGCAGAGAAATTTCATGGGAAATGTTTCAAAAGTTTGCTTTCAGCTGCTGGAGAAGGAAGGGCAGGAAAGGGAGGAAAGGAAAGAAGAGAAGGGAGAAAAGGAGGAAGGGAGGAAGGAAGTCAGTCAGTCAGTCAAAATATCGTCAGAGCTACCTCATTAAAAACAAACTAGTCTCAAAAATTTCATTGTTGATGAATTTTAGTTATTTTGAATATAGGTCTGTCTTTCTGTCTTGTTTAGAAATGTCATATGAAGTAAAAAAACCCTGTCAAATATGTCTTTTTATTATTTGTCAGTTTTGATCTCAGTGTTTCATAAGAATCTCACAGTTGTTCTCAGAACTCAAGATCTACAAGTGCTTCCTCCTAAAGGTGTTTGCTTCCAGAACAGCTGTATTCCATTGACACAGTGAAACTGTCATCAAGGAAGAGGATTTGCATGTGTATACGAAGGAGACAGTACTCAGACACTGGAGATAGATTAGGAAGCAGATTCATACAGCAGAACAGAAAGAAAATGGAGCAGATAATTTTCAAAACACTGTGCAAAGATTGTTTCTATATAGTTTTCTTCACCAGTTCATCATGCACTAGTAGAGGCTTCTGAAACTAGGCAAGCAATTGCTTAACACCATGCAGAAAGAGGAGTTATTAATGATGAGTGGAAAAAATTTCAGATCCAGGAAGTTCAAAATTACTTAAATACACCAAAGTAGAGTAAAATATAAATGTCAAATATGTGAAAGCTACTAACATACTCATGCAATGCAGAGTTTGACTCCGTTATCATCGCTGTTTCCATTGTATTTTTTAAACTATATTTTTAATTTTCCTATTCTTAAAATCTAGTGGAGGTGCTGTGGCATACATTTTACTGTGAATGGAATACTATATCCATATCTGTGGTTGACCTCAAGGAAAAAAGACAATTACTTTGACTCTAGTATGCTTCCTTGCAGAATGTCCAAAGCTTGTCAGTAAGCAATCAATCATTAAATGTATGCTTTTTAATTTTTAGTTTTGAATGCTATTAAAATAAAAGAAAAATTAGCAGTAGGCCACCTGGAGTTCCCACTTAAAATTTTGTGTCTCTTACAGCTGTCTGTCTTGGAACCATTTTCCATATTGTTCTCTAGGAACAATTTTCTTGCTCTGAGCCATCATTTCAATATCTTACTTTTAACTTGGAGTGTCAGTGGTCATTATCTCCCTGCTATGAATGGGAAATCTGCCATTTAAAATGGATTCAGCACACCTCAGTTTTTGATGATTTGTAGTAACCTATAAACTCACTTTATTCTATGGAAGAGGTTATCGGATCATTCTGCCCATGATCCAAAAAGCTCTTCTGAAATATGATGTATCTTTGACATGGCATTCCACATTACTTTTTTCACTTTTTAGGAACTTCTGTCATGAGTAGCTGCACGGGGCTCCCAGTGATTTGTCTTTGCTAACAATCTGTCTAGAGACAGAACTGCTGGCTGAAGGTAAGTCATGATCTTTGGCCCTGAAATAGGACTCTTCCTGCATTGCTCTGTGTGTGTATCTTCTTATATCCCTTCTAGGGCTCAGGTAGATGTAAAATGGATAAATTACACTTTTATCAGAGATTTCACCATAGTAGGAATTTATTGAAGCCTGACAACTCCTCCTGCTGTGTAGATAGCTGATAACAGTTGTTTTAACATCTTTCAGTGATATTTCTACATGAAATACAGGAATCTCACAGAAATTTTCAGAAATGTTTTTGAAACTTGAGAGCCCAGGCACCTATCTTTGTGGATCATGTTGTAGAATTTACTACAGGGATAAGTTGGAAGTGATTTAGTTAAATCAGCTTTAAAATGACAAGTTATTCTCCACCACATCTCACCTTCAAACATCAGAACCTTGGAGGGTGTATACTGTTGGCTGCTCAGAAATGCCTTGTGCCTCTGTGGAGAGCTAAACTCATCCAAAACTAGCAGCTCGTGTTTGGAGCTGTGCTTCTAGGCACTAATTTAGCCTAAGCCTGGTGGAGGAACATCTGTAGAACTAATTAGAAAGCCACAACCCATTGTGTAGGACCCAAATGAAAGTGTTGGCTGGGTTAGACCTTTGGCTTGAACAGAAGATGATAAATAGTGCAGTCACGAAGAACTGTTTTGGATCTTACAGAGTTTACTTCGAATTTCAGTTGAATTGCAGTCTCTTTGTAGGTGCTAGATGACTTTTTTTTTAATTCTGCAGTTCACAGAGTAAAGAGACAAAGGAAAATATGGAAACGTAATAGAAATATTAAGCAAGTCTTCCATTGCAATTGAAACTGTGGGGTTTGGATAACCTTGTGTACAGGCCTGCTGGATATTACCAAATGGTTTAAGCTGATTCTTGATCACATAATAGATTTTTTTCTGATTTGATTGTTTAAACCTTTGGGAAAGTAAAGAAGTTCATGAAAGACACACTGAAAAGGAAAGAATCTCAACTGCTGTTGAGGCTTCTCTTTGGCAAGCTAGTTTAAGAAATTCTACTGAAACGCCTTCTTAACAAATAATTATTTAATTCCAATAATAGAAGATCTGTTTGTCAGAGACGAAGCAGATTACAGCTGCTTGGGACTGCTTCTAGTTACTTGCTAGGATGACTGAGTCATACTTTTGCTGAATTACCCTCTGGTCAGCAAAAATGTTTCTAAGACGGAGTGCCATCCAGAGGGGATTTGCTATGTGTACTATCCTGTTCCTTGGGCTATGCTAGAATAGCAATTTTGCTCTTTCTGAGGTAGAAAGAAGAACATTCTGTATATCTGGAAACTGGAACTTTAGAGAATTGATGCAATCTTATTATGGAGACATCTGATATTAGCAGAATGTTCCCATATCTCTGTCAGGAGATTTTATAAGACTGAAGCAAGGAAACAAAACAAAACACAAAATTTAGGCCTGATGACATTTACACAAGTGAATCAAGCTGTGAGGATATTGCTTTGGAAAGCACTGGATTTTGTCATTGCAGCATGGCCAGCCTTTGTTACTGATCTGCAGAACAGCCTTCCTGACATGATATTTCTGGTACTTGCATTGTGGAAATGCTACTAAGCCCCTTTGAAATGTTTTTCTTTTGTTATGATGAAGTATTTGGTTATTCTTGGATGGTAGGTAAAATGCCCCTCTCTGTTTCTAGTGCCTCTGAAAAAAAGGATTGTGTCTGTTGTGGGTTAACCTTGGCTAGTAGCTGACTTCCCACCCAGCTGCTTGTTCACTCTCCCCTCCTCAGCCAGCTGAGTGGGGAGAAAATAGGAAGAAAAGGGATGAGAAAACTCATGGGGCAAGGTAAAGACAAGGAGATCCCTTGCCAGTTACCATCACAGGCAAAACAGACTAGACCTGGGAAAATTAATTTATTGCGAATTAAAATAAATATTTAATTACTGGGGGGGGGGGGGGAAGGCAAACATTAAACCAACACCTTGCCTCACCACTTTCCCAGGCTCAACCTCACTCCTTCACTCCAGACTCCTCCACTCCCCCTTCAGTTGGTGCAGGAGGCTGGGGAGTGGGTGTTTGCCATCAGGAAACAGTGGTTCCTCTCTGCTGCTCCATCCTCTGCACATTTTTCCTCTGCTCTGGCTTGGGCTCTCCAAAGACTGCAGCTCTTCAGGAGTATCTTCTCTGCCATGGAGCCCCTCTTCCTTCTCCTTCTCTTCTAGCTTTCGTGTTTCCACCGCTGTTTCTCACTCTTTCATTCCCTCCTGCACTGCCTGTGGGGTGTTTTCTGCCCTTTTAAAAGTACATTTCCACAGAGATGCCACCAGCTTTTCTGATGGGCTCAGCTGTGCCCTGTGGTGGGTCTGCCGGACCCTGGTCTCTTCCCAATGGGCAGCCTTGCACAAATTCCTAGCTATGCCTGAAATTTACTTTGAGAGGTAAGCTTTGTGAAAGTGTTTTGAAACTTGAAACATTTTATTTTGTACTTTGAAAGAGTCATGGGAGAAATATTATATGGCATGTCTGTACTGAGAAGACCACTCTCCATCTTGAAGTCCTCCAGGACCCAAGGATGGTTGTAGAAACCATACACTCCTTATCACAGGAGGTTAAAGTTCAGTCATTTGTCTTCATGAATGACAGTTGCAGTCTAAAAACATAGTTGTTGATCACAGTATAGCTCATCTTCACTGAGTCTCAGTGTACTACCATTGATCTAAATCAGTGATGAATTACAAAATCTGTAAGTAAATCTCAAAGTTTAGAGGTAATTTCTGACAGTCAGTAAGCTACGTTCCTCTGGTCAATTTATGGATGTTTTTCATACTGTTAAATTATTCTAACTGCTTGAGTGATGTTAAGAATGTCCAAGTTAAAGCTACTGCTAACAAAACATTGCAACAGAGTCCAGTAACTAAATTTTCCTTTGGCAAGAAGAATAATGTTTATACCACCAAATAGTTTTTCAGACCACACTGTTTTGATTTGTTCCTGTAGATGCATGATTCTCGTCCTATTTTAGCCAAGGATAACGTTTTTCATGAGACTGAATATTTACCATTTCAAAGTCCTAGCCTCCTTGATAATGTTAGCTAGTATAATTAAAATGTGAAAGCAAAATTGCTGCTATTCAGAGTACACCAGCAGGGAAAGGCCAGACTGTTGATCAACCTGATGTAGAGATATGCTGACAGCAGAATATTTATTTACCATTTCTAATTCCTAGGCTGCCCCAAAAAGTGTCATTTGTTCTTAGCAGTGATTCAAGCTGACATTTGCATCACATCGCGTTACATTAAACAGTGTTATGATCTAGAGGAATACTAAGCTATGTAGGGAAACTAAACAACTTAAAACAGGAACTCCAAATAAAAGACATGGCTAAGAAATGGCCTTTGAGGTTTAGCACAGCTGCTGCAGGAAGGTTGAATGGAATTTGGTCTGAAATACACCATTTCAGAAAGATAAGTGGTCTCATCAACTTAACCAGGGCCCAGAGCTACTTCCTGAGGTGCTTAGGTTGATTGAATCTGCCTGAGAGCTTTTTACATGCATGCAAAATGGTTATTTCCTAAACCACCCTTTAACTGCAGTTAAAAAAAAAGGCCTAAAGTGAACCAGCACCCGTTATTTGTAGGTCATTATGACTTTTTCTCAGCCATAAAACTGATCTAAACCAAAAATACTACCCGCTAAGCTCCCAGCTGACCTCTAACCAGACACTTCCATTTCTGATTTCTGTTAGTCTCAACAATCTACTAGAAGGTGAAAATCTAATTTTTTTCCTCCAATGTCTTGTTCTTTTCTTTCTAGGGCAGCTTGCCATCTTCAAGCCAGCTTTATAATGGGAAAGTCTCCTTTTTTTATCTACCCCTGTGTTTACTCTTGGAAAGGTATTTAAGAGGCTCTGGCATGAGCTATGGGGACTCCAGGACAATGCTGTGTAACAGTTCACGTTACTCAATCATAGAAATATGCTTAGGTGCTCAGAAACATGTGGAAGCTTGGTGAGTTGTTTTAGGAAACAAAGATCCAGTTTAGCTCAATAGACAAATGTTAATATTCAGCAACAGTTTAAAGATGGAATAAATCTGCCCATTCAGAGATCTGTATTTAGGATTATGTCAGATGAGCATGAACTACTCATACCTGTATCAAAACTCTAGTGGCAAACTGAGAAACAAAATAATAGGCTTTATACCTCTTGTAGACCTTCACCTTATGGTGATGCTACACAGATGGGTGAATTGAAGACAGTGAATTTTGCCTTTCTAGCTGCTACTCTCACCATCTCTGATCATCACAACACCAGCAGACCTTCATCAACCTCATTCCCAAAGATGTCCTGACCAAAATAAGTTAAAAAGCATGGTAATTCCACAGCTGAACTTAACAACACTAGATTTGAACATATAATATGGATTCTTTCTTTTCTTTTCCTCTCTTGTGTCTCCTTTTCCTTCCCCAGCCACCTTTGTTTTCTATCTCTGTCTCCATTTGCATTCTGCTGACTATCTGGCTGGCAGACTAAGACAGACTTTCTTTAACAAAAATGTTTTACTCTTCTGATTAGAAAGGTGGCAAAAAGAACGGTCCCAAATATCCTTACAATGCCACAAGTATGCCATGTCTTGGCAAAGCTAATAGGACCAGGGACCAGACATTGTAAAGGATTAAGATTCCTGAAGCAGGATTCATGCAGACATTTAGTGCTGAAATCCAAAACTGTGACCTCAAATTGTATCTCCTTAATCTTGAAGCTGTCTGAAATCACCAAGACTTAATTTCTGTCAGTGCAAAATCAATTCTTAGACTGATGATGCATGTCTGTAGCTCCACAAATCTTGTTCCCAGATATATTTTCAAAAACCAGAATGTCAGAGGACCACAGTATTTTAGCACAGCAGAAAGGTGCTGTTGTTGTTTAAGCCCAGCTGGCAACAAAGCACCACAAAGCTTCTTGCTCACTCCTCCCCCCCTATGGGATGGAGAGGAGAAGATATAACAAAAGACTCGTTGGTCGAGACAAGGGCAGGAAGGGATCACTCACCAGTTATGCTCATGGGCAAAAAACAGAATCAACTTGGGGAAAAAAACCCAAATCAATTTAATTTGCTACCAATCAAATCAAAACAAGATAATGAAAAATAAAACCAAATATTAAAACACCTTCCCCCCCGCAACTCTCCCTTCTTCATGGATTCAACTCCACTCCCGATTTTCTCTACCTCCTCCCCCCAGCAGCACAGGGGGACGGGGAATGGGGGTTGGGGTCAGTTCATCACACCTTGTCTCTACTGCTCCTTCCTCCTCAGGGCGGGACTCATCACTCTTCCCCTGCTCCAGCATGGTGTCCCTCCCACAGGAGACAGTCCTTCATGAACTACACCAGTGTGAGTCCCTTCCCATGGGCTGCAGTCCTTCAGGCACAGACTGCTCCAGCACAAGCTTTCCCATGGAGTCACGGCCATCTTTAGGGGCATCCCCCTGCTCCAATGTGGGGTCCTCCCCAGGCTGCAGGTGGGCATCTGCTCCCCTCCACGGGCTGGGGGGGGACAGACTGCCGTCCCACCAGGGGCTGCAGGGGCATCCCCTCCTCTGGCACACCTCCTCCTCCTCTCCTTTCTCACTGACCTCGGTGTCTGCAGAGGGGTTCCTCTCACATCCCACTCCCCTCTCCACTGCATGTTTTCCCTTCTTAAATCTGTTCTCCCACAGGCGCTACTACCGTCGCTGATGGGCTTGGCCTTGGCCTGAGGTGGGTCCAACTTGGAGCCAGGGAAACTTCTAGCACCTTCTCACAGGATCCACCACTGCAGTCCCTTCCCTCCTATGAAAACCTCACCTCACAAACCTAATACAGGTGCCTTTTCTCTTTTCCACTTCTGGTTCTGTTGCTCTGAGCTGTTTATGAAATGCTCTCAGATAACACTGGCCAGTCCTATTTAAGAAAGTAGTGTCAGGGGAGACTTAATGATACTGCAGACTCCTAAAACTACATTTCTTTTTCAGGAGGTTTAGTTTATGCTGATGTGAGAGTCCTAGGGATTAAAGAGAGCAAGAATAGAGGAAGGACTCTGAAAAACAGTGATGAAAGTCAGCCCATTTTAAATGCCTTGACCCAGGTCAGCATACTGGGCTTGAAACCTGGTCTGTTCTTAATTTTTTTTGCTTTTCATCTATCACTGCCACTCCCCGTAGTGCCCACTCTGTTGGTGACTTGGGACTTTAAAGCAAGTCTTCAAACTGCAACTGCAATAACTGAGCTTTTATTCTGGGATATAGTTACCTGAAACTTACTGGTATGGTGAAGCTCAGTCAGGCAGTTTAGAAGAGAGTGCTTCTGACCGAGATAAGAAGAGCTGCATTTAGCTCCCCTCAGCTGTGAATTCCCTTTGCCTGTCACAAGTTTAGGAGGGCAAAACAATTCTGTCTCTCTGATTATGCAGGAGTATCTTTGCTGCATCTGAGCATCAGTCAAAGACCAATAGCTTCCACACAGACTCATTTATAAGTGTCTATGTACCAGCATACAGATAAAGACAACTGATAGGGAAAAGAAAACAGACACCATTTAAATGCACATTTCTGTATGCCTGCTTGTTTTCAATGATTAAAAATAATGATTAGAAGATGATAACTGCTAGAATGACAATGGTATTGGAAAATAATACTCCCAGTGATCTTAAAGTAGTAAACTTTCTTTTATGCTAATTAGGTACCATGAAAAAAAATGGAAAAGAATAATGTTTAACAGCGTGATACAAGTAAAAAAAAAGCCTTCTTAGACATTGTTAGCTCCAACTAAAACCTGACTGAAGGAGGAAAAAGGATGTCTATTTGGCAAATGCCAGCAGAAAAGAATTGTCATTAAAGAAGAGACTGCAGTCAAAACTTGGACCTTGAATTCAAATTAACTGGCAAATCATTGCCAGCAGTTCACTGTAGGAATAGAAAATGTTAAAGTGCTAATGAAAATTTTTAAAACACCCTATAAATTAAAAAATTTGGAAAAGCAGTAGAGAAAAGTTGTAAATCTTGTATTGAAGTTCAGATTAAAAGAGAGAGATTAATGTTCTTTTGTTTGGGGTTTGTTTGTTTGGTTGTTTTTTTTAATAGACTTGCATTTCCTGCAAAGAAACTCATTCTTTGTGCAAATTGTGTGTCTTAAGTGAAAGTATATTTTCACCAATAGAGCCAGCATTTCAGACCCTTAGTGAAATGGTCAACGCTTTGATATTGTCTCTTGATGGGGTTAAAATCAGTAACTGGGCAGTAAATATTGCCTCTTCACCAAATCTGGTGATGGGGGACCAGACTGTGTTCAAAGCTGATTGGGGATTTGGCCAGCTGATTATGTCCTGTTGTGAATAATATGATTTGTTATGGCTCCATGTGACTGTCAGTACTATTTGGAATGTCTTCATCAGAGAGGTATGGGACTTTATACACTATAGCTTTGATTTCTTTCTAATAAGTGCTTTTATATTGCTACCTATTTAGAACTTCTCTGTACTTTGTATATGTGTAAACTGGGTAACAAAGTGGCAATGGAGAAAAAAAAAAAGAAAGAAAGTCCTGTAAAATTGTGTATGCTTCATTGGTAGCTGAAGAGTAATGAAATAAAACTGTAAGATGAATTTGTGATTTTTACTACCTACTAGTTAGCATACAAATGTGCCTTCTAAATTTATTTTAAAACAAGAATAATAGAGGTTTTGCTTTTTAGTAAGGCAAATGCTTTGTCTGCAAATGTTTCTAAGATCAGTAACTTTTTTTTTTCCCCATAACATTTGCAAAGAGCAAGTGGTAGATTTAGTAATAAGCTCTAATAATTCATTATAGTTGGAATTACATGATTTAACATCCTGACACTAAGAAATATAGCAAAAAAAAAAAGCTTTTCAGTATTTTTATAACATTTCCTGAAGAAATAGATAGAAAAAAAAAGGATGAGCAAAATGCATTTGGTATGTGGCAAGTATCATGCTATGGTACTTACACTGTGAAATTAAATCAGCTCTTATTCTACATAACCTTACTTGAAGTTCAGATGCTTAGTAAGATGATCAGGAGAAACAGAGTAGCACAGATTAATACCTTTCACTCTATGCATGTTCCATAAACAGTGGTTACTGGGCAGCTCAGTGAGCAGTAGAGTAAAACCACTTTCTTCAGAAATACCATTAGGTAGATGCTTTTAAAGCTCTATCCATATTACTGCAACACCAGTGAAACCGAAAGCTGTCTTTAGATGTTATTACAGCATTTTATAAAGTGGACTTCTGGGTGGAAGGAGCTCCTCAGCTGCGCTGGCAAACTGTTGTGATAGGTGTAAGTAGGCACAGAGGGAGAGGTTACCCTGATGAGTCTGCAGGACAGGCTCATCAGCACAACAGAGCAAAGGTAATCTCCATCAGCAGGCATCAGCTGGAATTCAACAGGGATGTTCAAGAAGAAAATGTTATGTTCTTTCTAAAATAATTATGACCACTGCATGATGCTCTTTTACAGAGCACGCATTTGTGTTTTGAGACAGTGGTGGGAAAAGTCAAATAGCTAATATAGCTAATAGAAAGAAAGTTTTTTAAAATTCAAGTCACACAGTTTAACTTGCTTCCTACACAATCAGTTCTTTTCCTTTAGATTGCTTACTTCTGCATCAATGACTTGTATCAACTAAATTTAAATCTTCACTGTCATTCCAGAGTACTATTGCCCATGAAATTACTGATGTATTGCTCGAGGAAAGTGCTGTGGATTGGGGCATAGGGGGAAAAAGGTATACTGTTCAGGTTCTGTGTATGAAGAACAGTGACCAGGAACTGTACTTCCAGTGCACAGCATCCCAGCTGTGGAATCGGTGTCAGTTTTCTCCATCCCTTTCCAGAATTCACATACAGCCACTAGCTGAGATGAGCAGATGGTGTAGGCTGGGTGGCACATGGTCATTCTTAGCTTCCATCACATGTGACTCCACACTTGCTAGCAAAATGGCCTAGAGCACATAAAAGGTCAACTCATGGATGAAAACCAGCTGGCTAAAGCTGAACCCAGATGAACTCGGATCTGTTGTGATTTCATACCCTGTTTTTGTTTTCTACTTGGATTCTTCATCAATACAAAGATTTCCCTCAGCAAATACCAGAGTAATGCTCAATTCTCTTTGTTCTTAGTAGGAAAGTAATCCTCAACTGTTTATACCTTTGACTGCTGCCGGTTGGACTGCAGCAATAAGCTATGTCTGAAGCTCTGTGTCCTTACAAAATTCTAGTGCAGAGGATTGAAATAAATATTCTCAGAAACAAAAGACCTAGACTATTTTTTCCACGCTACTTCCTGTGTTTCTCACTTACTGACAACATAGTTTCTCAGGCACAAAGACCAATATCAAATCTAGTCTACCTGCAAGAAGACGGACTCTTATCAGAAGTGGTGGAACAGAAAGAAAATGGTAAGGGAAGGCTCCTTGAGGGGCGAGGTGAGGGAATAGACAGCTGTAGATACCATAGAGAATTTTTGATCCAGGCAGAGTTTTGTCATCAAAACAAAGCTGCAAATGGGCAAATCTCATTTAGTTTGTAGGTTTGTTAAGGTTAATTAAAAATCACCATTTTGCTGTGAATAATCTTTACAATTATATTATTTTCTGAAACATCACTGAAAAGAATCATGGAACATCATAAAATCAGAAGAAATAATTACTTTAGAAAAGTGAACAAGCCACCAAAAGCAAATGATTGAAACTACTTTGTCAGAACCTAGAAAGAAAAACAGTGGGAAAACCTTGTACACAATTGCAGATTAATGAAAATAATGCTTTTCATTAAGTCCTCTGAAAGGCATAAGAACATCCAAAATATCCAATATCTCATTATCCAGCAGCTATGTTATTAATGAGACTGGACACCAGAAAGAGACACTGTGGTTTTTACCTCTACTGTTCTTTTCTCTCCCTTCTTGGGTATTTTTATCTTGTTTCATCTTCAGGAAAATAGGATTAAACTCCACTAACAAAAGCTCAAAATATGCTCTCATCATTCCTTGAACAACTCACTTTTCCTTGAACAAGAGTGATTATTACCTTCTTCAGTGCTGTCTACAAAAAACATCCCCCAAAAACAAGAGAAAAGAGTTTGGAAGAGAAAACTTTACAGTTAAAGGTAAAAGTTATAGATGATTTATCTTTTTTTTCTTTCTGTTGTATCTGTAATAAAGATTTTAAATGTATTCATTGTTAATAATGACAGTTTTCTAGCAACTAACTACATTAAAGTGTCTACAATTGATAGATATGCCCAAAGTTGCTTACTATTGGATCCTGTACATGCTTGTTGAGTATTTGGGTGCCATTTTCATTAAAATTTTCATAGTGTCTGTAACTTGTAGCATTTGCTTATCTAGAAAACCACATTTTCCACTGTAGTTCCCCTATAGCCTTTGTTAGAGCAAATCATTGTGTCATAGTGAGAGGATTTCAGCCATAATCCTACTGAGTTTTAAAGATTGTAACTGTTGCTTTTGTTATATAAAGTTCATATCCCAGTGTTCACAAGCTCTCAGGAATGAAAAACCTCTTTTTTTAAGAGTGTGGGAATGTATGTGTGTATGGCACACACACGGACACCTGTAATTACATAAATATAAATTAATATATAGAGAGAGCTTCAGAACACCTGTTACACCTGTATGTATATATAATTATGAAACAAAGAGAGATCTATGTCTTAAACCCTTTACAACAAAATTGCTTATTAAACCCAAATTCTATTTAATGTAGTTCTTCCTATGGAGCAAATATACTCCTATGGAGTGAGAAACAACACTTGACTTCCAGTTTCTGTCTGTCAGATGGCATTATAAACATATAGTCAGCTTGGCAATAACTGTAATAGCTTTCCCTCGGGACATTGTGGCAAACGGATCTGCGTGTATAACTGTGATTATTCTGCAAAAAAAAGGTTAACTATCAAACTCCAATTACACCTACACAACTGTATATTTATATTTCTGTTTGCCTAATTGTAAATGAATTGTTGCAATCAGGGTATTTTGTGTCATCTTAAATTAATCTGTGCTCATTATCTAAAATGTTGGGGCTATAGCTTTATGACACAAACAATCCTCTGCTTTGCCTTGGCAGCCCAGTTCACTAAAACAATGTTATCATCATGATCTATTCAAGTCAATAAGCCTTGGTACCAATAAAACACTGTATTCATCTATTACCCTCAGCAGTACTGCAATGCTCATTTATGACTAATCAGGCTACTCTGCAGAAGGTATATTCATGCCAATTACATGCTGCCCATTGCGTGAAATGCCTAATTAAAGTTTTCTCTATAAATATTAGCCTGACTGAAGTCAGCTTGCTAGCAGCCACATACTCAGAGTCATGCCAAGACCTGTGTAAGTCCTGGGAGGTTACTGAAAAATATTTCTCTCTGACTCAGTTTGCATTAAGCCATTCAGCATGCCATGAATTCAAAGACAAAAAGTAGGTCTAAAATCCCTCATGTGTAGTAAAAAGAATTTTAAAGGACTTGTAGGTAGTGCAGCACAATCTCTGGCTTTCTTGGATTTTGTTGCTAGTTCTCCTGGTTTTCCCTATAAGTTTGGAATTCCATGTTTGTTGTTGCTAATATTATGACTTGGCTGATAGAAAAGCTGTTGGCAATTTGCATTCAATTACACTAACAATTACAATCAATGTAAGTGTAAATATGATTGGTCTTGTACCTATGAAAAGGTCAGGAGTGACCCTGTGCAAGTGAAACTGAATCTTTGTTGTGATGTGCTCTAGAAGTGGACAGCATTAGTGATGGTGGGCTAATCCAGATTGTAGAGTGGAGATCATCTCTTCTGCAACTCTTTAGGAAACTGGTCCTTTCAAGTGGGAGGACTACACTGTAAGTTGCATCCTGCTTGTTCACCACAATCTTAAATTAAATTATAATGTGCACCTTTTAAACTTTATTTTGTATTTCTGAGTACATGATATAAGAATAATTCAGTATATAAGACAAAGCCTGAAAATGTGGTGTTTCGTTTCAGATTATCTGCTTTGTTATTGTTTTCCTATGCCAAGTTTCAGGTAGGTCCTTTTGTTTAACTTTTTCTATCTTTTTTCTCCATTCCAATAATATTGGTATGAGTACTTAGAACTCTTGAGAGGACTGATGCTGAATCAGGTGCTTGGGGCCCTTGGATACATCCAGTAGTGGAAGTCATCTGAGCATGTAAAGTAGTTGATTTTACCAGTGTAATCTATGATCCTTTAAGTGCCTGTGAGGCAATATTGATCTCATTAAATATGCGTGAGAGACCAGCATCAGTGCACATCACACCCAAGCCAACAGGTCTTTTCTCTTTGGTTTAAACATTTCATTAAGGTTACTGTAAGTGACAAATTGAGACAAATCTTTACTTTTCTATATTTTATTAAGGATAAAGAGCCAGTTTTAAAAAGCATTTATTGTTTTAAACTTCAGTATTACACTTTTAAATATAGCTCATAGTGCTGTCTAGAGGTGTAGTTCAGCCTCATAAGGCTAGAAGAACCTCAAGTGAAATAATTTGCCTTTGTTAAGTGAGCATATCCCATTGATTACACACCAACAGTTATGTAATACAAGAAGGGACAATTAAACTAGGTAGATTTAAACTATTTCATTATATTGAACTATATTATGTGGTTTGTGGAAAGAACATGACACATTTAGTGTAGTAATAATAATCTTCCAACACACAAGTCATTTAAATGGAGATAGATCTAATAACAGTCAGCAAAAGTAGCTTTCCTAAAACTCATACTCCCTTTCAGTTTCACTGCCTGGAGCTTATGAGGGATGACATTTCAACATCCTTTTTCATGGCCTTTGGCAGGAATAAGGTGGCATCTCATTAAGATAAGTAGAATATGCTGCAGTGAGTAGATTATGGTCATTTCTGGGAAGCTGCAGGTATGGACAAGGTACTGTAAGCTTTCTTATGCTTCTTACTATTGAGAAGCTAAAAGGACTGGAACTTGGTTTTTTTCACCATTCACCTCAACCCCAGAAAAGAAAGCACACCTGTCTTAATTATGTACAAATCTTAACTGGCAACTTTTAAAATGTTTTGAATAATCTTTTACAATAACAGGAAAAAGCAAAGATTAAACATGAAGATAGCTGAAGGAATTAGGTATCTGAAAACAACACATGGAGCCAGACATTCATTGTCTTTCTATTGTGAGGTCTGGAATAGCTGTTCTCCCAAGTTCTTTACATGACATTGTTTATATAACAAAGTAAGGAAAAGAACTGGAGTGTTGTCCTGGCCATTGAAAATCAATAGAAATCTGAAGTTGGGGGTAAACAGATCAGAACTTCTAAGGAATGGGCATCAAATATTCTAGAGTGTCAAAATAAAGTTTCAGTTTAGACCTATTTGACTTGTGAGCAGTGTGGTAATTGTTTGCAGTATGGTAATTTTTAAAAGGGAAACCGAATTGGAAACAGGATTCATTTTTATGCATAACAAAAACAGGGAATGGAGGAACAGTTTCCTACAGTCCTCTCTTCAAGACTCATAAAGGAAGGACACTTGCAAATAAATTTGACCTCTTTTTGTCCTTCTGTAGGGAGAAACCAAGAACTTCTGAATTCTTGCTGTCTGGTACCTGCAGAAACACTGAACTGTATCGTTCAGGTTATTATAGCAAAAGCATGGATTGTCATTATGTACAAAATATGAAGCATTTTTTTCATCCTTATCCTCCCCCTTCACAAATATATATATTTAAACATTGTGCATTCACAAGTTATCTTTAAGAGATGTCTTGAAAAGAATGGCAATCACAGACAAAGCAAAACCTCTTTATAAAAGCAAATGCAAATTTTTCTTCATAATACTTGAGAATGTTCTCTTGCTGAAAGATATGAGGCCTGTGAATACAAAATGACCTTTCCTTTATGAACCTCTACAATGGGGATTTGAAACCTAAGATAAAAATGGTTCATTCAGTTTCTTCATGTTAGAGCTAATCTTCAGAGCTATAGCTTACTTTTTACTTTTGAGGTGGAAGCTGTACACTTCCCCTTGAAAAAAAAATTATAGCAGCCACTTAGTAGTTTCAAATTACTACACTCTAGAAAGGTGGATCTTTCTCAAACAATTAATATTTTCCCCAGAAGCAACAATGACAGGAGTTGCTCTGGGTAAACACATATACTATTTTGTTCTATTCATTATAAAGGGAAAAAGAAGACATGATAATACTGCTCACCTGCTTGTCAAGAAAGCAGCTGTCCCTAGAAAAGTAAAACACCCATGCTGATTGCAATAATTAATTTCATCATGATAGATCCAGTATTTGAATTTCATTAGACTATGCATTATGTATGGTCTAGAATACTGTAAAAATTAAATGGGCAGAGAATGTGATTTTTGAAATAAATGTGTATATATACCTATTTATGTTAAGAAGTCATACAGGAAACAAAATGATGAAATTCTTTTCCATCGTGTTCAAAGAAAATATGTTAGTGTTTTTCCTTTTAAGATTTTTTAAAATTTTTGCTGAGTGAAAACGTATTCCATGCTAATGGTAGATATTCCTGATTTAGCCTTTTGATATTAAGTTGAGAAAATGATACATTTTGAGATGGAACACTGAAGTGAAACAGAATATTTGGTACCTAACAGCAAATGATCAGAATTCAGCTTGCAAAATTTTTTGATGCATCTTTGCCTAAATTTGTAATTAAAACCCTACACAAACAGTTGCAAAAGCCAGCTAGCCAAGCATCCATGACAGTGGTATTTTTGTCTGCAGATTTTTACAAGCTGTTATAGTATCAGAAACACTTTTACTTGGCTCTGACAAGCGCTTTAATAGCAGCTGTAGTTCTTAATATCAGGCAGAAGAGGTGACAGTTCAATTCGAGGGAGTTACGAGAGTAAGAGATCTCTCCCTGTGATAAAATAATGTATATAAGGGAAAAGAAGGTTCTTTAAGGCTACGTCTCCATTAGCAAGTAGTGTAGCTTAATAGAAGTGGTCTGTAGATAGAAAAAGTTGCCCCTGAGGGCCTGTCAGCTCTATTATAATCATCTTAGAGGCGATATGAAATAGCTCTAGACTGGTATGCTCCTGGACTCTATTTCCCAGTTTAGTTTTATACAAAAAGGAGTCTGGTGAGGGCACTTTCAGGCCATTCCACAATGCCAACCAAAGTGCAGTAGGTGGTGGTAAGCACAAAGTTTACTCCCAAAGTGCAGTCCTCAGCTTCTCTAAAATGCTAGTGTAGATGTACCCTCTGTTTCAGATTTTAGACTCTACTGGCTAGACCTGGCTATTGTTGCTCTGTAAAACTGGGGCATGTGGGTGTTAATTTACCAGAAGAAGCTGCTAATCCTTTTATAATTTAATGAGAAGGCAAATAAAACCTAATAAAATTAAAAGCTCAGTTTTTCTCTAGAAAAAGTGGCTTATTGGGTAACTGCCAAGAACATAAAATAAATGGAAGAAATTAACTCTGCTATAAAAAAAATCTTGAACTGTGATTATCTTAAGTTTACATATTTAATTTCAGTATGCAGTCATTCAGATCTTTGCCTATATTTGTGGATCTAATTAGGATCTATGGATCAGACAAAAGGATATGAAAGAGTCTTACACTGTGGTCAGCACTATCTTTCCAAGTAGATGGTATGGCTGTTCAACACACAAGACTGTATTTGAGAATTTGCCTTCCTTCAGAAGGTTTTCTGGATGACATCTCACCTGGACCTCTTGAAGTCTGTGGGATCAAGTTTTCATTCTCTGTATCTACAGCAAAATAACAAAATCAATAGGTCTTGCAGGTATGACTGTATCATGGTTCATACCATTGGTTCTCTTTATTCACTAGCATGTTTAATGTGGACACTGAGATTCTACATGGTATGGTCGCCTGTATGTGCACCAACCAGCAGTGCATAAAGACATTTCCTTCCACTGGGGTAGACAGAACCAGGTCTTGATCAAACCCCAGAGCATTTTTTGCTATATGCAGATGTGGCCTTTAAGCTAAAACCAGCAGCAGACTCACAAGTTTCACTGGCTTTGAATTTAGAAGAATGTAATCATTGGTGTGCTTAGGCCTCTGGACTCTCAGGATATTATAAAACTGTTAAAGGTCTTCTGCAGATAAGACACACACATTTCTAAGGCTGATTTTGGCTCTTTTCTCCTACTACTAGAAAGCTACCCAAAACTTCCATCTTGAATTTTCTACTTCACTCTAGGCAAAGTGGCATGCCTTCTTAAAGCCTCAGACAAATGCCAAAACTTGATTTCTAGGTGTGGGATTACGAACAATGAAGTTCTCAAAATGAAAGTCTTCCAATTTTTTTGAAAGAGTTAGGTCTTTCCAAATTAAATACAAACCTTGGGCTCAGCGTGCTTGAGTCATTGTCAGTCCCATTTACTATGGTGCCTCCAGAGGCCTTGTCTACACCCAGAAAGATCATCTGGCAATTAAAAACAAGCAAACAAAACAGCCCAAACCAAGACTAGATATTTCATACTCAGAGGATGAAAATCGTTATACATAAACTCAAATCTTTATTGAAAACTGTTTTAAACCATTTTTTCACATATGCTCTCTTGGCAAGCAGACTCAGTAAAAGGTATGTTAATGAGCTATATTCACTGTTTTCAAGCACAAATCCACAGATACACGGTGTTGCATCTACAGAACTGATATGTTTTTCTTGTTGCTAATTTGTAAGTTAGTGAAATATTCTCAAGAAATAGCAAATAAGAGCTTCATAAATACTTATGTGTATGAGAGATATACTCAGCCCCCTTAACCAAACTAGCAGTATTTTGGTACAGGCTCCAAAGGAGGTAAAGGCCTGAGCCATAGACGGGCCAAGAACTGCTCTAGGAAACCCACAAAGGAACAGAGTGACCCAGTGAGCATCGATTCATATGAGCTTGGATCACTGATCATGCAATTAACATGAATAAAGGGTGGCTTCTCCAAGACTTATTTATCAAGGAACAAAGTTGTGGGTACAAGGAGTCTCATGCATACTTTTCCCATTGTATGCAATTTGACTGAGACAATCACTTTATCCCATAAATATGGCAGCTTAATTGAACCTTCTTTGAGCTCTCCCTGCTAGGCTGTGTGGCTGCATGGCTGTGATCTCCCCTTCAGCGGGGACGCCTCTTAACTATGAACTAGGCATTTCTTCAAAAGAAAGCTAAATTTGGTGTATTTCCAATTTACACTAAATGGCAGCAAACTAGCTAATCTGGCTCAGTTTCTTTGTGTGATGTGGAAATAGTGAGGCTTACGATATCTTTGTGGTATGGCTGATGTCATTAGGGACTGGAGCATTTCTCCTATCAGGAGAAGCTGGGAGAGATGGGGAACTGTTTAGCCTGGAGAAGAGAAGGATCAGTAGAGATGTTATCTGTGTGTATAAATACCTCATGGGAGGCTGTAAAGAGGAGGGAACCAGGCTTTTCTCAGTGGTATCCAGAAAAAGGACAAGAAGCAATGAGCACAAACCAAAACACAGCTGAACAGAAGAAAACATGTTCATACTGTGAAGGTGGTCAAACACTGGAACAGGTTGCCCAGAAAGGTCCATCCATCAAAACATGACTGGACATGGCCCTGTGCAACCTGCTGTAGGTGACCCTGCTTGCACAGGAGGTTGGACTAGAAGATCTCCAGATGTCCCTGCCCACCTCAGCAATCCTGTGATTCTGTGATCTCTGGTACATGATTGTGTATATGATGGATAGGGACCAACTATACAAATGAACTACAATTTAAGTAAATTTAATACTTCCCCTGGTTATTGCTGAGAGGCACTCAAATTTTCTGAAGAAGTCAGTTAGTATGATAATGATATGTCTATATGAAGACTGGAAAGTCATGACATGTAAGAGCTGGGAACTGCCCAAGGACACATCAGATGTCCAAGGTTTGTATGCTGCCCCTATGTCATCAGTTGTGATGCGGTAGAAATTCCCACATGCTCAGGCAGAAGCTGCTGCCTGTGGCTTAAGGACAGGTCACCAGAATGCCAGAACTGATATGCAGAGCTCTATGAAGGTCATAGTTGTGCTTTTACCACATCAGGGCACTTACAGTCATAAGCATCCTAAACACTCTTTTCTGTTTGCCCTGTTGGCTGGAATGATTCTCATTTTTGGCTTGATTGTTGTGTTCTGCCTCCTGCCTTTCAGCATCAGTCTTACTCTTACTCTTGGTGAAACCAAGATAGTCACCAAGTTCAGTAATGCAGGGAACATAACTACGTACTACATCAACAGTCACCAAACCAAATGCAACTCAAGTAGACGCTGAATTTGATAAAGCTGATTTACTAGCCAAACTGGCCCAGGAGATTGCTCCTGATTACAATGTGGTGGGTACCATAATAGTAATAATAATAATAATCATCATCATCATCGTCATCGTCATCATCATCGCATCGTCATCATCATCATCATCATCATTATCACCATTATCGTTATAAATTTTTGTTTTGTTGTTGTTGTTCCATGGTCAATTTAAAGTGGAATTTAACTCTATTTTTAATTCATCTTAATATGTAGAACGAAGGGGTAGCTCTACTGAAAGCAGAGGAAATTAAAAATATTACTTAATATAAGTTGTTTTAACATTTATAAACTGAGTTCTGGAAGTACTTAAAAATATTGTACACTGATTATAGATCAAGTCTTTGCAAATAGTTCACCAGCTTTGAGAAGAAGGGGAATTGATTTCTGATGTACATCTTGAAGGACATTAGTCAGTTCTGAGTTATGTAAAAGACATTTTATGTTTTTTTGAATGTAGCAATGTCAAAGGATGGTAAAAAAAGAATAAACGCAAGGGCAATATGAATTGCTTCCACTTACAGGCCTTTTTTTTTACTTTTTGTTGATTTGTTATTTTTGTTCTTTTTGATGTTAGTGGTGTAAAAAAGATCTTTAATTTTATGACTCTAAAAATAGGAGGTCTGAGGTATTCTGCAGGCATTTTATATGATGTTGACTTGAAAACTTGAAAACTCTGCATACCTTTACAGAAATGGCTTATTCCCCTATTAGTATTTCTAATACCACCTTTGATGACATTCAGAAGGGAAACAATTTTGAAAACAAGACAATACAGTTTTGTCTGTGAGCTATGACTTAGTCCTATAGCAATCAGGAGAAGTTTAGGGCTTCTACCCTATCTAGAAGATAATTAGAATGGTGAAAATTGAATTTGAAGTTGGTGTTTCTATGTCTGAATGTGGAGGCAAGCCTGACAAGGTAGAGTCAGTCTGTGTATTTAAAGGTAAAACATTTATAATGGATGAAAATACTCTATGCTAATCTCACGTTATATATTTTTATGTATACATATACATTCATATGTATATCATGTATATGTATATATATCTTGGAACAGGGCTTTTTCAGATGACAGGCTAATCTATCCTGTTCAATCCAGCTCTAGAATTTTCTCTTTTCTTTTTTTAGTTTTTACAAAGCAGATGTTTATCTGCTCCTTCTAATCATCCTTCCATATGTCTGCTGCATGTTTATTTCTTTTATTTTGGTTGTTCTCTGTATGTTACTAGTTTCTGGGTAAAAAGAAAAAAAGTATGGTGGTGTTTGTATAGACAATATTTTTGTCCAAATTTGTATTGTCAGCAGTACAACTGTTACAAACAATTGTATTGTTTATGTTTATTGAAAAGATAAATGAGGTCTACAGCTCTTTGTAGTATAAATTTAGTTGGACTTTATCCATCTGGCTTCATAAGTCATTTTATATCATCTGTTGATCTGGTTCCTCTATGCTCAGAGATCCAGATCAGGGAAAAAATGCAAATCTGTAAATATATACACACACACATACATATGCATATATGCACAATCATATATATATGAGAAAAACAGCTACTGCTTCTACGTTTAATATCTCTGAGCAGTGTACTTTGGCTTCTAAAACTCAATAGCAGGGGAAAACCTCATCTTGGGAAAGTTCCAGAAAATTTCAAACAAGTTTATACAGTTTGTTCATTAGTGTTCGTAATATGAAACAAATCAGTCTGTCCAATGGGATCTAATAGTTACTTAAAACATTAGTAATGTTGACTCCTGAAGAAGGATATAACAGATAGTGGTTTTAATTGAATGATGCCAAAACATTTAACTCAAAACAAATACAATGAAGAAATCCAAGCACAAAATGTTTGTCACAAAGCTAGCTAATAGTACAGCTAATATTACAGTCAATAAACCCAATGCTCGCTTAGCAGAAGGAGAAAGTGATAAGTTATTTATTCCATTGAGAAACCTGTAAAACCAACCTCTGTCTGTTTAATATAGCTGTATATTTCCATTGGTTTTTCATTTTCTCCATAGCGTCTATCTACTGATTGAGGTTGTACTAACACAGAACAGCGCTTATTGCACAGAAGCCACTATTTCACACTGTGTTCCAGAGATGGTAGTTGCACTCCATGCATGTAACAAAGCTGCCTTATCTCAAAGGTCTTGCAGTTTGTAAACTTTGAATAGCTATCATTTGAAGGTACAGATGTTTTCTATAATAATGCATTGTAAAATAAAATGATGAAGTTAAATCTTTTCACTTTTAGAACTATTAGTGGTAATATAAGTCCCTTAGAAAAATAATAGAAATACTGTTTCTGGTCCATTTAAAACTCCTGAGTACCTTATGAAAATGAATAGGAGAAAATAAATCTGCAACAGTAGGTGGTAACTTTGCAAAGTAATCTGATTTTTCTCTGTTGCTTCTGTTGCACAGAGCTGTGTAGATAAAAGGAAGGGGAAAATTACTTGGCATAATAGGAGTGGGAACAGGTCATGAATTTGTTTTGTTTGTTTACTCGGTACACACTATCTAAATATTAAGCTGTCAACTGCAGAGCCTGCAAGAGCTCTTTCTGGTCTTGATGTTTTTTGTGTGTGCCAAAACAGGTATGACAGAAATCCAGCTGTGGATTGGATTTTGAGGTGCTAGCACAGTATTAATTATATTAAGTAGGAGAACCATAAGCTAGTAATCAATCTGACTCTTTTAGGTGAAATTAATTGAGGTGGAGAATATAACTACTGTTACCAGTACTTATCTGGCAAGTTGTCCACCCTTATAGGGATGGATGCTAGTACTTCCTTTTGATTAGAACTGGAAACATGACTATATTGTGAGAAGGAATATTGAATTTCACTAATACAGGTAAATGCCCTTCTTTTGGGTCATTCCTAGCAGAATACTGAGACCAACCTGTTCTTTATTAAGACCTTAGACTTTATTAAGTTAAGTTCCTTTGTTTCCACTTATAAAGTACTTGAAGGTCTCTCAGAAAAAACAGATCTTGACTGGTATCTCACTGAAAGTGGATCCTCGTGAGAATGCATGGCATGCCAGTGCTGAAGTTCAAATCAGGGATGATGCCCTGGAGGACATCATTTTAGATGAGCAAAGTTATGTTTTGACTTGTGAACAGCTGAATGATAGCTGCGTCTTAATGACATATGCTAAACAAAAAGAACAGAATGTCCAGAACTTGCTGCTCAGCAACGTTGTATGGATCCTCTTAGAGACATTTTCTGGCACTTCCCAGAAGGCAGATGATGTGGGATCCACTGACATCAGTGAAGACAGAAGGACCAAGGACAAGGCAAAACCTACTCAAGCCAAAAAGAGTGAGCCTACCCTGTTGTTATCTTGGAAACTTGCCCTTCTACAACATTCAGCACAAAGAACCTGCTCTTCATTGTCACCTAAGCAGGACACAACGACTAAACTTGCTGGTGCATTTCTCACTGCTTCATTAAAAATTCACTGTGATTAACACTCATATAAGGTGTTTGGGTTTTTTTTACAGGTCTTTATGATTAAAAGCAGTGCACATTTGGTGTTTTAACTACAGTGGAGTGGAAGCTATGGGGAAGTAAATGCTTTTATTTTTACTTTTGCTTTGGAAAACTAGAAATACTGATGAAAAAGTGATTTTTTAAATCTTAACACATTTAAATCTCCTGCTAATTGATGCCTGGACAAACTTTCCCACTGTCACCTGTCAAAATGGAGAAAATCAAGTAACAGGTGTCTTGGAGAAAAACCTGACAATTATTTTTAAGTCTACATTTATTGTTCTAACATTAAAGATAGCATGCACCTGTTATTATCTACCAGGTACATTAATTTTGTGTCTGAGGGCAAGCTTAATTTCTGTGTGTCCTGTGTTAGCTATGGAGAAGCCTAAAAGACAAAGAGGCAAATATTCTGGTTTATATTCTGGAAGAGGGTTTTGGAGGGACTGAACTGCATTTCTGTGATTTGCAGATGGTTTGGCGTGAGTTCTATTCTTGCTGGTTGTCCAAAGCCTGGTTTTAAGCACAAGAGTATAAATTTTATTTACTCAATTCATTGTTTAGAACCTTTCAGCAAAACAGTGAATTATGGGCCAGATCTGCAGCTGGTGGTAAATGGACACAGTCCACTAACTTCAGTGAAGATACATTTGTCCATATTGTCTGAAGCTGTATTACAATGCATTTATAGCACAAATAGACAAAGGCTTGAAATGAAGTCAAAAAAGAAATATTGTAATTCTCATGGTCCCACTTTTCAACTTACCTATATGAAATTGTCATTCAAATCCCCTGTTAAGTTACTGAGTGCTAATTTGAAGTTCTAAATGCCTGGGTAAATGAATAAATATAGTTTTTATCCTTTAACTTCATAAATTTGGGCTTCTGTTATGTTTTTCGTTCCAATTGTGTGCAGAATTAAATTGTAATAAAGAAACCTACTACACTTGGTGTTTGTGATGAACTAGAGACAGATAACAGGAAATTTATATCTAGAGGCTTGACTTTCTCCTAGACTTGTGTGAGGCAGTCAGCAACTCCCTCAGATATGTACAGCTGAAATTTTTCCAGGTAAGCTTAAATAATTCACACTTCATTGCCTCATTCAAAGTAACACCTTTCCTGCAAAAAATCCATTTTCTTTCTTTGAATCCTATGATAAAATTAAGGTTCCACAGTAAGACTCAGAGCTATGTGCTTTTGATGTAGCAGTTTTAACATCTAACCAATTCCAAATTAGAAATACTCTGATAGTACCTTGGGAATTTCAGGAGTAGTCTACAGTCTGCAAAATGATACTTTGCTATTTGTGTAACTTTAAAACTGCTTTTGATAATGCAGAGCACCTCCCATTAACTCAAACATTCATGAGGAGGAGGAAGCCTTTCAGTGCAGGGAGTCTGACTTAGGTGAGACTTCATCAATGTTTGTCTTCTCCCTGGGTGGGATTTTAGTTGTTAAGTATCTTTTGAGTAATTCCCTCTTCAGAATACAGGGCTACACATACACAGTCTGGAGTTGAGAAAGAAATCGGTTCCAGACAGTAAAGGAGATGCTCCCATTGCACAGAAATATTGCCAAGGACTTCCACAGTCTGGCATATATTCGATGCGTTAGAGTTTGCACTATGTAAACAACATTGTATGTGGAAATTCAGAAATATTATCTTGGAGCTTTGCTGCTGCCCAAGCTCTTGAACTTCTTGTACATTTAACATGTGCTTGGGCAGTTCCCAGTTCTTACAGGATATGACATGGTTTGCTGATAAAATTGAACTTCTTTTTTTTAAAGAAATGCAAGTTTCCTTTTGGAGAGTTCCTTCATCAGGTTTTTCACCCTACATATCTTGTCATGAGAATGTGTATTGCCCTTAAAAATTAATGAGGATTTCATGTGAGATAGATACACTTATGTTATGTGTAGTTTTTTCCATATGTAGCAGGATTCCTTTTTTTTTTTTGGTGACAGATAGAGGTCCAGGGAGGATATGAATGCTCTTTGCTGTGGAGAGACACAATCTTTCTTCCATTCTATTACCAGGACCTGTCAAAATGTTATAAAACTACCTTTCAATGTATCTAAAAAAATCTATGCTTGTTTTTTTTTTTTAATTGGTCTTTGTCTTTTTTTGGCCTTTTAAATATCATTGAAGGCTTTTTGCATCATTTTAAAGACTCTTGTATAAGCTTTCAAATTGCAACTCTTGTGAAAAGAAAAATGAGTGCTGGTAAAACAATAGGATTCTTGATTAAAAATCTCATTTTAACACTAAAGGTCGCCTCAGATTTCTGGAAAAGATGCTATTCCATTTTTTTTTGCTTTCTATAATGCTTGGAAAAATGGTACTTCAGATTGATTGCTAGGTTATTTAAGTTTCTGAGCAATTAAATTAGTGTAGAATAGATGCTACTCTGCAATTATATTCACATTTGCTTCCCTTTAATTTTCAAACATTTTGTAGTATTAAGATGAATTATTTTGGTCCTCCATAAACATTTTGGAACTCCATGAAGACCATGTGTGCAAAACTTTAAAAAAGTACTTTGTTGAAGTGCAGACCAATTTTTTTGATGATTTGGTTCACTGTCAAGGAGAAATTAAATGAGGAATCTCATGTTGTGGTCTTTCACATTTATGGTTGATCTAACCTAGCAAGCCTTCTTAGACTCCTGGTGACTACCTTATCAACACTTGTCACATTCCAGTTTCTCAGGATGATGACTCAGGTTTGCTGATTCCTGGGTCAGGATTAAGGTGATACGACACCAGGGATCCTTTAACTCACAAAACTCAATTTCCATTTGCTCACAACAAGAATTTACATGCTCACCACCAAAACTGGTATACTCACAAGAAAAATTGGCATGAAACTATGTCAGTAAACTGTGTAACATGTTAACCATATGTCACCAAACATGTACTACAGGCCTTGCTTATTTGGGAAACAGTTCAGGGAAGAGAATAAGGAGAGCCCTCCTGTTGTGTCATGCAGTTCAGAATGGACCCCCTTGCTTTCTAGACTCCTTCTCAGAGAGGAGGCTAAGAGTGGCTAGATCCACTCCTAGTCCCAGACTTGGTCAGTGGTTTATGTCTAAAGGCATGAGGTGTAGGGATTACAGGAGAGAGAAGAGAAGAGAAGAGAAGAGAAGAGAAGAGAAGAGAAGAGAAGAGAAGAGAAGAGAAGAGAA
>JANZLQ010000056.1:19438961-19464177 GCA_026212715.1 Elanus axillaris
TCCATGGGCTGCAGGTGGAGATCTGCTCCACCGTGGACCTCCATGGACTGCAGGGGGACAGCCTGCCTCACCATGGTTTCCCCAACGGCTGCAGGGGAATCTCTGCTCTGGCACCTGGAACATGTCCTCCCCCTCCTTCTGCACTGACCCTGGTGTCTGCGGAGTTGTTTCTCTTGCATGTTCTCACTCCCCGGCTGCCGTTTCTCCCCTGTTCCCCAACTTTCTCCCTTCTTAAAATGTTATCACGGAGGCGTTACCACTATCACTGATCGGCTCGGCCTTGGCCTGCGGCCGGTCTGTCTTAGAGCCGGCTGGCATTGGCTCTGTCAGACACAGGGGAAACTTCCAGCAGTTTCTCACAGAAGCTGCCCCTGTAACCCCCCCGATACCAAAATCTTGCCACAGAAACCCAATACAGCAGAATATAAGGCTTAGACTTTTGTTGATATCACAGAATAACAAGCTTTAGTTCTAACTTGGCTCAGTCATATACAGTGCAAAAACTACCCTGTTTCCCAGCTGTCCCTCACTGCCCTCAGGCTTCACAGTTGGTACTTTGCCAGGATACAGACAATCCATGCAGCTCTAAATGGAGTAGCAAGAATATTTCCAGCCAAAATGGCAAGCTTCAGCAGGACAAAACCACTATTAGAGCTGTTAGGACTTGTCATCTTTGGTTGACCTACAAGGTGTGTATCTCATACTGTTACAGAGGACTTTCTGTTAACCTTTCTCTGATGAATATCTTGCATAATTCTCAAAGAATGTAAAAAATGGAGGAAAGGTGGGGTTTTTTTAAATTTTTATTATCATTGTAATTTAAATCTTTTAATAATTTTAATCTTTATTATTTTGAATTAAGTTTTTTTTTTAAGTTTGCCTTCTTAGGGAAAAAATAAATTTTGTAACAGATAACTTTTTAAACTTTGACCTTTATCATTTCTTCTTAAGGCTTAAAGATGCCACAGAAAGATGTGTGTTAGCCAGATTAACCCCTGGTACAGTGCATTATCTCTCCTATTAGACAGCTGAAGGATGACTAAGTGAGTTTAGCTTGCAGCAAATTACACACTAACTGTTCGGGCAGTTAAAGCATTTTAAGGGGGTCACTTCACAGACTTTTTCTCATAATGCATCTATATTTTTGCACAATTCATGAAATATCACGTAATTTTACTCTTTGATGGACAAATTGTTAGACCTGAATGTTCATTTATTAATGTGTTGCCTGTCAAATGAGTTGAGAAATGCATGTAATTTAACTGTGTAATCCCTGGCATTAGTAAATCTCTAATGGATCTTAAAGCTGCCAGTGAATGCTTTCATAATGCAGTAACAGTACTGATTTTACTGTTATCACCTTTTCTTTGTCCTACTCATGATCATTATTCCATTTCTCTACATCTTTCTCTGAATCTGAAAGGATAAGATGGTAGGAGGTGTAAATGCCTAGCATGCATGTCTCTGAAACATTCAGCCAGCCAGTCTTTGCTCCCATCATGGCTCTTCTGGACTAAATGAGGTGAATTTATGGCTTATTCTCTATTAGCTCACTTCTAGGATGATTTGGTAGATCTATTACTCTTCTACCCTAGGTACCTTTCTGTCTTTTACTTTCTTTTCCTGATGCAACTTAGACAAACTTGAGTTTAATGTATTACCTGAAAGAACTGAAAAAAAATCTTAGTTTTTAAGTTCACATTTAGGAAAAAGCAGATGCTGTATTCTACTGTCATTTAAGGACTATAGAGATAATCTAAAACACTTGAGCTGTTTTGTCTTCAACAGTCTCATTTCTCTAATAGTGATTTTAAGGGTAGGTCACATTTAACTACCTGTCTACAAATCCAGAAGTTTACAGCAATGACAATCTTTGGGCTTTATGCTCCAAAGAGAGCCATAGGGGCCTAAGGGGAGAAAACTACAAAAGTCATCTTCTTTCACCTGTTTCTGAATAACAACATAATTACTAGAAATGTGCTTCAGCTGAGTAGACTATATAAGACTTCACTGGTGAGTTTGAAAGTCACAGCAACTCCACACAAAGTAAGAGTTGAGTAGGAAAACAGGCTGTTAAAAGATGATTATATTCTTAAGGAAAAGAAGTGATGATTTTCCACAATAGATGTGGCTGGTTAACCCCTGTGGGCAGCTGAGCCCCACACAGCCGCTTGCTCACTCCCTGCCCAGTGCAATGGGGGAGACAATGAGAAAAGTGAGAAAACCTGTGGGTTGAGATAAAGGCAGTTTAATAGGTAAAGCAAAGGCCGTGTGCACAAGCATAACTCTGAATGTCCCCCATTCCTCCTTTCCCTTGGATTTTACTGCTGAGCATGACAACATGCAGTATGGGATATCACTTTGGTCAGTTGAGGTCAGCTGTCCTGACTGTGTCACAACCCAACCTGCGTACTCCAAACTACTCGTGTGGTGGGGTGGCATAAGAAACAGAAAAGCCTTGATGCTGTCCAAACACTGCTCAGCAACAGCTAAAACATTAGTGTGTTACCAACACTGTTTCGATACAAATCTGAAACATATCACCATACCAGCTACTATGAAGAAAATAAACTCTGTCCCAGCCAAAACCAATACAACAGGGTAGTTTTCTTGCCCCAAGAATCCATTGCTCTTGGGAGAACTTGATGTGAAACAGAACTCGGATGCCGTTTTACACTTGGTAAGGCAAAGCTTTAGAAGATACCTGGAATGGAGATTGAGATTGCCACTGAAATTGTTATTATTGGATTAAGTGTTGGGACTCCTATGCAAAACTGGGCAATACTTCCTGGGGCAGGAAGGATGTTGGCAAAGTACCCTTCAGGATTTCAGGACTTCATGCCCAATAGCACCAAGGCATGACTGGAGATTAGCATATGGGAAAGTAATACCTCACAGAAATGTTTGTTGTTATGATGCTCCCTACAGAGACTGCCAGCTAAAATGTTGGTGCCAATAATTACCCTGAAACAAAACATTAGAGTTTTAGGAAGAGTGGCATTTTGAACAGAGTATTGTTCCCAGGTGATGGTGTCAGAGTTGCTTTTGCACTGAGTGCACTGTTCATAGGGTTTAAAGAATATAATTATTCCAATTATTTTGTGTGTACTGGTGAGAAGGATCCAGAGGTGTAAGCTACAATTTTACTTTGAAATTTGATTAACAAAGTCTGAGGTCTGAACTTTTTATTTCTGTGAACTAAAGTTGGTAAATTGCATGGTAGTTTAGATGAGCTTTTGCTGTTATTTATACATTGGGTAATGATCAAATCAGATTATTTTTAGACAAAAACTGTAATATAACTGTCTAGTTTTTCAATTTTAACAAAACCACAAGAACTAGGTTGCATCAACAGTCATGTAAAACAGAAATTCCCTACAGCTACTTAAATTTATTGAATGGAATTTTCCTTTGTTTGAAAAAAAAAATAGTTTGGATGAAAAACACACAACAACCATCCCCATGGACATGATTTTGGCCAGTGGCTTCTCTTTTCAATTATACAGCACAGTTCGCCTCAGGGTTTGAGTAACAACTAGTTATAACAGTCTGCAAGGTGAAAAGAAGATTCTTTCACTTACTGAGCCTAATGGAAACTTATTGCCAAGAGTTAGAGCATTTCTTCTTAAAACATTTTTTCTTCTGTAGAGTTTTAATTGTTTCTGTCTACAACCCAAGTCTTTGGCTGAAAGACATAAATTATGCAGTAAGGTGCCACTGGATTTATGGTTCTCTATAATGGTATTTGTATTTGGATAATTCAAACTAAGAGAAGAGGTATTTTTATTCAAATATCTTCTGTCAGTGTGTTGCAGTATTATAAATAACATTAATATTTAAACATAATGAATTAAATTTAATTTTAATACAGGGATAAGTCATCATAAAGACTGAGTTCCTTAAATGTATGAAAGCAGTTAAAATAGTTGCCACTTGTACTGCTTAGTGTTATCATGAGTGTGTGTTCAAGTACATGCCTATGCAGTAACCCACACATCCTTGTATGTGTTTACAGGGCTTCCAGTCAGGGAATTATCTTTAATTGGGGAAATTGAGCTGGAAAGCATTGTGGGATAATGAATATGGAACAGCAGAATTTCATTTTGAAAGCCATTCTGAACTTTGTTGCATTCAAATTAAAGAAAACACACAAAAAAAACCCCAAACAACCGCCCCCCCAACTCCCCAAAACCACCAGGAGCTGTCCTCATAAAAGTAGGACAGACTGTGGACACTATCGGCCGCCATGGGAAACAATTGAAAGCAGCCAGTTCAATGGGATACTAGAAGAGCTGTGTCCCATTTCTGTGCTTAAATGTACAAGTAGTTTTGGGCTACAGTCTCATCCATCTTGATTTTGAACATATTTTGGAGCGAAAAGAAAGGTGATTTTGTTAAGCCTGGCAGCTCTCATTGAGTTCACGTGTGACTGCTGGCTGATCTGAGGATGATAATAATTTGTAGGCATAGAATATTATTAGGAATGACAGTGAGTCAGTGTGTAAGGTCCAGCTTCTGGCTCCTTAAGATCTGAGGCAGAAATATAACAACTCCAGAAAACATAATTTATTACCATTAATTTTTTTTTCATGAAATAAATATAAGACAACAGTTCATTGTTAGGAACATGCCAGTTTGGAACTTCGAATTTTTTAACAGATAGGACTGTGTGATAAAGACCAAGTTAAATTAAGCAGAAAATGCTGCTGATCATCAGGGGCCATGTACACTTTACAAAACAAAATAATCTGAAATAATCTGAAAACCTTTACATTCTGAGCAGAAGCTCCATGAGAAGCCAGCATTTCCTTTAAATGCAACTTATCTTATCTTATCAGGTCACTGTTGGTTTCAGTGTATTTACACCACTGATAGCATTGGCATGTGAACATCTGGAACAATTATTGCTTCTTCACTGAGCAATGAGTAGCACAAACCTCAGGGATGTATTACTAAATCAAGCAGTATTGATTGTATACTCTCCACACATGACTCCAGAAGCATGTGGGAGGACTTGATTGTCATAGTGCTCTACTGGAGTAAGCAAACAGAATTTAGATTTCATTGCTGGCAAGGGAATTAGCTGGAAGTTTAAAACCAACTGGGGTGTAAGCTGGCCACTGGTACTCTGAAGTGAAATCTTGGGCTTTTAATGAAAATATTTTATCTTATTGTGTAAATCTGAGGTACTCCTATATTTTGGAAGATATACATTGTTCTGAAGATCTGCTTCTTCCACACTCTTCCCTTCTCAAAAAGACTATGGTAAAGCTAGAAAAAGTTCAGGTAGGGGCAACAAAGATGATCAAAGACAGGGAATAATTTTCTACAAGGAACAGGTGGGAGAACCAGGAGTCCTTGCTTAGAAAAGAAACAGTGAAGCAAACATGGTAATAATCTGTAAAAAGATAAACATCTTAGAGAAGATACAGTTCACTATTTCTTCCAGTACAAGAGCAAGGGGTCAGATAAACTATTGGTAGGTTTATGCAAAAGAAACTAAAGGAAGTGCACCTGTCCATGATAGATAATTGAGCTACGGAGCTCCGCGACATGACATGCTGTGGTTGTTAAACACTTACATGAGTTCAAAAAGCCATTAGGCAAATCTGTGGAATCCACAAAGACTATTAAATACAAGCATACTACTTTTGGCAGAATAAATCCTTGAGCTGTAGAATATTGGAGGCTGGGAGAGTGCTGGGCAGCATTGCTGCCCAATTGCTCTGTTCTAGTATTCTTACCTCGGCATCTACTCTTGATCACCACTGGGGATAAGACATGTTAAGCAGAGAGACCTTTGTTTGGGCCCGGACAGTCATTCATATGTAAAGAGGTTAATATTGTTGCAAAAAGGCTTTTTGGGATGAGAAAACTGTAAAAAATACTAGGATAACAGAAACCCCAGGAACATTGCCTCAGTATCCCTACAAGGTTGCCAAGTTACCATATGCTTCATTACCTACCTACAGAGACACTTGCACTTCTGAAAGGAAGGAGAAGATAGGCCATCAGACTAGAAATGCTAATCCAACAGCTCTCAAGTTCCTAATTACAACTGAGAAGCAATTATTAATAATTTAGTACTTCAGGTAAATTACAGGACTGTGAACTGAGTCGGTGTCACACTGTTTTTGTGGCTTATTAGTAATGAGGAGCACATTTAAATCAAATATATAAGGCTAAAAATACAGCATTGCTTTCTATGATATATCAGTTTAGGAACATCACTGAAAAAAGGATTGGTGAGAGAACTTGTCTCTTCATTATTATTGAAGAACCAAACCCTCTATTTCATGTAACAACCAGACACTTTTTTCCCACCTCTTCCATATGCAGTCATTGAGAGTTTAAAAGACAGATTTTTTTTCAGAAGGTCAGTGTGTACTGAATGCTCTCTGACTCAGAGATGGCCTGCTAGGTCACATAAGCAGTCTGGATAATATGCTGAAAGAAGTGGGTTTTTTTTCCTTTGAAAGCTTCACAGCATTCCAGGACATAGAGCATGATTCATCACTTCGCAAATTTTAATTAGAGAGTCCCTTACTATCTAATAGTGAGTGTTACCCTTCCTGCTACAATTCATCCTTGCTGATGCCTTGCATTCACAGAAACCTAATTATTCTGGATTAGCACCCTTCTATCAGTTTCACATCTTGTTATCTCAAAGCAACAAGTTAAAAATTCACTTTTGGGTGTTTTTCCAAATTCTGAAAATTTGGATATGTTTAGAAGTAATGTCATTTCAAATGAGAGCATCCAGATCAACACCTCACTACAGCAAAAAGATCTCTTCTTGAGAATGTGGAGTTGATTTCAGAATTGAAGATTTTGGTAGTAAGAGCCAGTCATTTCAGGCTGACTACAAGAAATTAGTTCAGAATGGGCATTTATTACTTTTGGGAATAGAGAGTACTTTGTATTTGTTTTATCTAAGGCCTGGACATATGCTTGCTCCTTCCTGAAGACACACAGAAGCAAAGGAAAAAGAAAAAAAAAAGTTTAAAGCTGTCTGAAGGCAAAAAACTCACTGTCCTTTTTTTTGCCAAGGATTCTTGGCCTATTACAACTAATACCTTGTTTCCCACCCTCTTGCAGCCTAGAATGCCTTCCAGGATGAAGCAGGTACATGCAAGAAGAAAGGCAGAGTGCATAATGTGTCAATCATTCTGGCTGACACAGCAGCTTTACGGGAACTTACTTTTCCCACTGCAGTTTGCATCTTGGGTATTTGGAAATGCAGAGGAAAATTATCCAAGGACTGTGTAGATGAGAGCATTAGGGAGTCCTATGAATCCAGTTCACTCTAAGTTTTGTGTGCATTTCTACTCCCAAATAGCAGCCTAACTATACTTTAGCATATTATTCTAATGTAAATTAATTTTTCACCCATTAAAATGTTGATGTAATATTGAAAGGATGACAATTCAGAAGGCTGTGTAAATCCTATTTTCCCTCAACAATCTCCTGAGTAATACTTTTCGTGTCTTGCTCTTTTCATGATTAACAAATATACATCTACATTTTAGGGTATAATCTCCCAGGAAAAGGAAGAGGTATAAATAGTAGGAGACATTTAGGCAAATTGCAAAAAAGTTCTGATAATCTAGAATAAAGAGAAAGTGTAACTGTCATGCATTGCTACATATAGTGTATACAGAAATAGGATTACATTTGTTACTGTGTAAGCTAACACAGGCAGGACGCAGGAACAACCACAAAACCACAGATGAAATGCAAAGAATAAATTTATTCCCATTACTTTGCCAACTGGGGGATCCATTCCACCTCCTTGCTCAAGAGTCCACTTCCACTGGGGCTGGCAAAGCTGGAGGTGTCCATCTGGGCTTGTGCTTTGTAGCACAGAGTAATTTAGAGAGGCACACACTAAACATATATAGAAAAAGGAATAAACCTATTTCTACAATAATAGTTTGAATCAGGTGTCCCATTCATTCTGTCGGAGAATTAAGCTACTCAGCCAGCCAGGCACCACCAACAGATTGTTTCATTTGATGCATTAAGTCCTGGAGATGTTGAATGTCGTCCTCTACGCTGGCTGATTCATCAGTTATGTTGAAGCAACGCATGCCTTCAAAATCGAAGCAGTGTTTATGGTGTCAAAGGACGAAATAATCCACTGCCAGTCGATTTTGTAATGTTCATTGGCGTACAGCCATTACCTACTCAAAAAAAATAACAATGAGAAACACTAGTATCACAATCACTTAGCATAGTATAATTCTGTAATATAGCTGTTGGGGTTGGCACGCCAATGAAGCACATTGTCAAAAGATCTGCAGCTGTTAATCTTCCCTTAAAACAAAAGACAGATGAGTTAGTTACAGTAGAGGCTAACCAAATCCAAGTATTTACATGTTGACCTTGCAGAAATGTATCCAGGGCATGTGCCTGTAGTACAAGACTACAAAGTACAATGAGCCAGCCTGTGATAAGGAAGGAAAACAGGAGCATCATGTCTTTCCAGTACTACATAAGTTGTAGCTCCAGCTCTTTCAGCTAATATCACTCTGGGTTTCATAACGTGATATGGGGTAATTGCCCACACAGATTGAAGAGCTATGGCCTCTGCTTTTTCAGATTGAACTTCAGTTCGGTGTTGGGTTCACGTCATGGTTTAAGCCCAGCCAGCAACAAAGCACCATGAAGCTGCTCACTCACTCCTCCCCAACCTGGTGGAATGGGGAGGTGAAAATATAAAGAAAAGCTGGTGGGTCAATACAAGGACAGGGAGGGATCACTCACCAATTATGGTCACAGGAAAAAACAGACTCAGGAAAAAGACAAAATCAATTTAATTTGCTACCAAACAAATCAAAGCAGGTTAATGAGAACTAAAACCAGATCTTAAAACACCTTCCCCTACTCCTCCCTCCTTCCTGGGCTATCTGGGTTTGGCTGGGGTAGAGTTAAGTGTCTTCCGAGTAGCTGGGACAGTGCTGTGTTTTGAGTTCAGTATGAGAAGAATGTTGATAACACTCTGATGTTTTCAGTTGTTGCTAAGTAATGTTTAGACTAAGTCAAGGATTTTTCAGCTTCTCATGCCCAGCCAGCGAGAAGGCGGGGTGGGGCTCAAGAAGCTGGGAGAGGACACAGCCAGGACAGTTGACCCAAACTGGCCGAAGGGATATTCCATACTGTGTGACATCATGCCTAGTATGTAAACTGGGGGGAGTTGGCCTGGTGGGGGATAACTGCTCAGGAACTAACCGGGCATCGGTCGGCGAGCGGTAAGTAATTGCACTGTGCATCACTGGTTTTATATATTCCAATTCTTTTATTTTTATTATTTTTGTCATTTATTATTGTTATTATTATTATTTTCTTCCTTTCTGTTCTATTAAATTGTTATTATCTCAACCCATGAGTTTTACTTTTTTTTCTCTCCTGATTGTCTCCAACATCCCACTGGATGGGAGCGAAGTGAGTGAGTGAGTTTGTGGTGCTTGGTTGCTGGCTGGGGTTAAACCATGACTTGGGCTCAACTTCATTCCTGATTTTCTCTCCCTCCTCCCCCCCAGCAGTGCAGGGTGACAGGGAATGGGGGTTGCGGTCAGTTCGTCACACCTTCTTTCTGCTGCTCCTTCCTCCTCAGGGGGAGGACTCCTCACTCTTCCCCTGCTCCAACGTGGGGTTCCTTCCACAGGAGACAGTCCTCCATGAACTTCTCCAACATGAGTCCTTTCTACAGGGTGCAGTTTTTAATGAACTCCTCCCCAGCATGGGTCCTGTCTGCTGGCCGATCTTCAGGTACACCCTGCTCCACCGCCAGCTTTCCCATGGAGTCATGACCATATCTGGGGGCATTCACTTGCTCTGATGTGGGGTTGTCCCCAGGCTGCAGGTGGGCATCTGCTCCCCTCCACGGGCTGGGGGGGGACAGCCTGCCATCCCACCAGGGGCTGCAGGGGCATCCCCTCCTCTGGCACACCTCCTCCTCCTCTCCTTTCTCACTGACCTCTGTGTCTGCAGAGGGGTTCCTCTCACATCCCACTCCCCTCTCCACTGCACGTTTTCCCTTCTTAAATCTGCTCTCCCACAGGTGTTACTACCATCACTGATGGGCTTGGCCTTGGCATGAGGTGGGTCCAACTTGGAGCCAGAGAAACTTCTAGCAGCTTCTCACAGGAGCCACCCCTGCAACCCCCCTGCTGCTACCAAAACCCTGCCACACAAATCCAGTTCATGATACCAATAACACTGTTCCAGTGCTATCTCCTTTACATAAGATGCAGGTATTCATCAGAGATACCTGAAATACAAGAACTTCAGAATCTGACATGAAGAGAGGATGTAAAATAAGAGCAGAAATTGGGGTACAGAACCATACAGCATTCTCAGGGTTTATTAAATGAATCTTCAAGTCTAGGCTAAAATGTCAGGGTCCCACCACACAATCTGTTGGTACAAACAATTCCCTTTCAGCTGTAGTTAGTATTTGGGAGAGAATAAGTTGTTCTAATGCTTCAGTTGTGCTATGTTGATTAGCATATTTGGTAAGTTTAGTGAAAACCAGTCCTGACACTGTGTCCACAGAAATTAATACATATTGCCACTCCCTCCACAGGGGCAGGGGGGCCATATAATCAACCCGCCAGGTATTCAAGGCCTGCTGACCCCATTTTATCTTTTCCCATGGCCTACATAATGCCCTTAAATGTAACAGTATACAAATAGTACAATTATGTGCACATGCTTTATAAATATGTAATGTTCATTGAAAAGAAAGCCATAGGAAGATGTATCACCACCTTCCAGGGTTGTAATTTTTTGCTGATTTTTTCTATAAAAGTAGCCATGTCTGGTACCATAACTGCAAGGGGGGGGCGTGACTTTATTAAATTCTTTATAATCTACAGTCATTCTCCAAGTGCCGTCTTGTTTTTGAACAGGCCAAATAGGATTTGGCAGGTTTTGGTGACCTGCCAAACCTTCATTTCTGTTGTTTTGGCATTTGCCAGGTAGTCTGTTTTCTTGAGGTGGCAGATAGGGGTAGAGGGTAGAGGGTGGAGTTGGCAGTGGAGCCAGCAGTGGTCAGCTATTTTTGCATAGTCGTTAACTTTTTCCATCAGGGAAGCATTTCTGATGTTGTGATGCAGTCTATTTCTGATCGTGGGATACTGACTTGTACAAAATCATTCCACATTTGTTTCCTTGTCTCCTGTGATATAGTATCTTCCAGTTTTGTTGGCTTTCCTTCATCCACCACCCAAACAGATGGTCCTGAAGTTACAGCCCCAATTTCTGTCGAGGTATTTGCTAGGGCACCTACATTACTGGTAGCATTTGTGACTGCTGGTTTAATCAAAGATTTTAGTGAGGCAGGAGCTCCTCTCAAAAGGTGCATTTTGGTACTTCTTGTTACTGCTACCCTGACCTGACTGAATCCTGTAATCGACTCATGAGCCATTGCTGTTCCCAGAATGTTTCCAGCTGCAGCAGAGTAAGATGATAATCAGTACAGCAGTACAGCAAGGAGCAAAAGCAAGAAGCAGCCACTAATGAGCACTAGACTAACATAGAGTAAGGCAAGCAAGCCACATGGCAAGTACAGAAACCTGTCGATTAACAGTAAACAGCAATAACACCTATAAATATAATCTAGCATGTTCTAATAAAATCTATTATCTTGAACCCTTCATGCCCCATGTTGGGTGCTAAAAAGGACTGTCATGTTTTAACCCCAGTGGGCAACTAAGTGCCACACAGCCTCTCACTGACTCTACCCCTCCTGTTTATCAGCACTATCAATTGTTCTACAGTATCTTGCAACCCATGGCACCACTCTGCTTGAGTAATAATTATGTCTTGCATGATCATCTCTGTGTCTTGTAAAGTCCCAACTTCCTTTTTCAGTTCTCTCATTTTACTCTGTAATGCAACAGCTTCACTGTCAAAAGCTCTAAGACTGATAACTAATAACCATCCCAATCTCCCTGCTAACTTGCGAGAAGAATCTGATGCCACCTCCCATGGCAATACACGCATAGCTATTTCAGTTCTCTGGGGGTAATGACCACCCTGTTATCTAGGTGGTCATTTCAGGCCATGCTTCCGGCAGACCTAATGTAGCCAGGAAAGTGGCCATGGGTATCTAGCACTCAGAACTGAGCCATTCCAGAATACAGGGAGTCACCGTCGCGGCCTCCGCAGTCCTTGATGTTTTTGCCAGCCATGGCATGCTTGTTCCTGGATCCTGCTGACTATGCCAAATGTGTGAGCTGATACAGGCAGGACACAGGAACAACCACAAAACAACGGATGAAATGCAGAGTCAATTTATTTCCGTTACTTCGCCAGCCTGGGGATCCCCGAAGCAGCGCCCGGGCAGAGGCACGCAAGCAGGAACGCAGGCACCACGGAGCTTGGTCCTTGCTCGAGGATTGCCGAACCTGCTGTGTGTGCCTGTTTTTCAGGGATTCGCACAGGCGTAGTTTACCACTGTGCTTTGATCTTCCCCACAGCATGGCAGGAATCTCAAGCACGTTCGATAGGGTGCCCCTAAGTCTGTCACAGGCCTATATCACCTAAACACAGATGTTCTACTTGTAAAACACACAAGGATAGACAACAATTGCAATGATATATGTGTTTTTCTACACCCCAGCCGCAAGTCACTTGAGCATGTTTACAATCCTCCTCACCTTTCTGTTATTTTCACACAGTTACTTTTGAGTGACTGCGAACAGTAGTTAGAAATGCTGTCCTCTGAGTCCTGTTGCTGTGGAGGCAGCAAATATTGAGGTATCTGAATTATGAGCTGAAGTAGTTTGTGGCAAATAATACTGAAAATTTTGCCTAGAAAATTCAGTGTGTATATGCACATAAAGGTATCCTTATGTAGCAGCTACTAGAATGGGTGGAAAGTATGTTGGCTTTACATTCCAAATGAGAAAATGCATTGGAATTTTCAGTATTGGTTGTGGATTACTTATAATTAAAATATTTAGTTCTGTTATTTTAGGTTGTTAAATTTTTAATATAATGCATCAGTTACCAAAGATTTTATAACATTTCAGTTGTGACTGAACATTACTTGAGATGATAATCTCTCACTGTGGGGGAGACATGAGGTAAATATTTCTGTACTAGTTCACTTCATATGAACTACTAAAGAGGAGGCAGCACTGTTGTTTTTTTAAAAATAGAAACTTTTCTGCAGTCTTAACTAATACAACATTAATAATGTTGCTATGGTAATGGTTTAAGAATTGCATTTGCTTTTATTTTACACATGATAATTCAGAAGTCAGCAGGGATATCTCTAGACTTATGAAATTTTCTAAACATCAGACCTGGAGCTATAAGTTTGACCAAACGAAACCAGCTGGCACATAATAACCATAATGTGTGGGTCACTTTATTTTCTTCTGCTTTCTCTCTCCTTCATCTCTTTAATATTTCATGGAAAGTTTCTATAAGGCTAGTACACTTAGAATTATCACATAACAAATCTGTGATGTATACATTAGCCTGAATAGCAGCTATATAGTTCAAATTATCCCTGCCCTTCTCAAAGAAAATTCTATATTTATAACAAATCCTTATATATAATGAATTAGAATTACATTCATTTTCCTTAGCCTGGAAACCAACGTTAAAACAGTGTTAAAAATTAAATGCTGGAGTTTATTGATTCTGCTAACCAATCTGATTACTCATAAAATTTCTTGCTAATAAATATTGCTAAAGATAAGTAGAAATTCAAATAAGATGTATAGATCTCTAGGCTAAGATGCAAAGCACATTGCACAAACTGTTTGAAAAGTTCTGATAAAATTTGTCAAACATTCTGCACACTTTCAGAGAAAAAAGTTCTAGATCACAACTTCAGCTGGCAGTACTGCTCTTTACCTATATCAGGGAAAGGCACAAAACAAAAATAGGAAACAATAACATTAATTTATTTTTTCTAGTTGAAGGATGTCCTGGAAATGAACATCAGCTGCTTCAGGTGTCTCTTAGATGCCTGCTTTCCCTACTCCCAGAAAGTCCACTTTGCTCATGTGCATCAGAACAGAAAAACATGTATTTAAACCCAGGGTCCCTGCTGTCTTAACTCACGTTACTTTTAGTTGACCAGTAAAAATTCCTCACAAAATGCAGTACTGTGTAGTGTTGTAAATACGTGCCATGAATTACTAGGTGTCTTTTTGTGATTACTGCCTCTGTAGCTAGCACTAGAAATCAACCAGGAACCTACAGGGGTTTCTTAGAAAGTAAACTGCTCCAAAACCTGATTTTCTGCCTTTGAGTATTTCTAAAGATTGATTTTGAGTAACTTGCTTCCTAGATCCTGGTCAAGATCAAGACTTTGGTTGTTATGTCTGAGTATGACAAGAAAGTGGTTGTTCTGTGAAGCTAAAAAGGTGAGTATAAATTTCAAAGGTATCCAGGTGACTTATGTTTTGTCTTCACAAACCAGTTAATCCACAGTAAATAAGGGAAATAATTTGTAGCACCACTTTCTTCCTGGGTAGCTACTAAATTACAGCACATAAGCACATGTAGATTAAACTCACAAAGGTTAGCTTTAACCTAGTAAGGTTAACGTCCTGAGGCTCCTCTACACTTACAGAAAGCAGGTAACTTTATCTAGAGGGGGACTCAGCATAGGATCCCTTAGCATTGAGTGAGGTTTTCCAGGCATGGAGATAGTGTGGAGGAATCACAGAGGTGTAATTACACTGTACTAACTGTTCCAAGCAGACAAGCATTTGCAAGCCTATGCTCTATTTTCATCCAAAAATGCAAATTCGTATTTAAAACCATCTGTTGAAATTCAAATTTACGTGTTTTTCACTGATTATGCCAGAGGTTTCATATGTTGTTTTGTTGAGAAACTCTTGACAGATGACTTTCACCTTTACTCCTTGGATATTACTGAATTATTTGTAAAAGGTAGTTGCTCCAGTTTCTGCTCTTCAGTAGGGTAGTGTGTCTCTTATTCTAGGAAGAGTTTACTCTTCCTACTATACCAAGTTCAATCATTATTTTGTCTGAAATAAAACAAATAAACAAAAAAAAAGAAACATGGGTATCATCCTGTAAGAAAGAGGCATGGTTACCTGTCACATCTGCAAAAACACAGAAATCTTGCCACTTGGAAACATACAGATGAATAAATGACTCGGGATAATTACACTATCAGCAGCTGAAATTATCGTGAACTTTGTCAGCTAAAATGTCCTTCATGTCTCAAATGGCACAGTCAATTAAATCAGTTATAGAATATGTAGCAGCTGTTAAAAGGCTTCATTTTCACCATTTTGGGTTAAGTACTTTGTTAAAAATCAACATTTCAAACCCATGAAGTCCATTACAAGGGCGGGTGCCTTCTATCACTAATTCTGGCATTAAAGTTTCTTTTTTCTTCCTTTGAAAAAGTCCATCCACACAGTTCCATAGTGCACAATCAGTAGCATGATTAGTAAACAAAACATTTTGAAGTTATATGTTCTGTTCTTGCTGACAGCATAAATGGCTGCAGCTACATTTATAGCTAATAAAAACAAAAAAATGGTGGCAAAACCACCATTTACATATCTCTTCTTCTCAAAGCAAGCTTATCCTGAGTAACAGGCCCAGAACATCTTATATCCCAAGTAAGCCCAAGCTGGATGACAATTATCACTTTGATAAACCATATGTAGAACGAGAGACGAAACTTCATTACCTACCTTCTGTAAGAAAAAGCTACAGCTATGTGATTAGAGGATGTAACAACAAATACCTGTGGACAATTGACATTGAGAGACACTTCTTAACAAACACTTAACAGCATATTAAAGATACTTTAATGGATAAAAGCAAAGGCATTCATAATTAAAGCAACTGTTGTCCTTAATTATCCTCTGGCTGCTTGTGTGCTAGATTTCCTGAGGGACAAGGATGTGGAGATAGGTTATGTCAGATTGGCACATTATTCAAAAGAATATATGCTTTCTAAAATTCATGTGTTCCATGCCTCTGTACATAATAAAGGACCTTCCAGTCTGGGCTAACTCTAGAAGAAAGATATGTAGGGACAACATTTGCTTCTACCGCAGCGATGTAAAGTACAGGTCAGTAAGAAATGGGCTTCTCCCTCCACTGTCAAGTTATGTGGTGATCTCTGCATCTAAAGCAGCGGTCACCCACCTAAATAGAAAAACTTTCCCCAAACTTTCATTATTTTCAGAGTGGATTTTATCTTCTTTTTGTCAAGCACAAGCACATTACAGCTTGCTGCCACTTAAGATACAAATGGGCATCAGAAGTTAACCGAGAAAGGTTCCTTGTATGTTGCTGGGACAAATTCACCCCACTTCCATCACTCTCCCGCAAAGACCAATGAAGCAAGGACTGATGAATGCCTCCGAAGAGCTCTGCTAATGTCCCAAATCTGAGATGCATTCAGGGACTAAAAATGCCTAAATCTAGAAGGATTAGTAAATACTGTGCAGCTGACCTCCAGCTGTCCCTTTCCTGTGCCCATTAACTAGTTTAGCTACAGTTTAACTTCTAGAAAGCCAGTCTTAATGTGAAGAAATAACAGAGAAAGAAAATCTATCACTTCCTCTGACAATTGTTTTTCCACTCATTAATCAGTATTAAAACTGTGTGCATTTTCATATTGGATTTGTCTGGTTTCAGCTTCCAGACATTGGTTTTTGCCCTTCTTTTCTCTTATAGCTCACCAAGTGCCTTAATAACAGAAATTTTCTCTCTAGGACAGTGTGAAGCCACTGTCATTAACTTTCGTTTGCATAAACTGCAGTGATTGAATTCTTTGTGTCTCCCACAGGAAGACATTTTCTCTAGCCTTTAAATACTTTTCTGCACCCTTTGTGATTTCTCAATAATGTTTTTGTGCAGCATGAACCCCCATTGCTACTCATTATGCTTGTGTTGGTCTTCTCCTTATGAAAATCACTTCCCTGTTGTTTGTCAGTAATCCCAGTTATATTTCTTCTTTCAAAAGCATTTTAAAATGTTTTAAAAGCATATGCTTTTGACATTTTTTTCAGTACATATTCAGCATCTCATATTGCATATGTGTAGCTTTGTGGCTGAAAAAAATGCATTCAGTATGATTGACTCCTGTTTATTGCGATATGATTATTGTCCTGTCTTTTGTACTGTCCCTACTACTATTTATGATGCTGCACAGTTTATATGTAATAATTATTCAGTTAGTTCAGTGAAGTGCTGAATGTACTTCAAACACAGTATTGATTCCTGTAGAATACCTTTAGGTTTTGCTCTTCTGTCTCACTTTTAATGAACGCTTCTCAACAGCTGTCAGATACACCTTTCCTAATCACCTGATGTGCTCTCACAGCGCTGCACAGCACTCACATTTTAGTTGGTAGACTGAATGATAAGTTTCTTTTTTAAAGAATGCGAAGCATTCACAGCAGGCAAAATAATTTGTTTTGAAGAGTTTGTGTTTTCAGGACATCTGAGGCTTTCCTCTCCCCTCACTGACATAACTCTCTGAGCCGTCCCTTTCTTCCTCTGTCTCTTCCACCTTTTGGCTGATACTGGTAGCAAAAACTCCCACAGGGGTTAGGTTAATGATGCTACCACCTTGGTAAGAGGCACCCTGCCCTTGTCAAATACAAGTGCTCCTCCATCCTGCTAGTCTAATTTATTTTATACCTAAAGAGTGCTTGCTTCCCATTAGTAAGCTTGTACTAATCATGCTTGCTTTTCTGTAAGATCAGATTAAAGGAGGTGGGCCCTGTGCTTTTCTCCCTCTCTGTTCCTAGGCTGTCCCCAACTGACTTCTGTCCTCTTCATGAGCTTCAAAGACTGCTTCTCTTTCTCATTGAACTACTTTCTCCTGAATTCTGAATTTTCTCTTTCCCTTCTCCCAGTGTCTCCCATTATCCCTTTTTTGTTTCCTTTGACTTCCCAGTAGGCTAGACATAAATGTCTCCTCCAGCAGGATCTGCAGTGCGTTTTGGTCCTTGTTTTGCTCCATACATTTACTATTCCTCACACTTAGTCCCTCCTGAGTTTCTCATCTAGGAAAATAAAAACTCTGCAATAAGTAATGCCCTACTGCCATCAATCTCTACTAATAAATAAGAATTTCCTTTTGGTGAGATTGAGGAGATGAGAGAGAGTCCTTCAGATGGGAGAAATCTGTGATCAATGCAATCAGCAACTAAACTATTATTACCATCCTTCTTTAATGCTTCTTGCTTACTGGTGTGAGATTAAATAGTTTACTGTAGTGATCTAGGAAGGTTCCAGTAGAGAAAAGGCACAGTTTTTGCTATCTGCAGGCTACTGAAGAAGCTGGTTACTAACATGCCTCCTTCCTTCTCTCTCCTTTATTTGCTGAGCTTTTATTAATCTACTTCTTTTCTTCTTTCAGCTTGGGAAAGCTAGAGTGGGAAAAGATGGAGGGAGCAGGGTGTTTGGTAAGCTCTGTATCAGCAAATGCAGGAACACGTGTAAGTGTTCTGTGTCTGCCCATTTTTCTCCCTATTTCCCTCTGAACTTTCCTTTACTTGAGGCAATCAGGGACTTCCTGAACTTGCTACAGAATTTGATTCTGCTCTTGCTCAGACTGAGGTAAACAAGAACTGCACTTCATGGTATTAAATTAGAGGAAGATTTGGGTAACTGACATTAGAATCGGGCTTATACTGTACATCCAAACTTCTGATTTTCTGTTAAAATGGTTAGAGGAACTTCCTCTGAATTTCTGTAAAACCTGTTGAGGATTTTCCTCTGGATTTCTATAATCCTGAGAGAACTTGCAGTTGCTTCAGAATCATAAATTTTTTTTGGATGATTTTCCTTAGTGTGTTTGATGTGATACGATTGTTAAGACAACATTTAATTTCATGTGTGTTCTTTGCGACCTTACCCCAGGATACCATGAGCCTAGTTAACTTTAACTGCATTAATGAGCATACCATTTGAAGTACTATTGTGGAAATAAAGACTTGCTTTTTTTCTTTTCTATACTTTTTTTTTTAATCCATAAGGTAAGAGTCCTTTTCTGGAGCCAGTAAAGATTCCTATTGCCAAGCGGAAGCAACATCAGTAGTTTTGCTTATTTGGATGTATAATGCATTTGAACTGATCTTCAGTTGCCTCTATTTCAGTCATTTGGGCACACGTGCAAAAATTAAATTAAAGCCAATGTTGTCTTGTACAGTCCAGCATAATTAAAAGTGGTAGCTATTTCCACAGATATTAGGTGCTTAATACAGAACTTGGGTTTTATTTTTGTGCTTTCTCTCGAAGTTACAATCCTGCAACCTCAGGCACCTGCTGCCAAACTCTAGATGTGCCTTTCCATACCTTTTACCTCCCCAGGTTTTACTCTGATATCTAAGAATTTTTCTGTGCATTCCTAGAAGTCTGACAGGAACGCCATTTTCATCTCTCTCAAATCTAAGGCCAGTAGTATTTGTCTGAGAGTAAGTGACCATTTTTTTGTCTGCTGGAAAAAGGGAAAACAGCAAGAGAACGTGCAATGTGTTCTTTCTGAATCACAGTTTAGATAAGTGCTTAGCATATAATTTAGTTTTATATGAAGTATAAATCAGCCTTCAAATGTTGGATTCAATTATCATGAACTGCAGTATTTATGATTAGCATTAATATCACTAGTTTTTAAAAAATAAACATAAATGTACAATATAAAAGAAAATCATATTCAACTGAAGCTTTGGTTTAGCAGAATCAATATTTAGAAAACTGTCTACCACTATTTAAACAAAGAAAATATTCTGATACTGCATTTGAAGTAGTATTGGACATAATACATTCCAGGCATTTTAAGACATTTAAGAAAACCAGGTTTAGTCAGTATTATACAACTAATATAAAATTCTTCAAGTATGCATCAGTAATTTAATAAAACTCTCGGCTTATGATACTTAAAACCAATCCAAATTCAGGCTTTGGTCTAGATTCAGGATTAAAAATAACTTGAAAAGTTATTTTTTTGTCAAAAACTGTGGCTGAATTTGATGAAATTAATTAATTTTGTTTCCTTAAATCAGGATAGTAAGTCAGGTATCTAAGAGCTATTATATACCAATGGAAGAAATCTCTTTTGATTTTTTTTCCACATTATCACAATTTAAGGCAATATATTTATGACCAGAGAATGTCCCTTCATTTCTGAGCTGTAATTTGCCATTTTATGAATACATTCTTGTCCTAAATTTCATACTGAACAAGATCTGATTGTCATACTTATGAGATTACTGCATAAAAAAAATACTTTGCTTTCAGAAACTGAAAGTCTCCATCCTTTGTACTCATCCTTCCTTTAAAAATATTTACAAAATTCTACATGGACTCACATGATGCCCAAAGTAATTTCTAATAACTGGAGAACATTTTAATGTCCTTTAATTACAAAGTGCTAGCCAGACAGATTGGTCATTCTGTGCTAGCAGAAATGGATTATTTTCTGGAATTTTGAAAGTTTTCTGATGACTGAGAAAAAGTGATTGTGTAACAAAATATTCAGTTTTCAAGAGTAAATGATAACTTATGTACAAGGTACTTTGCTGTCTTAAGCAGATCATTAGTTGGACAATTAGCTAGAAGCAAAATCATCCTACTTTGACATTGATTCATTGATAGAACAGCCTGTCCACCGTATTTGCAACCAATGACATTTTGCCAAATTCCAGGCCATTGATTTTTAACATACCTTCTCTTAATATGATTACTATGTTGCTGTTTTTAAAATAATCAACCAGACATATTATTATTATTCTTTCAGCTGTATTTTAAATTACATGTTGGCAATATTTTAATACCTTATGTCTTAAGACAGTAGCAATCATAGGAGATTTATTTTTTAATAGATTTTTAATTGTTTTCTCCACTGATAGGGTATGTGCAGTTTCAAAACACACAGCTAAAATAGGTATTTCCAAATGTAAAAGGAAAAAAAATCTAGTCATCTGTCCTACATTGAAGAGGAACTGAGTTACTGTTAACACACAAGGTTTGGCTTTTCTGGGCTCTGCAACAGCCCACTCTGTTATGTGAGAAAAGGCTTGAGAACCATGCAAGAGGCCTAGTTTCTGGTGAAAGTCTCACTAAAATTGCCACTTTCGAATTAAAGATGTCAGATTCAAGAAACAATTGTACTGGAATACAAAGGATATAGAGACCATGGTATTTCTAGGACTGTTGGTTTTAAGCAGTGTGCAGTCCTCATTAATTTCAACTACACAGAATGATATTTCAGATGAGGCTTTATAGTAACTTGCCATGTACAAACACTCTTCAGAGGAAATACTGAAGATCAATAAATCAATGGCATTTTTCATTGGTTAAGACCCTCCACCCAGATGAGAGAAGGTTAGGGAGAATCTCTGCTCCAAATAATATTTAGCTGTTCATGCTAAGAGGAATGGTTTCAACAGGAAGAAAGCATCACACTGAGAAGTGGGAGCAAGCATGCTCCCTTGGGAAGCAGATGGTAAAGGTTTGTGTACAGGCTGCAGTCTGAAATGGGTACAAACATACACAGAGAAGTGGATGATTATTATGTTCATCTATCTTTTGTGCAGGTAGGCAAGCCCACAGCAAGCAGAGTTTTGAGGATCTCAGCAGTGTGATAAATTTTCAGGTAATTTTATCTGCATATATACTTCTGAGTTTTGTTGAATTTTTTTATATCTTCATTAGTATTTCCTCATCTCTAACTTAACTGGAAAGAATTTTTTAAAAAAGTTTTGTATTAATAAAAATCTTCCAAGTAAGCACACTGGTGGTTTCTGCTGGAGGATGGCATGTCCCTAAAGTAACTCTTCTGTTAACTAGGAGGAGGGAAGAGACTTCTCCACAAATCACTGTTACCATCAATACTTTTTTCTTGGTTAAAAGGTGTATTGTGGCTCATCAGTTACTAGTGCTATCTGACCTTTTGCTTGACACAGAAAGTGGTTTGATGTTCATCATATTTTATTTGCTACATGGGGAACTGCTGTGCAGAAGACCATGACTCCCAGTAGCAGTATATTTTGTTAACTGATTTTAGTTGTGCAAGAGAGAATCTTCTCTAGTAGTTTCCACTCAGACTTGCAGCATCGGGGCAGAACCAGGTGAATTTTTTTTTTTAACAGGCTCAATAACATTATGATGAGATCCATGGACAATGTTGCTTAATGTCCTATGGAAGCTAGACTACGATTCACTGCAAAACCTAAAAAAAAAAAAATATCAAAGCAATTTTCTGGAGCTCATTTCCATTTCCTAGAAGACTGGGAACTTCTTCTATACAGGTCTTTAAATCACTTCACGAATCGGAAAATTTTGCAGTGGTGTACTTATCTCCATGACTAAAATCTGTCTTATAGCATTTCTTCCTTATCTCCCGCATCTTCTCTAGAAGAAAGAAAGCAGTATGGTCAGTGGACTTTTTTGGGGGCCTCCTTTTTTTTACTGTTAGTCTAAAATACTTGTTTTCTATTTGTTGTGTCTGTATTATTGGACGCAAGGTCAAAGCTATTTTTGAACATGAAAAGTCATGGAACATTTTTATTTCATATGGGAGTTAGTTCTACAACCTTGGAAAGTCTCACAGGGAAGGAGTCTCTATAGTTATAGATGTATTGTTTCATATATCCAACAACTTCGATGACCTTAGGTATGCCAGAGCTTTAGGCAATCCTAGAGTTGTAAATCATCCTTTAAATTGCATGGGTTCAGACCATTAAACACCCTGAAAATAATTTCTGTTGGCCAATTGATTTGTTTCATGTTAATTATGTGAGCTGGATGACAAGTTTGACATTTTTAGGGCAAAATGGGGCAATGAATTCACCCAATGTTTATGCTCTCATTTAAGTTATAGTGTAGGCTGCTGAAGCACATTCAGCACTTTCCCTAATTCCACTAATGGTGCAGTTCCTAAGTGCTACTGACTTCAGCAGGAACGGAATTAGTGTGGTGTTGATAACTTTCTGGGAAAACAAAAAAGAATATTTACAAAGAGAAGTCTAGTTTGCTGTTACTTCTTATCTTTCAACTCCTGCCACCACTAAGTTAAGTATGACTTGCCTTAAGTGATCAATCATTACAATTTTTTTTGAGAAACCCAGATGACGAAGAGTTTAATGGAGAATCTAAGTTCATGTAAGGATGAAAAAAGGAAAAATATTACTGTTCATGCCTTTCCTGTCTATTGACTCTGTCACGGTCCACTTGATGTATGTGTGATGGAAAGGTTCATTTGCTGTGGTCTCGAAGTGCAAAAAATCAAAGACAGACACACCACAGGGGTTATGCTTCAATCAAACAGTGAAACTTTATTGTTTTGCCCATAAAGTGGCATGCGATAGGAAGAAAGAGTGATAGGAAAAGAGAGAAAAGAGGTGAAGTGAGGAAAGAGGATTACAGCTACCACTGTGGGGCCAAAGGCGTCCCTCTGGTCTCAGGTCCAGGCAGTGTCCCGCTGGTCCTTCTGATCATCATGATCCTTGGTGGGGAAAGCTTCTGAAGTTCATTTTCTAAGAAGACATCTTTTATGCCAGGCAACACATCTTGCCCCTCCTCTGTTCCACCTTGCCCCTCCTCTGTCCTGTGGCCCTCTGCCAACTCGAGCGGGGCCTTTCATGCCCAGGGACATGAGTGTTTGAGGTGTGGTCTGACTTGGAGGAGGGTAGCTTTTGACCAGGTGTGTTTAGTGAGCAAGTTCAAGATTTCTTCATCAAAGTTGGAAACAGCAGCTGGAATCAATCCTTTCATATTTTCGGTAAGATTCACAGGGAGTGGTACAGGACCATTCATACCACTGTTATCAATGAAGAGGGGTACAGAACTGTCCATGCCATGCAGTACCCTCCCTTCAGAGAACAATACCACGTCTTTTCTCAGGCAGGCTGCTGCAGCCTCCTGTCAAGATGCCTGTCGAAGTTTTGGGGTATAGTAAAAGTCCCTGATGACAATGTTTAGACAGTATTGTTCTTCAGACCGACTCTTACAGACTCTTGCTTTCATTTTCCCCACAAAATTCAGTCAAAACTTATGAACAAATCTTAACTTTTAAAGTATTGAACTTTGTGAGTTTCTGCTCTTAATTTCAGTTGAGATCATATGTGGGTACGTTAAGAAGGAACTTGAACACTCTACTTGACTGGAAATGTCAGAATGAACTGTGTTCTCAGCTGATTTATGACATAATGTTTCAGATAGCTCAATTAACCAAACATTGCTAAAGATTCAGGTCCAAGCACTCTATGTCCTTGCACTGGCAAACTTTCATTAGGATCAATCCTTCAAAGTAACATACCTGTGAATGTCTCTCTGCAAGTCCAGGATAGTTAGGAGGGACTCAGTGCCACTGGGATTTTAAATTGTTCAAGAAATATGTTGCTGTGCTAAATTATATGCTAAATGATTCAACTCCAAGATACTATCCAAAGTTGTAAAAAAGAAATAATCAAGTCTAAATGGAACTGAAGCACAGGGAACTCAAGCATATATTCATGAGACTACCATATATTAGTGAAACTCTTATGAAATCTGAGGAAATTGAATTCTAATTCTATTGGGAACCACTCCACTGATTAAAATGTATTATAACTTCAATACTAAAGTCCTCTTTCTTCCTAATGGTAGATTGATCAGGAACTTATGAAGGGTCTCTCAGATTAAAATCATTACAGCTGCGTGAAGTCTTTGCTTCAGTACTTGCTTCTATGCAGACTTATTTCTGCTCTTTTCTTCGTTAGCTTCTATCTTTGTCTTCTACAAAGCAGTTTTGCAGATCCAGAATTAGGTTAAACCCCATTAAAGACTGTATCTAGAGCAGTTAGCCAGTTGGAATGAATTCAGTGTTGGAATGCTCTGTATTTTACAATTGTTAAGAGCTGGCATCCAAGGAATTATTCTCCATGGAAGTGAGTCTCTCTTGGCAGCTTGCCTAAATACTCCAGCACCTCACAGCAGAAAGAAGCCATCTCAGCTTGATACTCTCCATGGATGCTTCCTGTGCACACTGAGGGCATGTATACACTGTGCAGAGGGGTATTGTGTGGTGGTATCCTAGCTAGATTTCAGTGAGAATCTTTAGAAGTAGCAAACAGTAGAGCTGCAGGCTTCTCTTGAACACAGCGCTTTCTCTGGCTCAAGAAACTATGTGGTTGTCCTGGTTTCAGCTGGGATAGAGTTAAGTGTCTTCCTAGTAGCTGGTACAGTGCTGTGTTTTGAGTTCAGT
>JANZLQ010000056.1:19464277-19494202 GCA_026212715.1 Elanus axillaris
GTTGTCATTTTATTAGTGTTGTTATCATCATTATTACTTTCTTCTTTTCTGTTCTATTAAACCATTCTTATCTCAACATGTTGTCCCACAAGTGGGGTCATTTACCCGGTGTTTGAAAAGCCCATTACACACAGAGCAGAGGCACTTTATTCTAATTCATTTTTGCACAAAAATGGGGGCTAGGTGGTAATCCACAAAGCTAGCACACACCATGCCTAAACAGGCAAGCAATTTATACAATTCACTTATACATATACAATTTCCAAAGTTCTTCACCAAAACTGTTACTGGTAGTTGTTTATCTACCACATTTTCTATTGGGTTAAAGTTTCCCTGCTTCGAATTAAAGGTAGTGTTCTTTTATTCTACAGCGCATGCTCAAGGACAGTGTTGGGGTAAGTCTTTTGGTCTTGAATTGAGTCAGTGGTCATGGTCTCCCCCTGCCGCCTTTATCTTTCCTCTGGTTATCCAAAATTTTCACTGACTTCATGCCTATTAGCAGTTCTTCACTTTCTTCAGGCCTCCTGGTGTAGGACGTTCCCTTCTTATCAGTCTTTTAGCTCTCCTTCAGGGGCCCAGTCATTAGCAAGGCATGCCATGTATTTCACAAGACCTTTGTGGTCTTCTTAAGTAAATCACTCCTTAAGTACATCACTGCTCAAGTAGATCTTTTCTTAAGTACATCAAACCCACGAGTTTTACTTCTTTTCTGGTTTTCTCCCCCATCCCACTGCATGGGGGGCAAGTGAGTGAGTGGCTGCGTGGTGCTTAGTTGCTGGCTGGGGTTAAACCATGACAATGGTGTTGGCTAGTACCATGCAAACACACCAAATGTACCAGGAGCATCCACTTAATTCAGGGCAATGAGCAGATAGTGGCTTTATAACATGACACAGGACAGAGTCCACCATGCAGACAAGCCCTTGATTGTGCTAACAACTGTGCTGAGGACAGAAAATGTTAATTGCTACATGCTTTGTGTGTGGAGTGGAGTGAATGGCTGAGGAGGGAGTGAAGGGAGAAAAGAGGTGTTCCAGACTGCATGGTCTGGAGGGTGAACCACCCAGCTCGCAGCAGGGAGGACACTGTGAGTCATGTTCTCTTTGCTGTATAGTCCCACGATTTCTGCAGAGAGGTGGGAGATCTCTGCTGCCAGCTGTAGTTTAGCAATGTCCGAGCAATATGATTTTGATGTTATGGATTTGAACTCTCTTGGACAGGGAGGGTGCCAGTGAGCTCCTGACCCCTGTAGCACCCTGACTCCCAGTATCTTTTCAAGGTAATTTATAGACCTGCATTCATTACAGGGCTAACCTCATCATTGCCAAACACATCAGAGCGTAGAGAGCTTGGAGGCAGGGGTGCTGGAGAATCTGCCTCAGGGGGAAGCAAGTGCCTCCTACTGCAACTTCAGCAGTTTGGGGCATGTGCAAAAGCCAGGTATTTTGGGAGCTTTCACTTTCAATTGGGAATGTACCTGATGAACATAGATACTTCCAGGATTAGGCAGCAGTTGGATAGGTGATGAACAGTTTAGGACTTAGGTAGCTTTTAGCCTCTTTCCATCTTCTCTGTGTTTCTTGTTTGTTTTGTTTTTTAATTTGTTTGTTTATTTTTAATCTAACCCTTAAATTTCCATCTCTAAACAATGGAGAGGAAGGGAAGAAGTCTGAGTTAATCTGCTCTTAAGAGTGCTGCAGCTATGTCTTTTTCCTTGTCTCTTTGATGTTCCATTAACTAATTTTTGGAACATATGACAAGGTTTGTTTACTTTCACATTAAGTTATTTAATTTGATTAGTACAGCCATAAATTATCGTTCAACTTTTTCACTGATGAACAAAAGCAGGCTGGAACTAGTCCAGACACTACTAGAAGTGGATGGAGTTAGGGGCAACACCTTTCCCCTCAGCCAAAATACTCCAGGGAGAATATTTTTATCTGATGTGGAATGTTAAATTGTCTGTTATCTTCCCCCTCTCTTTTCAAATATACTCTTAAGGCTGCTGGTGTAACATAATCCATTAACTGGGAAAACAGAACTATCTCTTGTTAGCCTTTCATCAATGAATATATGAAAAATATTAATGTTGTCCATACTTAGCTATTTTAGTGGTTTTGCCTATTTATATATTTTTTTTAATATGTAGGACTAGTTAGTTAGAGTGCTGCTCTGATTTTTGTCCAGCAAACACTTACAAATATGTCAGCTGCTTTTGCTTTGAACTTTAAATTCCAGGTAGTGAAAGATTTTTCCAAACTTCAGAAAGTGCTTCCTATTTCAAAACTTTTCTCAGTCTTTGGTGTAAGTAAGATGATCTGAAAATGTCTACAAATCACAAACTTGCAAGTAGACAGGAGTAATGTGATGCAGGATTTTCTTTAGTTGGGATTAGTGCATTAACTGTCTGGCTACTCTACTGTTGGATCAATTCTGCTTGGATTAAACACAAAAAGATTTGAATTTGTCTTCTACATCTGTCTCATTTCTAAGAATAATCATTTATATGGAGTAGACCACCACTATTAGTTAAGAATGAGACTAAGGCTCAATTCATTTATCTGAGGTACATTTCCAAGGCCATTTGAGCTAAGTTAGTATATCATATGTTTGATGGGGCTGACAGGTTATGATACAGGAGTTGGAAGAGTCTCATGATCTATCAGAGTGACAGATAAAAGCTAGGTGGGAGATCTGTCACTATAAATTGCTGCCTTGACACATGAAAAGAAGGATGGGGGGGATGTCAGTACAGCAGGTAGCCTTGGTATCCCAGTCCTCTTTAGTGGCCTTAATCCTTCAGGACTGGATCCTTTCAGTATCTCTGAGGGACTGCTGGATTTTTATGGTGCTTTTCCCAGTACCTTTCTGGAACAGAAAAACCTTTCCCAATTACCAATAGATGTGTAAAATATTTCTTCCTTTCCTGAGGGCAAGGATGTCAGCTGCCCACCCTGTGTCTGGAGTGTGCCTTCTTTTTATCTTTGGACAGTTTGCAAATTATGCTTGGTATTTTTTTAATATTTGTAAAGAAGTTTCTAGTGTTCTGACATTAACCTGTCTTGTCCTGCCCCCCCCCCCCCAGACAAATGCTTTTCTGTTATTCAATTACCTTGAAATCACTCTTAAGCTAATTTGCATCTTAAAAGTATTAAGCTCACAATAGCTGAATTTGCTACAAATACTTGCTACAAGTATTTGTCAAAGTCAGTGATCATGGAATGAAAATTCTCACTCCTTTGTCCACATGACTTCCTAAAGACTTGTCTTACATCCATTTTAGCTAAAATTCTTTCTTTCTGCAAGCCTGAAATCTCAGATTGCATCCAATAAAGAACTTCTCCAAACCATGCCAGCTCTTATATTTAAAAAAAAACACCACACAATAAAATCTTGTTCTTGAAATCTGTTCAGATAAATTTAATCTTTCTCCATGAAACTTTTTAATTTCTTTCTTATTCACAAGACTTTTACCATTCTTCTTAATTAAAGTAGTGTCAGTTTATATCCTTATAGACGTTAATATTTTTGTAAGACCAGATGTCATTTTCTATGCGTGACTGATCAATTAACAGCCTTTTGTCTCAGGAGGGATCAGTCCCCTTTGATAACTCAAGATACATCTTTCAGTGTGAAGTGTCTTTTCTGCTGAATCTTATATTTTATAGTAATCTACTTCAATGAAAATACTGGACACAGAAGTCTAAATGGGTGAATGGATGTAGCTCATTAGTGGATTTTAATTTAAAAAAGGCATGATGGTAGGTAATATCTTCAGAATGAAAATGGGTTTGAGGTGATTAATCTGGAGAAGTTTCTTCTAAGGCTACTGTAAAAGGTCTTTAATCTCTTTGTGCCATTCCCTCTTTCCACTTACTCTTACTAACACCATGCATCTGAAAAGAACATCAGGAATTCTACTGAAAGAGCCTTAAATAAGATATACCTGGAGTTTGGGTGGAAGGGGCTTTCTTTCAGTAAGGAACCTTAGGTAGAAAAGGGTTCTCCCTACGAGCAATGGTTTTGTCCAAGGATTCTGTCCTGCTTTGTACTTCTCAATGTGGGGATTCTGCACTGAGTTTTGAGTTTGAAAATCTAAATCATAATGGAAAGGGCACTAAAACCACACTGAGGATTAGTTCAATCAATACAGGCATGACTTCAGATTAATTTTCAGTCCTATCCTGCAGCTGTGGAAACAGATCCAAAATCATGGAATCCTGCCCTGAAGTTATTGCTTGGCAATCGATACATTATTTTTGATCAAACACTTGTTATAGAGAAGCCAACTACCCCTCTCATTCTTTCTGGTTTGGAGGTGACCAGACAAAAAGAACCACTCTGAGCCTCTTTTTGTACGTAACTGAGAGAATTTATAGGTGGGTCCAGTATTCACCAGGATCAGCCTCTCACACTCTGTAACTGGATGCTTATAATTTAGGTGTGGATATATTGACCCAGTGTTTGATGTCTTGATTCGTATTTTGCCTTTTGTCTTTTCCTCATTTCTTATTTATGACTAGCTGTAAACCTTGGTTTTATATATTGTTGGTTGGGTGGTTTTTTTGGTGATGATTCTTTTCCCCACTGACTTAAAAATTTGTTGTAGTTCAATTGGTTTTTTGTTCAGGATTCCCAGTGTTGCCAGGTGCTTGAAAAATAAGCCTTCTGCAAAGGATTTAGTTAAGTCGCCAGAGTCAGAGATGAGAACACTGGGGAGAAGAGGTCCACTGGTTAGGTTGGTGCAGACATCAGCCTGCTGATGTCCAGAAGTCCAGTTTGCTGTTTTATGTGGTAAAATAATAGATTCTGGTTTTCAAATATGTGGAAAAGCATCTGATCCACACTATGTGTCAAAAATCAGTTTGGCTGTTCTTGACACTTGGAGGGGACAGATTTTAAAATGGTTTAACAATTAAAATGAAATGGTGCAAATGAAGTTCATTTTAAAATCAATACCCATATGTACTTCTGTGTTTGACATTTCTGTAAAAGTATTCAAAAATTATTTCATATTTTATTGATTTTATTTCCTTTGACAGGGGGAAGCAGCTTGAGTCTTTGTACCTTTCTGTAGAGTGAGGTCCTCTGCTTCTGTTTCTTTAGTGAATAATTTTTCTACAGGAAAAATGATCAGATTTATTTAGTCAGTTTAGATGTGTTCTGGCCCTTTGCCTAGCCTACCTTGGTATGAGTACTATCTTGGTACGCATGTCTGAATTATTTTTCCATCTGCTGTTCACTTACTTGGTATTAAATACTGCATATTTTATTCTACTATTTTCTTTTCCACTTTAACATGTGAGAAGACAGCAACCTGGGAAGATTTAAGGTTGACTATGACTTGTGCTGGCATATTGGCCTATGTAAGGGGAAACTGTGTTCAAGAAAAGATGCTCTTTCTCTTATTGATGGAGGCACATCCTATTGGGGCTATCCAGCTATGATCATTCGAGGTACTCAAACTTTACATTGTGGCCTCCTGAAAAACAGAAGAAAAAGGCTTTGGCATTTGTTCTCTTCCCTGGGTAGAGAAACTCTGCCCCAGACCCACTCATGGACAAGGCCAGACAGCTTCCTGCTGTCATGCTCACGCCTCACAGCCCTCATGCTGCCACATTGTTTTCAGTGAGGTAGGGTCTGCATCACCTCTGGTTATCAGCAATGTTCCCAACTCCTGAAACTTTACAACTTTCAGCCTTGGAGGAAAGGGATTTTTCTTGCTCTGATAGTACAACATTATTGTACTTTGTCTTATTACTTACCAGCTTAATGATTTTGTTCTTCAAATATATCCATACTTGTTGAAGCTTTTTAATTATTTCACATCATACAGATCTTTTTTAAAATTCACATAATTCATTTGTACCATTATCAATCATTTAGTAAACAAACTAGTAAAATATCATAATTTAGTTGATGCATACATACACTTTCCGTTTTGAAACTATTCTCTGTCAATTTATTAGTAGAGGATTAATTCTGTATGCAGTCAAGAAATGCATAAAGCCAGTATTATTCTTTCCACTTGAAAATAAGAAGTTTTGATACAGTTTCTGGAGCTAGGAGACTGCTTAATTTTCTTCATCACTGCTCTTTATGTTACACATCATAACCATAATCTGTTTATCTAAGGGCTAATTAGGTTTTCATTAACAACTCCAGCATATCACTTTATCAGCAGCAATGTATGCATTCAACACATAGAGTGTCTTCTATATAAATCACTTTATCAATATTGTATGTTGTTGAGTTATGCCATTATAATGCTAAACATTACATGCCTAGATAAATTCAAACTCTGAAGAGGACAAATGTGTACTTTGTGTAGACGTTTTTATCCAACTTATGCTTAGAAACTGAAATTTAGAACTCTCTGCTAGGTTTCATTTTTATGTCTGTGTGTTTGTGTGTATATAGGACAGTGTACACATACACATACACATACAGAGCTACAAATTAAGATCACAGTGTTTACCACTATTAATTTAAAGTCTTAAAGCACAGGAACACCAAAGATTAGGTCAAAGGACTTTCCTGAATGTGTAGACGGGACCCACAGAACAGTAAAACTGTGACTTGTTCAAGAGATTTTTTTGCACCACAAACACAAAGCTTTCCTTAGGAGACATTCTTGGAGCTATGAAGGCCTGTAAGAGGTGACAGGAACTGAAAGAGAGATGGTTATTGCATTGTACTGAGGAGATGTGAAGTCAGAAAAAAAGAAAGAAGGAGAGTAAAAGGAGGATTCTGGATTCTGAGTTTTCTGGCAGAATTTGAATTCTCCTGTGAGTAGAGGCAGGAAATCACTGTTTTAGAGGTAGTGACATGGTAAACTTCCTCAAGCATTTGGGGATTTGGCAGGAAAAGAGGTATTGAAGTTGTAGGTAGTTTCAGGTGAGCAGAAATGTCATTGTAGATTGAAAACTTCAGCAGAGATGGCATCAGATCTGTAGCACAAGCAGGCAGCTGTACCAAAATGAGAAAACACCTTGCTGATACTTTTTAATGAAGGGGGGGGGGGGAGAAAAAAAAAAGTTGAAATATCAAAAAGTATTCAGACAATATTACAGCAAAGATAAACTGGAGAAACATCTAGCAAAAAGAAAGGATTTGGGTTGGTGGTGGGACTTTTATTTTCTACAGAACTGTATGCTTGTGAAGACATACTGTAGTCCTTATGTTACACCTTCAAAAAATGCTGCAGAAGTTCAAATGACTAATTGTCTTAATATGCTGAAAGAAAAAGAAAAATTGGCCAGTAGCAATCATACGTTTGTAACAGCACTCATAAGGTTATCAAAGTGATTTATTTTCATACAATCCCTACAAGTGAGCTAATGTTTTCCTGAGGGAAAGAAATTAAGCTGGGCAATAGATGGTCATATGACAAAGAACTGACCTGGGGTTACAGTGAAATTTCTAAAACATCCTGTTGACAATATTGTCCAAAGATGCGTGTGTTGTATATTACTAAAAGAATAACATATATGCCTCAAGATTAATGTGGGGTTGTATTATGATATTTCTCAATAGCAAAATTAAATATATGCCTAATGCACTAATAGCAAAAGTAAAATAAAATATATTTGCATTAAGATGTAGGTAGCTGAATGTGGATCAACTGTATGGCACTAAAGATTTAGGCTCAAAGGTCTGATAGTCAAATTTATGGATTCTATTTCTAGTAAATCATTCTGCTTACTGCTGTGCCTTTTTCTGCTGCCAGGTGGTAGGTTTCTTACTGGTGTTTGAAGAGTGAAAATAACTACACAGAGCATTTAGTTTAGATAGAAATACAGTTTTATTAAAGAAAAACAATCTGGAAAAAAAATCCGTTACATAAAAGGAAGGAACAGATACTAAAGGCGTAAGAGGAAGAAAAATGAAACATTAAAACTCAATAAAATATATTCATTAACTAATAAAATCAAAGTACTAAAAGTTAATATAAGGCAGTTTAATAAAATGAAAGAATTTGAAAAAGATACAGTTAAGCCTTTGCCTTGATTTTTGTTCATCTATGATTGCCAGTTTAAAAAAAAGAAAAACCAAAAAACAAATAGAAGTATTAACATGAGTCAAGGTTCTTACACACATTATTCTGTTTATGGAGAGTTTGTGAATATCAATCTGTTATTCCATAATTAAATAGTTCTGTCTTTTTAATGCTGTATTACATTTCATTATTATTTAATTTTGTTACCTCTTTTGGACTAAATTATTTTTTCTCCAGTGATCAGTAAAAATATATCTGCATTATTCATGGATTTTGTTGTATTTTTTTTTTTTTTAACTTTTCTATGTTTAACACTTGTTTGCACAGAAAAATCCTAAAGCTTCTTTCTGGGCTATAGCAATGAACTTTAAATCCTAGTTTTGTAAAGTTGTGGCCCTACTAATTCTAATCACATTTCTTAAATGTTTTCAAAATCTAGTACTCCTCCAAAGTAAGTTGTTATGATTTCTTCATCCTGCAATCATTTTCCTGTCACACCAGAGAAGGTGCCATTCACCAAAAGCTGTGTTTGTTTGTGGAGAGTAAAAATATATTGCATCTTCCTGCTGTTATTTGGTTAACTTGGAAAGAAAACATCTTTGAAAGACTATTCTGGAAATTTAGCTTTCTACTTATTATGGGTGTTGTTTTCACTGCCATCACCATTGCTACGGTCATGACATATAAAATACTCCTCTTCTGCTGGATACATAAAATTATAAGTTCAGAAGACCGCAAGTTCATTTTTATAACTGTGACTGGTAACCAAGGTTTTTGCTGGAGGCAATTCACTCTGTGGTTATAAGAGTTTGTTGCCATATTGTGTCTTTTCCCCAGGTGCTGCCAGTAAACTACTCCATACCACTGTACAGGGTCTGTGCTGTCTTTGTTCAGCTCATCAGGAAGGTCTTTGTCCTCACCCCACTCACTCAAGGAGCAGAATTCTCCTCTTTCTCTCCATGTTAGATGGAGATTGATTGTTGTTCACGGCTATAGTGCTTAGTTACAGTCTAAGCTGCTATAAATTAAAAGCTGAGAACTGCAGAGACTAGATTATCCAGTAGCTGTTCTAGCCAGCTGATAAATGTGTAGATTAATTAACTTACTCCAACAAAACCAAATAAGTAAACAAATAGTCTAACAAAACTCATCAACTGTAATCATGATTTTAAAATGGGAACTGTAAGCAGCTTAATTAGCTTCTATATTATAACCATGAGGCCAGACTGGACTACATCCATTACTCATTTGTAAATCTTTTGACGGAAGTGTAGAAAGGCAAATACTACCATCCTGAGCTACTCTGGCCTAGAAGAAGGATCCAGACCAGAAGCACCCAATAACATGAGGGTATTTTCAACACAATGCCCCACAGAAAAGAGCTTCAGTTTTCACAGGAGTCCTTAACTTTATCTAAAATACTGGCATGGAAACTAGTGGAAGAAAAAATGTTACTGTACTCTAATGTCTTCTTGGAAATAATGTTTTGTATCCGCATTCTAGCTATTAACTTGCAGAATAGCATTGCATTAGCCCCTATAGTAAAGCACGGTCCCTGTTAAAAAATGTTTTCAATCTAGAACAAGAAGTACCTTATCGCACACTTTAGTGTTGAGCATAATGTCCTGTCAGAGATTTTTAAAATTCCTGTTTGGTTATCAGTCACATTGTTGGGCTGCATCCTCTAATCCACTCTTTATAGGAAGTGAACTAGATGCTTTCTGCAAACCAAATGCACTTTTACAAAATTTGAAGCATAAGGCTATTGTGTGCACTTACAGCTCGACTTGCAAGGGAATGGTAAACAAAAGCTGACATTACGCGCCCATTACAAAAAGGGCTTGTTAGGTAATCACAGTTACCATGAAAGAACTGCACCTCCGTTACATACAATAATTTACGGGAGAAGTATATAAGAAGATGGTAGGGGCTGAATTCTTTGCAGGATTTTTATTCAGCATCCATAAATTACACTTTGCCTTCTTAGTATACTAACTCTTTGATTATAAAAACACATCCCTGACTTCTCCCATGAGAGGTCCCTGTGTCTCTGTAAAGTTTCTCTGTCTGGGTCCTGTTGAATTTCTTTTTCATCACTCTCTTGTTCTGTCCAAAGCTTTTCTCCTACCTCACATTTCTACCCTTTCTGTCAAGAAAAAAATGGGATGGTTATTTTCCCGTCTCTAATGAACTCCTTGGCATGGTGATTATTGATTATAACTGGAGTGTTAAATTTAACTTGTCTCCTTTGTGGAGATGTTCTGATAGACAGATCTTCAGATGCTTTGTCAGAAAAAGCATATTTGTTTACATGTGGGCATGTGTGATAATTTCAGCTGTAACAACCTCACAGTGGTCATGAGAACTCATAAGTTTTGTGTATGTTCCTCAAATCCTCCCTAGACTCTGATGACTTCAGTATGGTTGTTTACTGCTTCAAAGCTAAACTCATGCTTAGATATATTTCCAGTCCAGGGCCTTAGTTAAGATACAGCAAAAGAGTGTAATAAATAAATGGAGCAAGGATGAGGAGTTTTAATCATTTATTGATTGTATGAAACTTGAGCTATTTTTCATTGCAATTCTGTGTGCATAAGGCATGTGTTTAGCAGGGAAAGATACTCCTGACAGAGAAATCATTCATTGTTAGCTAAACAGTACTTGCAAACTCTTTAAAATTTACTTTCTGGGGAATACTTTTCCACAAAATATTTCTTATTATGGGTGCCTTTTCAACAGTCATTATCTGGGTTTTGTTGTGTTGGTGTTTGTTTTTTTAAAAAATCTCATATTTATTTAATTACATTAAATTAAAATAATTTCATAAGAGTGAAAACAACTCATATTTTGCCTCCTAACAAATAATATTATCTAAATATAATTAGAAATTATTGATATTCCAAAGTGACTATTTGTATGATTTACTTGAAGACTGAACATCTTTTAAACTCAGTAGTATATTTTGTACAATGTCATTATCCACATTAAGTTTTGATGTTTAACATGAAAATAAAATCTCAGTTGCTCTCTATAGGCACATCCAAAATGAACAGTTTGCTTCATGTTACCAGGGAAACAGATCTTTGCAAAGATGCAAGGCCACTTTGATGTCATTGTAAACCACTAAAGTGGAAATCTTTAACGTTTGTCAGCCTCTTGAGAGTAAGCGGTTTGCTCTAATCAAAATGAATATAAAATTATTCTGAGCATGTAGAAATGCAGTATTCTTGAAGCAAGCATGCTCACTAGTAACTGCACATCTTTTTCTCACAATCATTCAGGACCAGAAATAAATCTGATTACATTTTATTGAAAGGTACATGGATTTCTAACCTTACATATTCCTGACCTTTTTTGTTCCCGAAAATTTAAAATGACACATGTATAACAACTTAAAACCAGTATATTATTCAGTTCAGCTGCATATTGTGAATTGCTCAAGGGGATAAAATATGTTTATTTTTGAAACTCGCTAAGAGTAAAACAGATGGAACATAGAGGGGGGAAAAAACACGGCTAATAAATACTGCTGTTCAGGACTACTCTCAATCTGGAGAACAAGCTAAGTCCCTTTGTACAAAGTGTCAGCGACATGGACAGTGTCACTGAGTGCTCCCTCAGCAAGTTTGCCGATGACATCAAGCTGTGTGGTGTGGTTGACACACTGGAGGGAAGGGATGCTATCCAGAGGAACCTTGACAGGCTTGAGAGGTGGGCCGGGATGAACCTCATGAAGTTCAATAACACCAAGTGCAAGGTCCTGCACATGGGTCAGGGCAATCCCAAGCACAAATACACTCTGGGTGATGAGTGGATTGAGAGAAACCCTAAGGAAAATTACTTGGGGGTGTTGGTTGACGAGAAGCTCAGCATGACCCAGCAATGTGTGCTTGCAGACATATCCTGGGCTGCATCAAAAGAAGCGTGACCAGCAGGTCAAGGGAGGTGATTCTCCCCCTCTACTCTGCTCTCATGAGACCCCGCCTGGAGCACTGTGTTCAGCTCCAACATAAGAAGGACACGGACCTGTTGGAGCGAGTCCAGAGGAGGGCCACAAAGATGATCAGAGGGCTGGAGCACCTCTCCTATGAGGACAGGCTGAGAGAGTTGGGCTTGTTCAGCCTGGAGAGGAGAAGACTCTGGGGAGACCTAATAATAGCCTTCCAGCACCTAAAGGGGCCTACAAGAAAGCCAGAGAGGGACTTTTTACAAGGCTATGTAGTGATAGGACAAGGGGTAATGGCTTCAGACTGAAAGAGGGTAGATTTAGATTAAATGTGAGGAAGAAGCTCTTCACTATGAGGGTGGTGAGGCACTGAAACAGGTTGCCCAGAGAAGGTGCGGATGCCCCATCCCTGGCTGGGGCTTTGAGCAACCTGGTCTAGTGGAAGGTGTCCCTGCCCATGGCAGGGGCATTGGAACTAGATGATCTTTAAGGGCCCTTCCAAACCAAACCATTCTATGAAATGGCCTTACAGGCATTTGTGCTTAGGGAATGAAATGATTGAGTAAATCACAAAATTAATATAAAATATCTACAGGGGAAAAAAAAACTCATTTGAAATATAAAACCATTTTGCTGTGAGTATGGAAGTTTCTGCTTGTCTTTCCTATAGGAGTTCAATACAATAATAATGATAAAATCCTAGACTAAGACAGCTAGCTTTTTAATGCTTCCAAAAATAATTCTCTGGTTACAGTAGCTAGAAAAGGGTACCAATACACATATGTTAAGGCAGAATTTGTCATTGGAAATGTGGACTGTAGAAATTAAGGAAAATGTTTGAAAAATTAGCATCACACTTAGACATCTCATCAAGCCCCAGAATCTTTCTGCTTGACTATGCTGCTCTCAATTGAAACAGCTGGATTCATGATGAGGGGGAAGAGAGCAACAGTTGAGAAGCACTTTCAGGGAATGGGGAAGTGAGGAAAAATGAAAGTAAGAGAAAGAAAATGGAAGCAAGTTGCAAGGAAGAGCAGTGGAAGCAATGAAAGCAGATGAGGCTTTAGAAGACATAACCTGAAATATAAGCTATAGAAAGCTGGGAGACTGGGGATGCATCTACAGATGAGAGACAAATAAGAACCAAGCAGTATTAGGGGTGAAGTAAATAAAAGATGCCAAGAACTGGTGGGAGTGGAGTGCCCTTGGTTAATATGTCATTGGTTTTGTCTGTTGTCACCAGATCCCTTCACTTTCCAACTGCCTTGTTTATTTTGTTGAATGTAATGTAAAGATAGGACAGTTAAATACCTATCCCTTTCTTAAGTACCTTCTGCTAAATCAACACTTGAATACCTGAGTATGTTTGTGTAGCTCATAATATGATTAGGGGACTGTAAGCTTTTTGTTAAGTAATAAATTTATGTCCCTTCAATACCATCAGCACTATTAGGGTCACTGTATGTATTATTATCACAGTCTGACCTAACAGATAGGTTAATGTTAGTATCAATACTGCTTAATTTCCTTAAATTTTTATGAAAGCACTTACTATTTTAAAACCTTATTACTCCAAAAGCACTGGAATGTTAATCATATGCCCTCTTATGCTAAAGACAAATCATTACATATATGCTTCTTTTATACTCTTATAGCCTCCTGACTAGTCCAAGTAAATGACTTTTTGCTTTCCGATCGATTTATTTTTGTCATGGAATAGCCATTATTGTCTAGAGCCATAATATAAGTAACAAAGCCATGACTCTACACAACAGGTCTATAAATTTAATTTTAGCCACAGACAATTACACATGTATGAAGTATTTCTGTGAGATAAAGGAAAGTACTACTACCACTCTACTTGGCACTGTTACATAGCATTTTACATACTATGTTATGATCACTTCAGTTCAAGAGGCACAGAAAGCCTATGTTAATATATATTGGAAGATTTCAGTTTTGTTAACCAATAAAAAGCAGTGCTCCAAAGACATATATCTATTCTTTACAGAAAAATTGAGAGAGAAATGACAAAGAAGGAAAAAAAATATACATCATCTAGGGAAATGATAACATAAAACCAGAAAGGAACTGTTGATTAAAAATAATATTACGGTGTAAATCAAAAGAATATTTCAAATATCAAAGGAAAAAATGTTCTCAGATAACCTTCCTACAAGCATAGTGGGAGCAAATAGCTGATGAATTTTAGAGTGCATCTTGGTTAGTTTCTTAACCAGATTGTCTACAATTGCAAGAAATGCTCTTTGATCTGTGAAATCACTTTCAGCCTTTTTTTCCTATTTAATATAAGAATCTAATTGGAAGGTGTGCCAGAAATTGATGGGTGATCAATAACAATCATATTAGAAATGCAGGCTTTATAAATGCACACACACACAATGTCTGCAATATCTTCTGCCTGTGCATCAGGTATACATACACTGAGCTGTATGCATAAATTCCATCTTGTACAAGGACATAAACAGAATGAGATTAATATGTACTGAATTTTAAATATATAAATATTGGCTTGGGCTTACTCTAGTTTCAGCTGTTTAAAAATTAGGTGGTTAGTCTAATTCTTGGCTCCTTCTGGGCTCAATGCAGGCAGTCCTGGCAGCATATTCATCCCACCTATCTTATACACCTATTTTGGGGTGAGGTGAATTCTCTTCTCCTTATCCTAACCACAGCCTTAGCTGACTGGCTTAAATTAAACATGCAGTTTTAATTACTGCCATAAATCAGTAATTTCCCTCTGGAAACTGTAAAAGGAACTTTTGAAAAATCCCACACAATATTTAGTGGCAGTAGTTTATTTTTAGTAATGGTTACTTAGCTAGGTGCTGAGTTGATAACCACAGTGAGACACAGCAAACTACAGTCAAGAAAGCTCCACAATGAATTAAAGATTTCATCTGTGTGGGATAGCGAGGAGACTGACTTACAACTCCATACTACCTGGTACAGGCAGCTTGTTGGCAACATCCAGAGATCAGCTGAAAACTTGCTGCTAATAAAGATGCAGCTCAGCATAAATCCCTAAATAGCTTCCCACAAGTCAGCAGGCAGTTGACCACCTACTCTAATGAGCAGTCTCTTGTAACGTGAAGCGTATCACATGCATCTGTGCTAATGAGGAGTGGTTGGAAGAACTTGCTCCTATAGGAATGACAACTAGATGTGAGCTGCATATCCAAAGTTTATGCTTCCCCCTAATTCTGGGGGAAGGAGGGCACAGTGCTAGGATCAATTCTTACAGCTCTGCTTCTATTCCAACAATAAAAATGCCATCAGCCAGAGAGGATACATGTGCACCAGACTATGATACAAGGTGGTTCATAATGATGTATAAAGGCACTTCTCCCCTTGGCTGGCTAATACAAACAGTCATTGTATTCTATAGGGGGAGTACTTGTCGTAATAAAGAAAGACAACACTTGGCATGGCTAGTTTGCAGAGGAATTCCAGTCATATCATGTGTCAGTGACCAGTCAGTACTTTTTGCTAAATATGTAATACAGACAGCATTCAGCGGGCAGCTTGCACAGCGTACAGGTAAAGATGGTGAAGCGTGTATCAGTTAGACCCTTTTGAAGCTGTACTCTGAAATGAGATTAAAAGACACAAGATATTCTGATTTCTGTGTACATATACATGTAGCCATGACATGAATGTGTGTAGATAAAATGGAAATGAGCCTCATCCTATGTTCCTCAGTGTTTTCTGGGTTTTGATCTAGCTTTGCACTGCAGATCAGCCTGTGACATATTCTGTGCCTTGCTTTAGCTGCTTTGTGCCAGTTTGCAAATGAATTATAAAACATGAAAAAAATTATTAATTGTAATTATAAAATGAATTATAAAATCTGCATGTTAGGGGCAGATTTTCTCACCATAGGGAAATCCCTCATTAGCACAAGGCTGCCGCTACCATCTGTTTTCCCCCCATCTTGGTTCTTTCTTCTACTATAAAGCGTTTGGACAGGGGAAGTTCAAACACCTTGGAGTTCCTAAGATCCCTTTTTGGTGTCAGATCTCTCAGCAGCTACTATTGCAATAGCCCATCAGCCACTGTTTATAACATCCTCTCTGAAGCTCATACTGGTTGTTTTCAACCTGGAGTTTGTGGACACTACACAAGAGAGTTGTAGACCATTTGGAGGTTCTCTCTACTCTTTATATCTCTGCAGTCTTTTTCTCAATACATTGTAGTCTTGATTCTTCTTATGTTCTTAAGGGTTCACTTAGAGTTATTTATATACCTACAGAGCAAATGGATGCTGATAAGAACTAGCAATAAAGTCTACGACTAGCCACAGGCACCTCTTATCATTTTGATGCTTTGGGAAGTGGTATTCTTGATTTGTTTCATAAGTGGGCTGACTATTCTGACTTGACCCACCCTACTGGACCTGTTACTGTGTTAGGTCTCTACTGATATGAAAGGCACCTATTTAATAATTAGCTGGGGCATCAGAAGGACTTCCACATAAGTGAATGTTTGCTTGGTGTTATTTTTTATCTCCCACACTCAGGATGTCTGGTTTTACAGTTTAAATGACCACAATGAATGAAAGCGCAAATGACTGAAATGCAGATTCATCAGCTTAGTCATGGCAGGAGAATTAAACTAAAGACTTGGTGCAGGTGTGTTTTCTGGGCATTTGTCCTGGTAGGCAGTGTGGTGGCACTTTTTTTCCTCTAATCTTATTGCTCATCAATTCTCATGTTTCTAACAAGAAGACAAGTGAGCTGTGACTGACTTACAGGTCTTTAGAGAGGCCTAAAGGTACAACCTTTAATTCCTTTTCAGGTTCAGACACTGTCTTCCTGCTTTGAAATGGTTACTGTTGCTGCCTAACAGATTTTAAACAAATTTGCTGACTCGCTGTCTAAGTTTGTTGCTGTTTCTGAAGCACATTGTTTCCATGTCCATGTCAAACTGTTATCTGTTATTAGAGTAATAGGAGGAAATGGAAAACAATAGTTGCAAGTTTTGGAAGCTGTCACATTCATGTCATCATTAATTTTGATTAATTTATTTTCATTCTGGAAGCATCTCTGTAAAGGGTAGGAAGGAGAAGTCAGAAAAATGTCAGACCCTATCAAAAAAAGAGAAGATTATTAAATGGGAGGAAGGAGATGAAAACAGCAATTTAAATGCCACTACCAATGACAAGCTTGTTAACCTGCACAGTCCATAACAAATAACAACAATTGGGATGGGGGTGGCAGTGGAGGTGGAAGAACCTCAATCAAGTTTTGAAGCAAAAATACAGAAGATAAATCTTCACATCTGCAAGTTACACGGGAGCTCTTCTGTGCTCTGTCTACAGATAGAACTGCAATTCACATGCACTTTTGGATAAAGCACTTCAGACAGCAGTGTTTAGCAGTAGTCTAATCCAGTTTATTTGGGGATGTCTTGTTTTACTTTTGAGTTCTGGGTTGAAATAGCTGTACTCCTAACAACATTCAAGGTAGCTAGTTTAAAAGTAAGTTCAGGTATGATTACTGAACTGTTGTTACAGAAAACAACTTCATTATAGGCTTTCCCTAAGGTTGAGATCCCATTTTCTTTACTAGAAAGATTGCTATTAACAGCATTCTCAAGGAAGTTTCCTTTTAAACTTTGAAAGTGTCAGACAAATATTGATGTTACCTATAAGCAAAATAGTACAGCAGTGGGAGGAAGAAGCAGAATACCTTCGTCCATCTCACTAGCAGAGGAAAGTTAGAAGTGTACCATTTTTACTGTCTGCCTTTTCAAAGAGGTGTAACTGAACTGAAGAAACATCTTCAAAGTCTCTGTGAATTGTAAGGCTAAAATGGTAAGAACTATTTAACATTTAATATAAAGGGCAAACATTTAAAAAAGGTAAAATGCACCCATATGATGGCTCAGTAGGAATGTGCTAAAGAAGACTGTTGGATTTGGTTGTCTATTACAAAGAAAACTAAAAATCCCAGAGCTAAAACTATCCCCAACACTATTGCCTCAGTAAGAGCCTTTCCATTAATTTCAATGGGAATTGGATCTATCCTTCTACTCTTTAGGCTAAGCAATGGTACCAGTCAATCTTTAAAAACATGATTTATTCTAAATGCAGCCTGCAGAGTGTCACCAATGGAGCATTCCTTTGTTCTCAAAATAGTCTGCCTTTTCAGACAGAAGATACAGAATCTGCAGTCAGTAGCAGCGTTGGACTCAGGCTTGCATTATTGCTACTCACTTCTAAAGATGTCAGCTTTTAATGGGCCAGAATATGCTTCTGAAATGGGCAGCCAGACTCCCTGGTTGTAAGTTAGGATAACATCTGTCTTTTCAACTTGCTTTGGCAAAGGAAGCGTGCACAACTTTTTGTTATTCCAGAAGCCCTTGAAGCATGAAGAACATGAAGTTCCAATGAACTGGAACTTCCTCATTCCACTGATGCTGTGAAAAGTTGATTTCTTTTCTTAACTTTTTTTCCTTATCTGTCATCCCCCGCCCCCTTTTTTTTCTGTCTTTGGCAATTTTGGTGAAGCTTTTAAAGTTGTTTTGAATCTTCTCTTAGTTGTTTTACTGTCTAGAAATCCTTCCTCCTTATCTTATTTAAGTTCTTAAAACCAAAACTTTGATAAAATTGAAAATGTTCTTTGCTCTTCAAATAATGCTGTCATGTATGTGTGACATACTGAAACTAACATTCAAGCAAGCTGTTTGTATACTTCTTTTGTGTGAGACTTTAGAAGCACACAGTATTAGCTGGCTCCTAACATTTAAAGCTAAATAGAAATTTCCTTCTTAAAGTGAAGAACAGCATCTAATACAAAAGCAGAATGAACATGGTTCTTCAGCAAATACCAGCTTAATTTTGGTGAGGTTTTTTTCATGTAAAATAAACGGAAGGATTGAACAGAGAAGAGGAGGAGGAGGTAAGATGGTCAGATGTGCAAGGAACCTGAAGAAAGGCAATTGTAAGGGAGCATTGAAAAAAGCAACTAGTTGCACTGAGGCAGAGGCAATGCTGTGCAAACTGCTGGAAATCCTGAACTCTTCCAAAAGATATTTTGGGTTCTGCTTTAGATGCTTTTAGTCCACCCAGCTGCAATGTTGGGATGGTATCAATATTGACTACCTGTATTTGTCAAGGAGCAGTGGCCCCTCTAAAACCCGGAGGCCAAGAACAAATCCCTGAGTAGTCAGTGACGGCCAGCAGGTCTTTTTTTTCCTCCCCTCCACCTTTCTTCCAGTGTAATTTGGATTGGTTAGCCAGATCTTGTGAGGACATTTTCTATACACCACTTTTCACTGAAGGACTAAGGGTGGATACATCATGTACTTCTAGCTGAGGCTGAGCTGAAGTATTTCAGGTGCTGCAGTACCTTTGAAATATAGACCTCCTGAAGTAACTAAGGACAGTGTTTTTTATGGTATAATGTTATTACATGTGACACTTCTGTGACAGAACTCTTTTACGTACTTTTAGCCTATGGCAATATGTTATGGACAGAAGAATTCACTGACATATCCAGGAAAAGAAAGCCGATGCACATGAATTTGAAATGCCAAGGTTGACAGGGTTATTTCATAGCTTTTGTTGCATTATGATAATAACTAACAAACTGTTATGCTGCCTGCAAAACTTCTTAGGATAAGCAATGCCTTTTTCTCTCATGTTCTCTTCAGTACACTTCAATACTAGCTTTTGAATCTCACTCCTCTTCTCCTAGTAGAATATTTTGTAGTTTGATTGCTAAACATCCTTCTCTGCAGGTGCTATAGTTTGGGTCCTCTGTGGGTGTTGGCATGCTTTTTTTTTGTTTGGTTTGGTTTTAGATTGTTTGTTTGTTTATGTTAACATCCTGTCTTCCAAATCCAGGAAGGGATAGTATCACACCAACATCTTCTAGGGCTATTTCTCTAGGAAGAAAGGTTCTTTCCTTTTGTGTGTACCTACATGCTTTCCCCCCACCAAGGCCACTGCAGGCACCACTGTGCTTTCTCTGTCTTCCCACTTCAGTGATCTCTTTCAGCTTTTCCTAGAAAAATACTTAACTGCAAATTGAAGCACACATGATCAGATCCTTCCCTAACTAGTTTTGATAAATGAAGAGGGTTCATGACCCTTGAAGATGTAGGTTATTGCTTTGATTAGATCTTTACTTTTTTATTCTCAATAGGAACTTCCTTTTCTTGTTTTTAACACACTATATAAAACCTCAAAATGGATCAGCATAAATAAAATCATTATGATTGGATATTATTTAGTGAATTCTAGAGGCCATTTAAAATAAACCTGCCTAAAATAGTGTGAAAAGTATAAAAGTATAAAATTACTAGGAAAACAAAAATTAAATCTCTGAAGTGTATCACATGCACAGAGGCATAGACTCTGGAGATCTAGTGGGTCCTTTCTTTTTTTTTAACAATATGAAAAACCTATTCCATGCAACACAAGAGAGAACCAGCTAACTCATAACAAGCTTCTGAAGCATTAACACATATGCCGTACCCGTCTTGTGCCTGTACCATTTTGTAATAAGTGTGTTTGATGATGCTGTTGCTTCTTTGATCTTGTAAAATCCAGCACAGAGATAAGAATATGTGCAACAAAAGCTCAAAATATTTCTTTTCTAGTGATGGCAGTCACACTGTATCATTAGAAATTATTTTCCTCCACTAATGATGCATCATTTCAAGTGATGCAGTCTTAATAGGGGAATCAAATTCACTTATGGCAGATTTTGCACTTGAGAGGTAAGTTTAATAATTTCTCAAAGCAGCAGGAAACAGGTCTATAATCCAACTGAACAACAACAACAAAAAAGAAATCAAACTGGAAGGATTATTTTAAATAAAACTATAAAAAAAGTCTTGTCCATTGTCAGAAAAATCTATATCTGTTTCTGAGCAGTTTCTTTTGTACTGCTCTTTTTCTGCCAAAGATACACAGACAACACAGTACATCTCTATTAAAAAAATCTGATAGCTTAAAATATTTCATACTCACTTTTCATACTAGAGTATATGGTATTAATCTTATCTCAACTTCTATTTCAGCCAATAAAAGACTCTCCCTTTTTTTTTTTTTAAATGTAAGTTGTTTTTCTAATCTAAATATATTGTGTGGGCTTTATGTTTTTAAAACAGCCACCACTAGGATAAGAGGTACCAGTAGCCAAGATATCTGGAAATTTACCTTTCTGCTATGTGTATGGTTGGATGCGTAGATACCCTCTGAAGGTAGAAGGAAGCGTGCTGGCTGTTAAGCCTGACCATGGAAATTATGCAGGCTGTATGACTTCCCTCAGAAAGTTTGCACTGTGCCTGTAACCTGTGCTGGAGGTCAGCTTTCCCAGAGCCTGCAAAAGAGCCAGCGGGAGGCAGGTTGGGGGCACCCAAAGTGGAAGAGGAGCGAGGTTGGAGCAGTAAAGGGAAGGCTATGGGAGGCCATCAGGGTATCACTCTTCTTTGGCTTGTAGAAACACCAGGGACCATAGAGCGCAAACCATGGCTGGAACTCAGGGGGTGTTTGTGTTTCTCTGTCTGAGCAGAGACTGTTAACACTGTGTGTTTGTGTAGCACAGTCTTTAAGGGTGAAAACTAGAGCCAGTTCAAACACTAGATACAATACCAGAAAGATAAAGATAGTTTAGATAAATCTCAGCACAGTCTCCAAACTGAAGCTTAATTACTGATCTGTAATTTTTACTTTAATTTTCATTAATACTTCTATTCAGAAGATAGATTTATGTTTAAATACCCCACCAGTTTCCAACAGCCAACAGCATATTTTCAGTATTATCAAACAGGAAATCTTGACCAAAATTCTTTTTGGATCAAATTCTTAGGGTGCATATGAATTGTTCATTTAAAATTAATTGATTGTTGCTAACTGAAGAACTATCCTTCTCTGTCTTATTAAGATCATACCTGAGGCACCTTACCTAAATTTTTATTGTAATTGCCCAACCTTGAACAATGTTTACAAAAGAAAGAACTCCTATCGTCTAAAATCTTTCATGCCTTTGTCAAAAAAATGTGATGTGTTTGAGCTTTCCAGATTGAGTGGTCCAGATTCTTTGTCTAGTTTGAAAGGCTTCTGCAATACAGGGGTGGAGGGATTGGTGATTTTATGTAAAATAATACTAAAAAAGAGAGTTTCATATGGGTCTTCTGTGCAGTGAAGAATAGTTTGAAGTAAACAATGGAGACATGAGTGCTCAAGGGCAGCTGCCATGCCTGAGACAGAAGGTTGGGAGAAATTAAGAAAATAAACAGAATGATTTAGAAATTACACTCTAGTGTCTACAAAGAACTTTTTATGTAGTGGTATATCTCAGAAATTTCCAGCAGAGTCTACAGGATGTTTATTTTTCACCAATACATTTACTTTTAAAATGAGGCACAAATCAGGTTTTGACTGGAATTGAAGAATATGCCAGAGTTTGTCTGACGCTTTTAACTTTGGTTTAAGTACTCCTGATTTAAGGAATGAAAATTGATACCTTTGTGGATAGCAATGGTGAACAGGGTTTTGATTAAGCCACCAGGGCAAGCACACTTATTTTTGAAGGAGTGGGGAGGAAGAAGGTTCTTTAAAGATCAGTATAGTAAAAACCTCAGTTTACAGCCAATTCAAATGGCAGGGGCATCACAAATGCCCTCCTAAGGTCTAGTGAGCATTAGGATCTCCAGACTTGGAGGAAAAAAAATCACTATATATATTACTCTTTATGGAAGATTTCATGAGAAATAGCTTAGACGTGCTGCCTTAATCCTACATCTGAGTACAGAGCCAGCTCATTTTGATATAGCAGCTCCCAGTGACAAGATCTTTCAAATGTTGCCTCTAGGTCAGATGTTGTCAGTGTGAGGTACCTGCATGAGGGGGAAGGATCACATTGAATAGAGATCAAATATGATGCTGGGGTTAACTTTTACAAATTTATATGGAGGATAAGATGGGGCTACTTTCCTTGAGAATAATTAATTTATTGTTTTCTTTAACATAAGGAAAGACTGACTACAGACTGGGGTAAAGGAATGGATGATGGGAAGCAAGAGAGTTTACAGTGGAGAAATCAATCATGTAGTACTGAGTGTTCAGCTGTGAATCTTTTGGTCCCATATACTGAATTGCAGGGATGGGGTTGGGAATCACTGTAATGAACAAATTTCTCTAGTGAATAATCCGTAGATTATGCTAATTCTAAGTGCAAAAAGACTTGAATTCACCATTGTATCCTAAAAATCAAGTTATGTGTAAATGGCTTACTTTCTCCATAGTTTGCCTACAGCTAGTTTTACTTGTCTTTTGCATGAAAAAAGTTGTCTTCCTCTTACAGCACCATTAAGTACACTTGATTATATTGATTAGACAAAGGACCTGTATCTGTTTCTCTGATGTCTGCTATACTGCTGGGAGTATAGGTATAAAATGCCCCAAACTGTCATGGTACAGTGTCTGGTTCCTTACCCTTTAAACTCAAGAAACAGGAATGGCCATAGCTCAGGAAGTGGTATGGTGGGCTATAAGGTAAATTAATTGAAAATGTTAGATTTTCATTTGGATAAATTTGTATGCAAAACTGCTTAAATTAGTGAATTTTTATGAATGTTATCAAGAAAAGATCACTGACTCTTGCTTCCAATGATTATTTAAGGAAGGGAAATAGCATTTTATTTATGAGAGAGGAAAAAAGACAGACTGTATGGCTAGTTTTCTTAAAAATATCCAGCTGGCAGAAAGCAGAAACTGCAGTATTTGTTAGGGCAGACTTTATGATGGGACTTCACTACCCATTAAGGCTAAAAGGAATGAACAGCACAGGAATTATGATTAGAATGACAGCCTCTTAATCTATCAAGATATTCTTTCATTACTATTTCCACGTAATGAAGTCTTTGTTGGCATGGGAGTCAATCAGACATTGTGTTTCAAATTAACAGAAGCAGCAGTAAATAGTGCAGGATTCAAGGAGTCATATGAAGTATGGTAGCTGAACTTGTAAAAGTCATTCCTCTTTTCTTCTTTCACCACTGACTCTTTACAAACAGCAGGGTAATTCTATTGTGAGAGCTCAAGTCTTAACTCATTTCTTCAGTGGAATCCACTGAATGTTTTCAGTTTTATTTTCAATGGACATTAATACACATCCTCTAGAAAGTTAAGACCTCATGTAGTTTAACACTTGGACATAACTGGCAGCCATCTGTTCAACAGAGCAGTCTCAATCTGGATATTATGTTGTGCTGGTTTGCCTTTTTTTTTTTTCCTTTCATAGAGAAAGGCTAGAATCACAGGTATATGGTTTGAAGTAAAACCAGTTACTTTGATTCATGGTGGTCTTTCATTTTTTGCCAGACCTGTAATTTTCAGACTTACAGATCTAATAACCTTAAAAACAAAACAAAACCCACATTGCAACCTTTTTTAAAATCACAGTGCATCTGGTAATAACTGCTATATGCTCATATACATAATGCCATTCTCTTAAGTAATTTTTATATCTTTAAAATTGCAACTGGCAGACTGACAGATTCTGTGACAAGCTTTGGTGCAGAGAAGATCCCTAGCATAAGACTTCATAAAGTCAACACATCCTTTCTCTGGCTAGCATGTTCAATTGTGTTAGTTCCGTTCATGATAAATCTGGGAAATAGTTTAGGTCACTGGATCCCTTCATGACACACTTTATTCTGTGCTGTCATATCACGACTGTAGAGAAATGCTATGCTAGTTTTACTTTCATTGTTGCCTTTTGATTGCAATAGAAACAGAAAATTTCCTGTAGAGTCACATGTAGTAGTGCAAGGAGCTGGGGCTGGTTACAAATCTCCACTGCAACTTCATGAAGTAAGTCACTAGCCAGAGTCAGATGAAAATGAACACTGAGACAATGATTACGAAAACCTGGAAATGATTCTTAGTAGACTACAGAGGACACAAGGTAATAAACTGAGGTGGCTGCCTCAAGGGCGACGGGGCTGCAGGGGTGTTGCCAGCTGGTCCCTGGGAGCTCTTACCTACCTTCTTATGCATTCGTGCTCTCCTGAGGATGTCATCACCTTGGGCTGCTATCCAGCAGTGCATGTGGGAGAATAACTTTGTGCTCTGCTGAAGCAAGGAACACTACAGAAACAGCAGACATATTTGGCAAAGCTGTGCTGGAACATCCAAAGGGTGAAAGCTGTGAAAATTCGACATGTTTGCTAAACAGGTCTCCTCTTGTCCGAGTCAGTTAGAAAGCCTGCCAACTGCCACAGCATACATGGGCACAGAGACTTCAAAGACATCAATACTGTTAATCTCTCACTAAGCATGGAGATGTCTGTAATTTGCCCAAAGAAAACGATGGTAGGAAAATGGTTAGCCTCCATCTGTGGTACAACAGCAGTTCTGGGGATCTGGTTTGATGTAGCAATGATCTAACTCAACGCTTCATAAGTTTGTGGTATCTGAACCTTACACAGACTTCTGATTATCTTGAAGTATCTTTTCTTCACACTAGCATTGTAAACAAAAGGAGGTTTAGAAATGGATGAGTGAGTGTCCTGAGAAGCTTGGCTAACTTTCATAGTACCTATGACTGATTTAAGAGTGTTTAGAATAACAAGTAAATTTTAAACTTAGTGAAATTATAGTGATTTATCTTTAACTTAACAAAGGATATATAGTTTATGTTAATGTAATAAAAATAATTTTGCAGTATTTTTGTTAATATGGCAAATATGGACATAAAATATTAAGCATGTTTTGGTATTTTATGAAACATTGTGAGATGAAACTGTATGGAGCTTAAGAAATGTGAAAAGTTAATATTTGACAAATGGAGTCACTTCCAGCACTTGCACGTAGGAAGCGCCTACAAGACACCATTTGGAGGAATGCCCCAAACCCTCTCCAGGAATTCAACGTGCTGGGGTGCCTCTCTAAACAGCCTGTACACTAATGCAGGCAGCACAGGGAATAAACATGCTGAGTTAGAGATTTGTGTGTAGCTGCAGGGCTACAATTTTGTTGGGATCATGACTCCTGTGACTGGAGTGTTGCAACTCAGTAAACTTCTACAGTGAAATGACTAGTCTGGTAGATGAGGGAAGAGCAATGGCTATTTTCTACCTGGACTTCAGTGAGGTGTTTGACACTGTCTCCCATAAGATCCTCATAGACAAGCTGTTAAAGCATGGGCTCGATGAGGAGACAGTGAGGTGGGTTGAAAACTATCTGTATAGCTGGGCCCAGAGGGTGGTGATCAGTGGCACAAAGACTAGTTGGAGGCCAGTGACTAGTGCTGTACCCCAGGGGTCAATACTGGGTCCAGCCCTGTTCAACATCTTCGTTAATGACCTGGATGATGGGACAGAGTGTACCCTCAGCAAGTTTGATGATGACACAAAGCTGGAAGGAAAGGATGATAAGCCAGACACTCATACTGCCATTGAGAGGGATCTCAACAGGCTGGAGATACAGGCTGACAGGAACCTCATGAATTTCAACAAGGAGAAGTGCAAAGTCCTGCACAAGGGGAGGAACAAGCCCTGCACCAGTATGTGCTGGGGGACACCCAGCTGGAAAGCAGCTTGGCAGAAAAGGACCTGTGAGTCCTGGTGGATGCCAAGTTGAACATCAGCCAGCAATGTAACCTTGCCACAAAGCAAGCAAATGGTATCCTGGGCTGCATTAGAAAAAGTATTGCTGGCAGGTCAAGGGTGGTGATCCTTCCCCTCTACTTGGTGCTGGTGAGGACACAGCTGGAGTATTGTGTCCATTTCTGGGCTTCTCTCCTACAAGGGAGACCTTACATACTGTAGAGAGCCAAATGAAGGGCCACAAAGATGATGAAGGGATTGGGACATCTCTCCTATGAGGAAAGGCTGTGAGAGCTGGAACTGTTTAAACTGGAGAAGAGAAGGCTCAGGAGTGACCTTTTTAACATACATAAATATGTGGTGGGAGGGTGCAAAAAGGAGAAAGCTAAGCTCTTTTCAGTGGTGCCCAGGGCCAGGACAAGAGGCAATGGGCAAAAACTGACACAGAGGATGTTCCCTCTGAACATCAGGAAACCCTTTTTTACTGTGAGTGTGTCCAAGGATTTGCATAGGTTGCCCAGGATGTTGTGGGGTCTCCATCCTTGGAGATCCTCAAAAGCCACCTGGACATGGTCTTCAGCAATCGTATCTAGGTGGCCCTGCCTGAGCAAGGGGGTTGGACCAGATGACCTCCACAAGTGCCTTCCAACCTCAGCCGTTCTGTGATTCTGTGACAATACTGTGTCAACACAATTTCTATAGTGGTGTGTGTTTACTGTAATGAGAGTACAACATCTGCAAATAAAATGTGATCATTCAAATAGGTTATAATGAACCAGTGATTGAGATGATTAAAAATAACATATTAGGGAGTTAAAGTAGTTTCTTTATGAATGAGATCTCTGAGAAATTTTGTTGTTGCCAAGACAGATTTATTGCATGCATCATAAATACTCAAGTTCTAGTTTGTAAGAAACTAAGATTTTTGTAATAAAAACTGTTTAACGTATCACTTGTTTATATCATGAAGGATACAGTATTTTGTCTACAATTTTACTAATTATTTGACTGTTTGGAGTGACAAAACCAATTACAAAACATATTCAACTGTTCTGTCTTTATCTAGCAGTCACTAAAAGAAAAAAATTAGTACCCATCCTTTGGACCCACTGTGGGTTATTAAATCCCTATTCAACATAAGCTTTCACTCAAACGCTACAGCTTTGTGTGTTATAATGATACTTGCTTTATAAGTGCTTTGATATGCAGAGAAATACTTAACTACTGGCATCTGAGCTACTATCTACTGAAATGCTCAAACTCTGTAGGGTTTCTCATTTATGCTGAGACCACTTTATATCTCTCCGACAGGATAAAGTGGACACATCGCATTTATATTCATTTTCAGGCTTCTTATCACTGCCAGGCTGTTGTTAAGTTGCCTTAGTTTTTGATCTGCACTCAAAAGTTCTGTCAGGCATATAAAATACTAAATGGGAATCCGTAATATTGCAGATACCACCTTTTAATACTAGGCTGAAATTTTGAAGAAAAAAAATTGCTAGTCTAAGTGGGTTTCCTTATGAATCACCTTACTTGAAAGAATAAGTATGTATATTGTGATAGCAAGTCTGGGTAAGTGTACACTGTAGTCTTGAGGTTCTTGTTTTACTTTTGGAGTTTTGTTCTCTCTGTGTGTGTGTGTGTGTATATATATATATATATATATATATATAAAATACCTAAAAAATACTTAAGAAAATTTGGTAAACATTGAACTATGCAGGTAGGGCACACTTCTAGCTCTGCATATGCTGTGCAGAAAGATATGGTTATATTAGTTTGGTCATATATATATAAAAATATACTATTAAATACTTGCTATTAGAAGAAAATATCACTAGGCAGTTCATCTTCATTAAAAAATGAGTTTCAATACATTGTATAGAACAGTAGGGCTCAGGAAGGATTTGTCTGAATACTTGCAGACAATTAGGTATGTTGCAAAACACATTTTATGTTCCTTATGTTCGAAGAGAATCCATGTTACAGGTCAGGAACAGAAGGCTTGCTTAGAAAATATAAAAATATAATACAAGCTGATTTTTTTTTTCTTTTTTTCTTTTTTTCTTTTTTTTAGATGTTGAGAGCATAACTTTTCCTGCCGTCTCTTTGCTATGTAAGAACTTGAAGGACACTGAACTTACACAGTAGTTATAAGCTGCCATCAGTAAGCAGATGTGGATGCAAGGAATCTAGTCCCCACAACAGTTTAATTCAGTAAAATGTAAGTGTCAGACAACAGAAAAGGAAGAATGTTATATCATCCCATTAAGTATTTAAATAAGCTTGGATGTCTGTCTCAGCCACAGATAGAAAAAATTCTAAATTGGAAAAAAACCCAACCCATTCCTTCAGAGCTTTCCCACAATTCATAAACTTCAAGCACAATATACTGATTTCACTGGTATGAGTGCCTGTAGTCCCATTCCTAATAAGATTTTAGCTTGTGCAAACATTCTGATATTGCTAGAATTTTTCAGATGCTTTTTATTATCTATTCAGCTACATCGAATTTCTACTTCAAAGCAAATATACTTCATGCTCTCTCTTTCTTCAGCATGTAGAAGAAATACATGTGAATGATTGATTACTTCAGGATCAAACATATGTCACATCGCATGATTTCTGACCAGTTTTTAAGAGACTGAGTGCTTTTTGATGTTCATGTTACTTAGAGCTCTGGGCAACACCCATCACTGTCATTCACAAGATGGATGGTTGTAACTGCTATTATGTTTACTGTGTGCAGTTTCAGAGAGTCACTAATATAAATGCTGTATGGTTTATTGCTTCATGGAAAAATGAGCCTCTTAATGCAGCATGGCTCTGGCTATTCTTCATTACCTGAAATACTGTGGAAGAACTTATATGTCTAATGAGAATTATAGGCTCCATGCAGAGTGTACAAAATATAATCATCACTGTTTCCAGACTATAAAAGAGTCTTATTTATCATGTGCAAAAATATTCAAGCAACATTAAGAAATTTCATTCTTACTTATTATGCTGACTGCATAGAAAAGTACACAATATTAAGGAAGCAACCGTAAATCTTCCCATTTCAGTAGGTCTTTTGTAAAGCATTTGTTTAATCATGAATGAAGGTGATGGTCTGTATGGCAAAGCCTTGTGTCCAAACACAAATATTGTCTGTTTCCCCCCCCCGTTTCTATATATAGACAGGTACAATTCATGATAACAAATATGACCTTGTCTTCTATTTTCCAGTAACATGGTAAAAGAAGACTGTAGATCAAATTCTAACTATCATCTACTAAATGTATACAGGCTGCAGAACACTAGGAAAGATTAAATAATTGTCCTGGTTTCAGCTGGGATAGAGTTAAGTGTCTTCCTAGTAGCTGGTACAGTGCTGTGTTTTGAGTTCAGT
>JANZLQ010000056.1:19503983-19534602 GCA_026212715.1 Elanus axillaris
TCCACCGTGGACCTCCATGGACTGCAGGGGGACAACCTGCCTCACCATGGTCTTCCCCACAGGCTGCAGGGGAATCTTTGCTCTGGCGCCTGGTGCACCTCCTCCCCCTCCTGCTTCACTGACCTTGGTGTCTGCAGAGTTGTTTCTCTTATATGTTCTCACTCCCCAGCTGCCATTTCTTTCTGTCCCACAACTTTTTTCCCTTCTTAAAATGTTACCCCAGAGGCATTACCACTACCACTGATTGGCTCAGTCTTGGCTGGTGGCAGGTCCATCTCAGAGCCGGCCAGCATTGGCTCTGTTGGACACGGGGGAAACTTCCAGCAGCTTCTCATAGAAACCACCCCCGCAACCCCCTCCCTGCTACTGAAACGTTGCCACAGAAATCAAATACATTCTTCCCTTGCTACTGCTGCTTTTATTGAAGGAAAAAGTATGTGAGGTCTGCAGTCTCTTACAACAGTTGCCTGCAAAGACAAAGGAAGAACAAGAATGAAATGGGAATGGGTATCTAAGGATGAAGCCCTTCAGAGCTGTACAGATAAATAGAAGCACATGCCAGTGGGAGGCACTACTAAATAGTCTGGAGATGAAGGACAGAAGAGAGCAGGTTCAGAGAGACAAAACATAAATGGATTACAAGCCATTCGAGACATGGTGCAAGGGAGAATATTGGGGGAAAAAGCTCAGAACATAGGTCATTAGAACTTTGATGGAGTACACAAGAGGCATAAAAAAGATACCTGAATCATCTGAATTCATAAGTTTTACTAGTTACTTGGCAATAGAGGAGAAAATAGTACATATTTTAATGCTGCTGAGATGGGCTGTACATGGAAAATTACACATAGCTACACAAAGTCCATGTTCCTAAAAGGCAACTTAGGTTTCTGGGATACAGTCCAACCAGTATGATCTACAAACTCTAGTCACAAGTGCTTGATCTGGGAAAGTCCACATTCACTGAACACCCTCTTCTTCCAGGCACATTGTGCATCCAGAATTCAGCATTGTGTAGTCTTCAGAGCTGAATGGGCAGGCATGTGGTCCCTCAGAAATGTCATGAGGACTGTGGTGGCCTTCCAGCTGTTCAGAATTACTTGTTTCCTTTCAAAAGCATATGCTTTAAAAAACAGTGTGCTAAGTATTCACCTAGACTGGTATGAGTGAATTTCTGACTGAACTCCCGAATGGAGAAGGAGGAGACCTAAGAGGGAATTTATTAATTTGATGTTTAAGTCACTGAGTCACTGTAAAAGTAAAACTTCAGAATATTTTTTCCTAGAGCTGGTTTTATAGACTCCAACTCTGATCATGTTATTATGAAAAGAAGTAAATAAATGAATAAATCCAGACCTTTACATTGTTTTCTTGGGATTCAATAAGCGGTTTTGTTTACTCCACTCTGCATATTCAGTTGTAAGTTAATTTTAAAAAGGTCTAAATTTAATTATGATCAGAGATTTTATGTGACTAAATTAAGTAAATTAAAATGTGTTCTACTATAAAAAAAGTTGGTCTAATTAATTGTGTTTGAATGGTATTTGGTTCATATCAATGTTTATTCTGAGCTGTTAAATTTTTTATAGTTCAGAATCATGTATTATTAACAATGTCACAATCCCTGTGAAGTGTATTGTTACTCAAATGAAGATGCTAAAATTGGTGCCGTAATATTCATGTCTAGAAGCACCAGTACAAGCTTCAGTAATATTTATAAATATAAATAGGTTGCAAACAAATATAAGGCATCATTTAAATTAGTAATTCTCTATTTTGTGCCTTTTAAGTAAAGCTGTGTAGGTTATAATCAGCAGTAGGTCTAACCTAATTATAGCACAGGTTTTCTGGGAATGACAGATACAGCATAACTTTGTTTTCAAGAATTGAACTTGTCTGTCCTCATAAACACTATGGAGAGCAAAAGAAGCAGTGAAGACCAAATTTCAAAGAGTCGTCCCTTCTTTTAGTGTGTGGGGAAGCTCTGTTTTGCCTGGCAGAACAAGATACACATTTAAGTCTAAAATTGTCTGCCACAGCAATGTGAGAATGAACTGAATCAAGCCTGTATATCAAGACCATAAAACAGGCATGCATGTTGATTGCTTTGCTGGATCTGGCTGGGATGGAGTTCACTTTCTTCATAGCACCCCATATGGTGCTGTGTTTTGGATTTATGATGAAAATACTGTTGAAAACACACCAGCTATTACTGAGCAGTACTTGAATAGCATCAGGGCCTGCTTTTTCATCCCACTGCCCCCTCAGAAAGTAGGGGGGGGGGGCAAGAAACTGGGAGGGGACACAGTTGAGGCAGCTGACCCAAGCTGGCCAAAGGGGTACTCCATACCATGTAATGTCAAGCTCAGCAATGGAAAACTGGTGTGGTTTTGTCTTATGAGGAGGCTGTTGCTCAGACACTGGCTGGGCATCAGTCTGTTTATGGATGGTGGGGAACGATCGCCTTAGTATTACTTGTTTCTTTTCCTGTTTCCTTCACTTATTAAATTGTCTTTATCTTGGTGCATGGGTTTTCTTGCTTTTACTCTTCCTGTTTTCTCCCCTCATGCCACTGGGGGTAGGAGGTGCAAGAAAGCAGCTTTGTGAGTGATTTATTATCATCAGAATGTGGATTTCACTAGCTGATTGAGTAACCTGACTCCAGAAGACAACTTGTATAAGACCAAAGCTGTTTTGCACTGGCGTGTGACATGCTAGCAGAGGCTGGAATTGGCTATATCATTAGTAATTAAATTACATGCATGTGAAAAGGTGTCATGACTATAAGATCTGGGTGGTCTTTTTTAACACAAGCTCTCAAATTATTGAGCAGGGATTCTTCATTATTTACACACATTGCCCATGTGAGGCTCTGTGAGGTGACTTGCCTATATTTATGTAACTGGCTACTTTTTATAGTGTAGTAATCAGCAATCAGTGTGATGCATTTATTTTTGTTGCCCTTATCATTCCCTGGAAATACCTTGGACACCTTATTCATGGCCCTTATCTGAAATACTGCACAACCAGCACATAATTGCATCCCTCTTTAAGCTGCCTGAATTCCCTGTCTCATATGGTGGGGTCCTTTTCTTGTGCTGATGCTGCAGTCTTAACAAGAAGAAAATTTCCAAACAGACAAGCCAAGGAGCCTTAAACCCAACCTCTAATCTAGTTCTTGTTCTCTAAGCCCATTGATCTCTCACTGCTTTTGGCTGCTGTTGATTTCTCCATGGATTGTTTGGACTATAAATGAAGTTTTAGTCTTTTTTTTTTTTTTTTAATGGAAGGATAGTTTGGCATGGTTTCTCATGTGCAGGTGTTCTCTAGCCTTTGTCCAATAGGTCTGTGCTTTGGAAAGCTGAATAAAGCTGTGTTCTGGCCCTGGTTCACAGATCACTATAGTGCTGCTTCTGGCCACAGAATTTTTGAATCTATGAGAAAGCTAAAATTAATTAGTAGATAGAAGTACAAGAAAGAAGTGATTGCAAACTATTTTTGGAAATGTTTAGAAATATAATGAACTCAGCTGTAATCTTTGAGGGGGGAGATGTTAGGTGCCTGAAGCACAAGTCCTGTGACAGATCCCAGTAGGCCCTGAGCTCACTGAAGCACTTCTGTTCTCTACTGTACTGTGAATGGGATTACAACATTTGGTGACAGGGATGATGTATTACCTAGAGATTTGTGTAAGTGCCATGGTCCTAACTGTACTGATGACTTTATTTCAGGAGGTATTTTTAAATCATTGTAGGGAAGCTCTTTTATAAAAGCTCTGCATATCACCAGATCACCTGCTACATAGAGTCCTCTAATATTTTCAGGTCTGCTTTGTACTTGAGTACCTCAAACTTTAGATGTTTGACTTGAAACACTTTGGGGTAGGTTTCTCTCCCTTGACTCATTCCTGACTGTACACAGGACTGTGAAGGGTCTGCAGCTTATATTGCAGATGTCTAAGAAATTCTATGAGATCTTTTCTTTGCATCTTTCATTTCTGGAATGAATCTTTGGTTCAGTCTGAGCTAAAGTGCAGTGTTTCTTCTTTACCTCCAAGAATAAATTAGTGTAGAGGAAAGTGGACTGGTTCCTAGAATGAAGAGACATTAACAGAATGGTGCATAAATCAAAATGCACTGTTCTCATAAACAATTAAGCCATTTCATCTCTTAAAAGCTTCAGTTACAATATTGATTTAATCAGATTTGGTCTATATGTGATGTTATATCACTTAGTAGTCTGTTTATGATCACTTGCATTTGTCGAAAGGCTGTGTGTCCTTTTTATTTTAGTGTTTGCCAAGTAGTAAGTACAATGTGTCTTACATTTTTTGTTACTCTTGTGTAATAAAAATTGACATTTGTCTTTACTGTACTGGACCGAGTGTGAGCTTGGTTAGGTTCTCACCTGCCAGGGAGATTTCTAGATTTGTACACTTCAGGTACAACAAAACTCAAATTGTGTCAAGACAAATTTAAATGATTTTCCTTCACACAAAAAAAATTGCAGAAGATCGATGAGAATAACATTAAGGTTGTATTCTGTGTGGGAAAAAGAAAAATGTCCAATTTTTTGAGCCACATGGCTCAAAATCTGGACAACTTAAATTGAGATAAAATGCAAGAGATATTAGACAACATACATGAAATTATGCAATTCATCGGTACCATATTGTACATAAAAGCTGTGTTTTGTCTCATAGAGGGGAGGGTGGCATGAAATCATACTGTGATATTCTCACTTTTGTTTTAACATTATTGAATTACCATGTAGACAGACAGAAAAATGTTTTATTTGTGTTAAGATAGACAGAACTGGCTGGCAAAATTCTGAGAAAGTTTATTTTGTTTCATTTCAAAATGTTGGGGTTTTGTTTTTAACTAGGGAAGAAAGAGCTGTTTGAACCAGATGACTGGCACACAAATAGACAGCTGAAGTCATAAGTCCTTGGTTCCAAATTTTGCTTTTCATGTCATCATGGTTTTCTGCAGCTTTGCATGACTTAGGAATAGGGCTAACACAATACCTCTTGACACCCTGATATTCCATGAATGTAAAAACTGGTCTGCTCATGCTGACTCAAGCTATCTTTTAGCAGTTTCAGACATTAACTTCTCATCATAAAGCCTGCATTTTTCAGATGGCAATCATCACAGAAATATAGGTCTTCACATATTCAGTACATCCCTTGTACTTGTGATACTTTCTAACTTTAATTAAAATAGTATTTTTTTATAATGACTTAGAACTAATTCAGGAGTAATTTTTCTCTTCTTTGTGTTTCATCACCTTTATCTTCACTGTTGGAAAGGACTATCTTTTTGGTTTCTGTGGAAAATTGGATTTAAATTTAAATTTCACTTCTCATTAGTATGTGATGTGGGATATCATGGTACATTTTTGATGAGGTTGTAACAGCTTGTTAATGCACCTTCAGTTTATTTTTAGGGCATTTTAAGTTATGAGGTGAGAAAGTTCATCAGTTGTAGGATGTTTTGTTAACATTACTGACTTTGAAACATTTTTACTTATACTCTTCCTTACTCACACTCAAGAAAATGTCAGGAATTAATTTTCCTGACATTAGCTTCACATTTCTTAAATTAGCTTTGCTGTAACTCAAGTATGACACATCTCCCTTCTGCCTATCTGTGCATACTGTGATGATTTCACAAATGATTTGTATTATTTTCTGAAACTTACCATAGTATCTTCTATAGTGTTTATTTATTTTTGAAAGTTGCAGCCTTTTGACATGACTTCTCGATGCTATCTGAGCTCATTGTTCTAAATCAGTTATGGAAAAGTCAAAAAACAACTTGCTGCCTATTTTCTTATCAGTGTGATTAGTTGTATCGGTTTTGTTTTGTTTTGTTTTGTTTTTTTAAAGATAGTGACTATAGCAATTTAACATTATTTTGAAGTAATGTGGATTCAGAGTTCTAAGTTAGCTAAATGATGCTGTAATTTCTGCTCTTTGTGTGTATGTTTAATATAGGTTGAGGCTTGTCAAGTCCTGTACAACTGAGTGAAACTTGTGCTTTTGGTTTCCACTCTGCAACCACAGTCCTGGCTTTTCACACATTTACAGAAAAAGCCAGCAACTCATCTTCTGGTTTAGGGTGTGCCTACTGAATAAAATTAGAAATATGCCCTCATGCTGTGTAGTATACAGTGTGGATCCCTTTTCAGATGGGTTCTCTTGGAGGGCACTTTTCCTTGAAAGCAGATAAATGCCATAGCGTCTCCTTTATCATGTGATCTACCCTGCCTTCTAGAATACAGCAGTGCATGCATGCTTAGATAGTGTGCAAGATTTATCTAATATTGTTTTATAAGATGCTCCCTTATTGCTATCACTTGTTATGTGACTCAAGAGTAGGTGTTTATGTGCCACAGTGCCAATAAGCAGAGGGGCCTTTTATGCATCCTCTCAGCTGCTCTTTTTCTTTGGACACCATATTAGGAAACATTCAGCCTTTATGACCTTTGTCTTTTCTAATAGAACTGGACCATTTCTATTTTTCTACCACACTTGGTCAAAACATTTCATCACTGGTCAAAACAAAAAAACAGTAGATAGTGCATGCTCCTGAGATATCAGATATGGTCAAGTGTTAATTCAAAGAAATGGCATACTGTTTTTTGATCTTTTATGTTTGGAGTGTCTAGTATGATGCTAACTTATATGCATTTTGTTTCTATCTTCCCTTGAGAAAATCTGTTAGGAACAAAAAAGGTAATGAATGCTAGTTACAGTGCTTAATAATACATACAGGTGTTTGGATACTACAGAAGGGAGTGCGGTATAAGGACTTCAGACTAGGATAGTATTTTCCAGGAGAAAATCTAACAAAAACATTCCAGGAAATTGCCAGAATATGAGAATAAGAAAAATAAGTAATTCATCATCAGAACACCTTTTTTACTTTAATTCTTCAAATGAGGAAGCCTGAAGGCAAAATAAGAATTTCTCACAAACTCTCCTTGAATGATACCTTGAGTTCTGTTAACCATGAAGTAGTTTAAGTATGGATCTCACCCATGATAAGTGATAACAAGTTGATCTAGTAAAGCCATTAATTTATGAACTATTATTTTCCCAAAGGCCTCTGCAAGGGTTCTGAGAAAGAAATAACCTGTAATAGTTAATACTGTTCAACAATAGAAGGTACATTAATGCTATCACATGGTGCTTGTGTAAATATTCCTTTAAAACCTCTTAAAGTGTATATTGAAATCAGAGAGATGTTTAAAATGAGAAAATCAGCGCTGCATTTTAATAGTACACAGTCCTTTAAAATATGATCTGAAAATACTGAAACTACAGATGTAAAAAAAATGAAACTATACATGAACAATGGTGAGCTCTTTATCAGCCATTATGTACAAGAAAGGGATGCACGCATCACCATGTATAGTTTTCTAAACATTAATTCAGTGCTCTGTGGATGTTTAAAAAAACCCACACCAAAACCAAGCGAACGAAAATGATTAATCCAAAGTTATTGGAAGACTGAAACTATTAGAAAAATTGGTCAGAAGCACTGAATTGTTTAAACTTACAGACAGGTTAGAAAGGTTAGATAAGCTTAGGTGCTTGAATCTGGGAAAGAAGAAAAAGAGCAAGCAAGGGCATGGAGAATATGTGGGTTACAAGTGGCAAGGAGAAAGTAGCAAGACAGTGATTAATAACTCTGATAGCTCAAGAACCAGTGAGTTAAAAATCAAATTATTATGTATCAGGCTTAAAACAGTAAAAAGATGAAGTATTTTTCACATGATGTATCATTTAAATTATGAAACTTTTTTCCAAAAAATGTTGTGTGAAGCTCCAAACTATGACCTCAAAAAGGGATTAAACAAGTTCATCGGCAGGGTCCATCAGGCATTAAACAGCTATGAAATGTGATGCTTTGAATAAAGCCTCCAGCTCATGTCAGAAGCTGGGAGAGAACATATCCAAGGAAAACTCAAAACTTACTGTTACCTGCTCATTCCTTATCAAGTGCGTAAAGATTTTTGGTACATAATGAGAACATTTCTGTTAAAACTTTAGATAGAAGCAGTTGTTGAGTTAACTGCACTTACAGAGAAAAAGGCGACTGAAGAGCAAAGAGTGGCATGATGAAGAATAGAAGTGATAAGAATTTTGCCAATTTGATCCCATTCCATGGCAGAGGGAACACAGACAAGCCACAGGTTTTATTCTGGGCCTTGCTGTTTAAGGCATCTAATGTACATACTAGACTCTTCAGGCATAGAGTTACTACCTTTCAAGAATAAGGTTTTCCAACACTGAGAGGAGTGCATAGAGATACCACCTGAACAGGTAATGTGGATTTTAAGAAATCCTTTCTTACAATAGTATTTATTAACATTCTTCCCTTTATTATAAGGGTAATACTGCTTACAAGGCTTTTCACAGCTTCCTGAGAGCACTGCATTTTGAATGGCAAGTCCTTGCCTCTTCTTCCAATTCATATGACAATTTGTGATCTATTCACTTCATGGTTGTCTCCATCAATTTTGCTAAGCCAATGCAATTAGCTGCATTGCTAATGGGTTTCCTTGTGGCAGCCATGAAGAATAATAGTACATAGTACCAATAAACTGGCTTCTGACCATGAAATTTAGTACCTTTTGAGGTCATTTCAAAGAAAATACATGAGATTCTGGACAAATAATGAAAACCTAGTTGCATATTGTATTTCTTAGGCTTGCCATCTTCCTTATGTCAATCATGATTTAGACATGACTTTGGGTTGATCTCTGTGGGATCAAAGTATCACCTACTTGCAGCAAACCAATCATTTTAGCCCTATTTTTTTATATAGCAGACCTTCTGAATGACTCTGTTGCTCTGATGAGGTGTGAGAAAGCTCCTTTTCACATCTGAGAACTTTACTACTGCATTTTAGAGTTTGTTGTATGTATGCACTTTTTCAGACTCTTGTGTGGGCTCTTTCTCTTATCTTTTTGAATAGTTCTCTCATGATTTATCTTGTGACTGTTATAAATACACTTGTAGGGATACAATAATTGCAAAAGTATTGCTGCAAGTAATGGAATGATATTCACAGAAATTTAAAAAGCCTGGTAAATACATCTATGCCTAGAATTCAGAAGATGAATGCTTAAGAATAACACCCAGTGAATATACAACAGGTTTATAAATCTTTTGTGCCTTTAATAACATGGTACCTCAGACATTTGTGTTCCAGAAAAAACCCTCTGGTTTTACTACAGGAGTCCCCATTGCACATCTGAACAACAACAACAACAACAAAATTATCAGGAATTTAGATTAAATTGAAAAATGAGATGAAAGTCACATTCTTCTCATTGAGGATGACTATCTGTGCTAACTTACTTTGCTTGTCAAAGCATCAGGCACAACCAGGATTCTGGGATTGTTCTTTTAGGAAAGTTAAGAAATATTCCAGAGTTATCATTTTGCCTTGTTTCAAAGCACCAAAGTTACAAACGAAAACATTTTCATACCAAAGTAACCATAAAAGTGTTTTTCAATCTGTGTGAGCAGTGAAAATTTGGTTTATATCTCAGCCATATAAAGTCATATGTATTTAACTTTGAATTTGTGACTAGTCTCGTTGGGCTCAGACAAACTCATTTTCATGTATCCCTTTCTAACAGTCATTGTGATATTAATAAATGTTTGTGTATGTAGACTTAGCAGGAAGACATGCAAGAGCTTGCACCACACAGTATGAACTGGCAAAAGTAGTTTGGGCAACCATGTAGCCATTATTCATTTTCCAAAGCAGTAAAAATAGGGGTATGAATCTATTTAAACTTATTTGCTTTGTATAGTGTCTCTAAATCTAAATGTAGTACCAAAATTAATTTTCCCTACTAGTGTGAAATTAAAGTCGGAGTTTTTTCATTTAAAACACAATGAAAGTTGTAATTATCTCATTATCAATAGCACAAATTCTAAGTACACCTACCAACTGATTCCAGCTTTCTGATGCAGCAAATTAAAAGACTACATCTGTGACATATACTCTTTTTTATCCATGTACAAAATGTGATCTAAGAGTATGAAGTGTAGTTTGACATGAAATGTTATTATGCTGTATATAGGGGAGCTCCAAAGCCACATAAAGCAAGCAGAAGGAAGTGTATTTGACATGTAAAAATACACAGTAGGTTTAGCTTCATGTACCATTATTATTGTAGCAGTTGTAGAAAATCATCAGTCTGTTATGTATAGTGATGTAAAACTATACTGTTTAAGGGGGTAATTTCAGTTCAGAGATACTGAAATCTGTTCATTGCTCTAAAACTGGTAATCTAGTAATCAGTAGAGTGAAATTCTATATGGTTCATTCTAATTCCAAGATCTTCTATATCATAGAATCATAAAAAGGTTGCATTGGAAGGCACATGAAAGATATCTAGTCCCAACCCCCCTGCCATGGGCAGGGACACCTTCCACTAGACCAGGTTGCTCAAAGCCCCAGCCAACCTGGCCTTGAACACTTCCAGGGATGGGGCATCCACAACCTCTCTGGGAAGCCTGTGCTAGTGCCTCACCACCCTCACAGTGAAGAACTTCTTCCTCACATTTAATCTACATCTACCCTTTTTCGGTTTAAAGCCATTACCCCTTGTCCTATCAGTACATAGCCTTGTAAATAGTCCCTCTCTGGCTTTCTTGAAGGCCCCTTTAGGTACTGGAAGGCCACTATAAGGTCTCCCCTGAGCCTTCTCCTCTCCAGGCTGAACAACCCCAACTCTTTCAGCCTGTCCTCATAGGAGAGGTGCTCCAGCCCTCTGATCATCTTCATGACCCTCCTCTGGACTTGCTCCAACAGGTCCATGTGCTTCTTATGTTGGGGACCCCAGAGCTGGATGCAGTACTCCAGGTGGGGTCTCATGAGAGCAGAGTAGAGGGGGAGAATCCCCTCCCTTGACCTGCTGGTCACGCTTCTTTTGATGCAGCCCAGGACATGGTTGGTTTTCTGGGCTGCAAGGGCACATTGCTGGGTCATGTTGAGCTTCTTGTCAACCAACACCTCCAAGTAATTTTCCTCAGGGCTGCTCTCAATCCACTCATTGCCCATCCTGTATTTGTGCTTGGGATTGCCCTGACCCATGTGCAGGACCTTGCACTTGGCCTTGCTGAACTTCATGAAGTTTGCATGGGACCACCTCTCAAGCCTTTCAATGTCCTTCCTCTTTTGTCTGGTAGCTGGTGATAGGATGAGAGGTAATGCCCTAAGGTTGTGGCAAGGGAGGTTTAGGTCAGATATTAGGAAAAATTTCTGTACTTAGAGGGTTGTCAGACATTGGAATAGGCTGCCCAGGGAAGTAGTTGAGTTGCCATCCCTGGACATACTAAAAAAGCGCGTAGAGAAGGCACTCCAGGTCATGGTCTAGTGGGCATGGATGACAGTTGCACTTGATGATCTTGAAGGTCTTTTCCGACCTAAATGATTCTATGATTCTAGGATTCTGGATGGCATCCCTACCCTCCAGCATGTCTACTGTGTCAAGCAGCTTGGTGTCATTGGGAAACTTGCTAAGGGTGCACTCAGTGACATTGTCCATGTCACCAACAAAGGTGTTAAGCAGCACTGGTCCTCATACTGACCCCTGAGGAACGCCACTTGTAACTGCTCTCTACTTGGACATTGAACTGTCAACTACAACGCTTTGAGTGTGACAATCTAGCCAATTCCTTATTCACTGAGTGGTCCATCCATCAAATCCATGTCTCTCCTATTTAGAGACAAGGTTGTTGTGTGGTACTGTGTCAAATGCTTTGCACAAGTCCATGTAGATGACATCTGTTGTTTTTCCCTTATCCACCAATGCTGTAAATTTGTCATATAAGGACACCGAATTTGTCAGGCATGATTGCCCTTACTGAAGCCATGTTGGCTGTAACCAGTCACCTCCTTATTTTCCATCTGCTTTAGCATAATTTCCATGAAGATCTGCTCCATGATCTTGTTGGGCGTGGAGGTGAGACTGACTACCCTGTAGTTCCTCAGGTATTTCTTTTTTCCTTTTTAAAAAATGGGGGTTATATTTCCCCTTTTCCAGTCAATGGGAACTTCCATGGAATGTCACAACTTCTCAGATATGATGGATATTGGCTTAGCTACTTCGGCCAGTTCCCTTAGGATCTGTGGATGCATCTCATCAGGTCCCATGGACTGGTGCACCTTCAAGTTCCTTACATAGTATTGAACCTGACTGTCTCCTACAGTGGGTGGTTCTTCATTCTTCCAGTCCCTGCCTTTTCCTTCTGAGTCTTGGGTGGTATTACTGGAGCAGTTGCCATTGAAGACTGAGGCAAAAAAGTCATAGAGTACCTCAGCTTCTCCATATCCCAGGTAACCAGGTCTTCTGTTTCATTCCAGACAGGGCCCACATTTTCCCTAGTCTTCCTTTTATCAGTGGTGTATCTAGAGAAGCTTTTCTTGTTGACCTTGATGTCCCTGGCCAGATTTAATTCTAGCAGGACTTTAGCTTTCCTAATCTGATCCGTGGCTGCTCAGAAAATTTCCCTGTCTTCCTCTCAGGCTACCTCTCCTTTTTTACACCCTCTATAGCTTCCTTCTTGTGTTTGCTTTTGTCCAGGAGCAACTTGTTCATCCATGCAGGCCTCCCTGTGGTTTTGCCTGACTTCTTCTTTGTTGGGAAGCATCACTTCTGAGTTTATAGTAGGCGATCCTTGAATATTAACCAATTTTCTTGGGACCCTCTTCCCTCCAGGGCTTTATCCCATGTTACTCTACCAAGTAGATCCCTGAAGAGGCCAAAGTCTGCTCTCCTGAAGTCCAGGGAAGTGAGCTTGCTGTGCACCTTCCTTGCTGCCCTAAGGATCTTGAACTCCAGCATTTCATGTTCACTGCAGCCAAGGCTGCCCTTGAGCTTCACATATCCCGCCAGCCACTCCTTGTTGGTGAGAACAAGGTCCAGCATAGCACCTTTGTTCTTTGGCTCCTCCATCACTTGGAGAAGGGAGTTATCATCAATGCATTCCACAAATGCTTATGCCCTTCCGTTTTGTCCCTCCAACAGATTTTGGGGTGGTTGAAGTCCCCTATGAGGACCAGGGCTTGTGAACATGAAGCTGCTTCTATCTGTCTATAGAGACCCTCACCCGCTCAGTCTTCCTGGTCGGGTGGCCTGTAGCAGACCCCCACTATAACATCACCTGTCCCGGCCCTCCCTTTAATGTTTATCCATAAGCTCCTGGTTGGCTTCTCATCCATCCCCAGGCCCCATGCATTCCAGCTGGTTGTTGACTTTGAGGGCAACACCCCCTCCTCATCTCCCCTGCCTATCCTTCCTACAGAGCCTATGTCCTTCCATTCCAATACATAGGAGCCATCCCACCATGTTTCCGTGATGCCAGTAAGATCATAGCTCTGCAGGTGTGCACATGTCTCTAACTCTTCTTGTTTATTGTCCATGCTATGTGCGTTTGCATAGAGACATTTAAGTTGGGTGCCCAATGAAGCTGGATTGTTTCCCTTTAGAAGACAGGATGCTTTAGTGTCAGCCAAAAGAATTAGTTTGTACATAGATTAGTCTGACATTATGGGCAATACTTTACCCATTTAAAATAATTCTTTTGGCATACTGTTTATGTCTAAGGTAAGGAAATGAGACCTAACTCTGAAAATACACAAGGGCTTTCTTGTTTTTCTGGAGTGTACTTACATGCACACTTACCATTAAATCCCATTGGCATTTTGATTTTTTTTAATTTTTAATTTTTTCTTTTAGTCCTTACTGGGCTAATAATTCTAAAAAATGGTGGAATTAAGCATGGATTTTTGAGAATCAGGCGACTGGTGATGAAAGAGCAAATGGTGACTTCAGGGAGAATTTTCCCTGCATGTGTGCTGTAGGACTCAGTAAGAATTCCCATTTATGAACCTCATTCTCATTATGGTATTCTACACTTTAAGGAAATGTGAAACGTAACCTATGAAATAAAGTAAGTCTGAAACAAACTCAGAAATTCTAGGAAACAGTTCAAGGAGTCTAATTAAACTTGAGAGTTTAGTCATTAAGCTTAGCAGTCAGAATAAAAAACAATATCTAGCATTTCATCAGCTGAGCAAAAAGCTAATTAAGAATTAGCATTGTCTTTAAAGTTAGAAATTATTGCAGCTTACATTGCTTAGAGAATATGTATTGTCTTGCTATGCTATGTTCTGAATTGTACCTTATTAGAATTAATTGAATTCTGATATTCTCAAACAGCAAAGTTTTTTGTATAGAATGTGATGTGGAGGGGAGTTAGCATCTTGTTTTGGCACTGCAAAAGATCACTGATTTCAAATCAATGTTAATTTATGGAACTCTGTTTAGAATTGTCATGGTTTTACACTGTAAGGCAGCTCAGCCTCACACAGCTGCTCACTCACTCCCCCCCTCAGTGCAATGGAAGAGAAAAGAAGAGTAAAAGTGAGAAAACCTGTGGGTTGAGATAAAGGCATTTTGATATGTAAAGCAAAAGCCACACATGCAAGCAAAGAAAAAATAAGGAATTCGTTCATTACTTCCTACTGGCAGGCAAATGTTTAGCCATTTCCAGGAAAGCAGAGCTTTTTCATGTCTAATGGTTACTTGGGAAGGCAAAAAACATAAGTCCAGTTTTTGTTGCTGAGCATGTCATATGGTCTGGGATACGTCTTTGGTCAGTTGGGGTCAGCTGTCCTGCCTGTGCTCCCTCCCAGCTTCTTGTGCACCCCCAGTCCACTCACTGGCAAGGAAGCATGAAAAAATGAAAAAGCTTTGATGCTATGTAAGCACTGTTCAGCAACAGGTAAAACATTGGGATGTTATCAGCAATAGTTTGGTCACAGATCCAAAACATAGTACCATACCAGCTATTATGAAGAAAATTAACTCCTAACTGAAAGTACTGCAATAAGGGTCTTTCATTCAGCGATTATATAACTGTAATTTTATTTTTTTTTTACTGTCTGTCTTTTACACCTGTCTATGACAGCAATGAATGTGAACCTGTGCCTCCATGATTTTCAGGCAAGCAGCTAATTGGAGCTTAATAAACTATACCAGGAGGACCTACAGATAACTGTGGATGGAAAATTTCACCCAGTACAGAATTTTTTCTGATAGAGCTGTGTGTGAGAAGAAACATTTAAAAATCATCATGAAATGCCTATACAGAAGACAGTAACTGATTAAAGAGCTTAGAGCAGAAAAGAGAAGCAAATATTTCTATTTTCTCGTGCTGAAAACTTAAAAAAAAGTGCCGGCAAGTATTATCTGAAGTTGACAGTGTTTAATAATGACCATAGGTATCTGGAAAAGAGTGTAAGACTATGATAAGCAGAGTTTGGAGGCTGCTTTACCTGTTATAACTTTTGCTTATTTTACATGGAACACATTTAGTTAGGGCTACCTTAACCAAAATATACATCTCTGAAATACACACAACATGATATACAGAAGCAAATTTTTGAAAATTGACACATAAATTATATTTGCAAAATATGTATATGTGGATAATTATGCACAGAAATATATATCTGCATATGTAATTACATCTGTCAATAACCAGAATTCTTTGAGGTTAACAATAATACTTGTATGGAACTCTTCTCTGACCTACTTTTTAATGTGGTTTGGTATTCCTCTAACTTTGAACAGCTGATTTTTCTGGTTTGGTTTTTTTTTTACTTTAAAATACCTACTTAGTATATAGAGAGTAGGTGACAAGATGAAAAACACATTTCTAGAATTTTACTGTTTCTCATATCAAATTCTGAAAAAAAAAAGTGGATTCCCTGCCAGGAAAAATGACTTAATTTTTGAAATTCAAGAATTTTGTCCACTAAATAAGAAATTGTGTAAGAGGACTACTTGCCTTGTATCTGGTAAATGGGAACTATAGGTTGCTAGACTTGACTTACCATTAGCTGATGCCAATGAACTTCATTCTGATCTCAGTCTCCCATTCTCTGGTATCACCCATCAGGAGGGATGGACCCAGTACATTCAGGCCCTACTAAGTAGAGATGTGTATATAAACACATTTGTGAACTTGCGTATAGCGTATGGACTGTAAGTGTGTTACCAGAACATTTTTAATTAGCAAATGGCATCAATGTTTCTGCATAAGCAACTTATTCATATAACTCAGCAGAAATTAAAACATACATGCCCCTCTAAGGTAAAATACACATGTATATCTGGTGTAAGTCATGCATGTATATTTAGTATCTATTAGCTGTTGGCCAAAAATAAAAGGAAATAGAAACCAGGATTTTATGCGTGGTAGTTTTTGCTATATCAAGTGACAAAACCACATAATAACTGCAATATTTGTGTTCTCCACTATATGCTGGAGACAGAAGCAAAAAATAAAAATACATTTTTATAAAGATACTTACACAAACCTCACAGTAGTACTTCACAGTCTGAGATGAATTTGTCTGTCCAATACTACTGTGAAGCAGGGAAGTAAATTTATCTTCTTGTCACAGACAGAGACCTGAGGCACAGAGAGGCTAAAGTCCAGATTCAGACAATCTGAATGCCAGTTAAATCTCAAAGTCTTGTGTTTCCAATTGGCTAGGTGCCTCTGGCGCAGTGTCCAAGGTCATATAGGGTGTTTGTAGCACAACTGAAAACTGAAACTAATTTTTCCTCATCCTAAAGTAAGGCTCTAAATCACAGGATTATTCTCTTTTTGGGATGTCTTTGTATCACCTAGAATTGAGGGGTAGCTTCCACCTGTCTGGTCTACCTTTACTCAGAAGAACTTTCATATCTTGAAAGGTCCTGAATAGTTGAGATAAGGAACTTGTAAGTCACAAAATTCAACCAAGATACAATCAGTACATGTGCAGTGAATTGATCTCAACAAACAGAATACAGTATTTACATTCCAGTTACATGGAAAACTAAGCTGTTTGTGCTAAGTCTGCATTCTCCAAATGCTCCCCTCTATCACATGTAGTTGATCGGTCTGAAGGAACCATTAAATAAAACCTTCCAAGTAGGAAAAATCTAAATAATATTTGACATAAACAATTCATATCCATGTTCTTCTCTGAACAAAAAATATCTTGTCCGTATATGACTTGAATAGGTTGATTCCCATAATAATAGATTTTTTGGGAACTAAGAAACAACCAAAGCAAAATTGCAAAATCCTGGTTAGCCAATAACATGAGAAAATTACAGTGGGTTTTGGTTTTAATCAGAACAGGCTTGTTTGATTAGCCCCCCCTGAAGTCTATGCTGCTCATTCATGAAAGTAAGACAAGTAAGGACAAGCAGAAACATTGATATTCATATATAGAAAAGAATATAAAGTAAACAGCTGATGAAGGAATTTGAAGTTTTCAATGCACACGTTGTGACTGGATAAAATCTACTCCCAAATGTTCTTTAATTTCATGTAGGTTCTTATTCCTAGGCTTTCAGCTGTGCATGAAGGAACCTGTTTTCCAATAGTCCTGCTTTGGCTAAACTTACTAACAGATGTATGCAGGAGTGAACAGCAAGCCTTTGGTTCTATGGCTATTAGTGGAAATGAGATTACAGGGAATCTCCATAATTGCAACTCAGAAATGGATCTGAGTTCTTCACTCAGATCACGTGATCTAAGTCTGATCCCAAAACAAAACTGGAATACATCCAAGGGACATGTCTGGATGCTGGATCTGGGAGATAATCTCTCTTGGAGCGTCTGGACAAAACAGTGTTTGGGGTCCACTTGTCTCCATAATAGTTCTCCACTCAGTTGGCAGGCCTCTGTATTATGCTCCTCAATATCTCTGCCCCTGGGAAGCCTGGCGAATGGTAAGAATCTGAATATTTGATTCGAAGAGGCAAGTACTTAAGCAAGGTGTCAAAGGACTCAGTGTGGAGATTTATGAGCCCTCTCCAAATTTACCTATGAAGTCTCAGTTCTTGAGACTCTCTCCTCAGAGGTAGCGATATAGACTGAAAAGTGTCACTTCTGTCCTTAGATCTCACATATGTTATATACTATTGCTGGACTTCACTGGTGGCTTTTCAGCAGTGGTTGTTACTAGTTCCACTTATCAGAATGTACAGGAACTAGGAACTTATTGTTGGCTAACTTTCTTTTCATCTGTAACACAGTTATCATTTTAGTTGTTAAAGGCATCACCAGCAAATTATTCCTGCCTTGAATCTCTCTCTAAGAATCTCAGTCTGTGTGGTAACGGCTGCCTGTGGTTTATTCTCATGCAAACAAACATTTGTCTCTCTAAAATGTTATGCACTGGTAATAAATACAGCAAATATTTTTTAACAAGAGGCAGAAGCATATTTTTAAACCATTCAACAACACAGTTTTGTTTATCATTAACAGCTACAGCTCAGGCAACGTCTGTGATATCTGTGATGATTCCTTATATTGTAAGGAATGACAACTTAGCAGGCAGGCAAGGCAGAGGGCTACTGCCTAACCAAGACTAATTTTACTTACAGTTCCTTGCCTCAAACTGAAGCAGACAGCACAGTAAAGCTTTTCTTATCTCTGTCTCCTACCTTAACCTTAACCCTCCAGGGTACCTAATACCCCACAGTCTTAGCTGTAGTTCATGTGAATTCCTTTCACTTTTATGAACATGTGTCCCTCACCTCTGAAATTGGCTTACATAAAAAGAGAACCAGGTTAGACCTCTTATTGATGAATGCTAACCATGGAGCGTATTCAGAATAGCTATGAAATTGTCATATCTGGTCACATATTCCTCAGTGCAAAATTCCTAGAGCTTGCACTAATTGAATTATAGTATACATATTTTCTTCATTTTGAATCTTAAGTTGTTTCATATTCAGAAACATATTCAAAAAACTTCCTTGGTTATAGGCATGTGTAGGTTGTTAGGGATCTTTTGTCTTTCTGTTTGCTTTGAAGTAGAAACTTTTTTAATGGGTCGGCTCATTCAAAGGACAGAAGGCAGAACCATCTAATTGATTTCTATTTTGTATGCTCCAAAACTTACAGTATTGTCTTAGAGTGTGCTTCCGATGACCATTTCAGATAAACTTGCTTTTTCCTGTATAACCAGGTCACCAAAGGAGCAAACGCTTGTACAAAGTAGCAGGGAATGCCACTGTGAGTATCAGGTTAAATTTAAAGGCAAAATATGAACATGCAGGTAAAGAGAAGAGATAGATGACATTTTAATGCATACAATTACTAAAGACATACAATATGTGATTATGTTTTACCTTTTTGTTTCTTAGGCTATTGGAAGAAGAGGCCTTTTCTTGCTAATGTATCCTCTTGATCTTCACACAGGTTTCCTATTGTCAACAATTAAAATTGCTTTTCCTATAGCCTTTCCAATAAAAAAACAGGTGAGCTGATTATTTCTGTTTCAAGGAAAGACTAGATTTATTTGAAATATAATCTTATATTTTATATCTGTTGTGAAAAATGTGGATATATTCCTTTTCCTTATATTTTTATTATTTCTATAATATAATACAATTTGCATTATATTATAACCCCCTCCTGCACACATGGGAAAATCTCTTACGGAAGACCCAGCACCCGATCCCATCTGTCCCCCATACCCTAGCTCACTATCTAATTCTTCTGAATATTTTTGAATATGTTTTATTTTTCTTTTTTTAAAAAAATTGTTTTGTCACCTTGTATAGAATTTCCATCCTGAACTCAAATAACCTTCCTCATTTCTCTTTCCTTGAAACTGATACATTTCTTCCCTAAAACTTTCATTTTAATTAAATGGTGAGTTGGATGAAGCACTCTTACATAAAACTTTCCCTAACTCTATTTCTCATCCTGGTTATCCTCTAATCTTTAAATCTAAACTACATCAAATTTTTAACATATATTGAAGTCCCTATAAACATGTGAATGGCATTAAAAAGTAGTTGGGTCTTCACATTTTGTGACTTCCGTATTGTGCCACTTATTCTCAGAAATGCAAGACCTTTTTTGGGGGAAAAAATCTGACCATGGGAAAATATTTGGCAACACTGTAGGGCCTTTTGAAGACTGTTTTCCAGTTTGTTATCATTGATTCATTGCTATAATGTAATAGATAGTGGATAGATAATAGATAATAGGTAACATAATGTGTAATATAAACATATATTAAATAATGTATAATATATAATATGTAAATACAGATAAAATTGAACATGCTGACCACATATTTGAGTCCTGGCCAGTACCTGTTTCTCTTAATATCAGACCTGTGGGAGCAATGGTCTGTCTCTTCAGTATCAGGATATAGAGCCTCATTGCTGTTCTGGGTAGCTAGATATATCCCTGTGAAACTGATGTAAAGTAAAATGCAAAAGTAATGGTGAGATCATTTTCTTCCCTTTCAAAACATAACAGATGGGAAAATCTCACTTTTCTTCAATTCTTTTTCCTTCCTGACTCCACTTTTGTCATATACAAAATATTTCATGAGATTTCTATTCTGTGTAACTGTAGAAACTCTTATGAGTAGCAGGCAATGATGATTAGCTGATAAAAATAAAAGCTGGTATAACCTGCTCCTTCTAAGTGGGGCTATGAATAATAAAAATATGATGCTGTACTTTAGTTAATAATGGTAGCTTTTTGACACATGAGCACAGGACAAAATTAATGTAGCACAAACCTGTGCAACTACAAGCTAGAGTACAACTAATACTCTAATAGTCTAATGCATAATTGAGTTAATTAAAGAAATGGGTTATCCAGGGAAAATTTCTACTAATTATAAACCATTAATATTTCCATCCACAAACAAACTTTAACTCTTTTAAAGTTAGTGAAAGATTCGGCTACCATATTTATTGCACTTACATGGACCAAAAGGGAGCCTGAAATACCACTGTTAGTATTACAACTTACTGACTGATTGTTTCCTGAAGTGTCATGCATTTCAGAGGTGTTTCAAAGGAGCATCTTGCTTTTCAAAACTTACAGCAGAGCACTAGTGCTTCTCAGAACTCTACATTGCATCATCCAAAGCTCAAATTAGTCCAAACACTAGAAGTAGTCTAGCTATGGTAATACAAGCTAATTCATTGACTAATTTATCTTCCTGAGAGAGAAAATTAGCTCATGTGCAGCTGTGGGCTACTGCATCTACCAGAACTACCTTATTAAAGTTACTATGCAGCTCTCTCTGATGTACTTCAGTCTGTGATGCAGCCATACCTAATGGCAAGATTATTCCAGTTCAGCATGAGGAAAAATATCTTTGTTGTAACAGGATAACCACTTATGCCTTAGAGTTCTTGCCATTTGAGTTGCTTGTTTATAGAGGATGGCAATGCATGGAAGTTGCTAGTTGCTAGAATGATTTTCAGATGTATTCAGTGTTATCCCTTTATATTTTCTGAGTTGTGTTCCCCTCTTTCTTGCCATTCTCTTTCCACTTCAACAGATGAAATGTGATGTGAGTTACAAGAGGTACTTCAGATAAGAAAATACCAAGTTTATGTGATTTGACCCCTGGCTGTTGCTGTTTTTCTAATTCAAGTATTTATGGTCTAGGAACATCTATATACACTTTTGCCAACCTGAAAGTTAAATGGTAGAAACACAAATAAAACAAAATACACCTAACGTGACAGCATTATGAAGTTGAATACTCAGTGGACCAAACATACATTTCCCAGGTTTTAGAAAGATGGGCAGCTTACAGTGGAAAATTTACATCTTGAAGATCTTTGATAATGGAGTCACACATCAATGACAGCGTATTAATGAACTGTGCTTTAAACATTAAGTTAATGGGTGACAACTCAATTCAAAGGGGAAAAAATCCTGAAGTCATTCTTTCTATTTTTATTACCGTGTGCAGTGACTGCTTATAATGTTGAAGAAATGAACACTCTACTCCATTTTTAGCTGTTAACCACATTTATTAAGAACCATTAACTTAGACTGATGGAATTTTTTTCAAGAACACCACAGTGCAGATAACTTGTTTTGTCTTAGGCTTTTTTTAGCAGACTTTTTATAGATTTCCTTTTTCTACTCACCCTCATACCTATTGCATCCTCTTGAAAACTCATAATGACAATGGTTTAAACTAATGTGAAAAGGGTTTCAGAAGAATGCCTTTGACCAAGTCTAGAAAGTAAGTTGTAGCATTTTCAGTGACTTTCAAAGCTACTTGACACATAGGCAACATGAAAGAATGTCTTTATTGCTGTAGTGGGTTGACCTTGGCTAAGGGCCAAACACCCACCCAGCTGCTCACTCACTCCCCCTCTACAGGATAGGGTAGAAAATATGATGGAAAAGCTCTTGGGCTGAGAAAAAGAAAGGGAAATTACTTATCATTTACCATCATTGGTGAAAGAGACTCAACTTGGTGAAAATTAATTTAATTTATTGCTAGTTAAAATAGATTTGGGTAGTGAGGAACAAATACAAAATTTACAATAACACCTCTCCCCGTGTCTTTTCCCAGCCTCAACTTCAGTCCTTCACTTCTGACTCCTCTACCTTCTGTTCCCACCAAGCAGATAGGGATGAGGAATGGCAGTTACAGTTAAGTCAGTCCATAACAGTGCCTCCCTGCAGCTTCATCCTCTTCCTCGCACTTTTCCCCTAAACCTGCATGGGCTCTCCATGGGCTGCAGTTCCTTCAGAAACACCTAACTTCTCCCTCCATGAGCTGCAGAGGAATCTCTGCTCCAGAGCCTGGAACATCTCTTTCCCCTCCTTCTCTGAACTTGGTGTTCCCTCTCCTGTTTCTCAGTCTTTCCTGCCCCCCTCCTGCATTTTCTGTCCTTTCTTAAACATATTTTTCCAAAGATAGCACTCCCATGGCTGAGGGGCTCAGCTGTGTCCATTGGAGCCAGCTGGAACCAGCCATGTCCAGCATGGAACAGCCCCAGCATCTTCTCACAGAGACCACCCCCACAGCACTCCTGCTGCTGACATCTTGCCACAGGCACCCAATACAATTTCTTTTTATAAAATTTGCTAAAAAATGAATGCAGTTTTTTATTATATTATTATTTGTTCATTGCAATGGTAAGACATTTCAGAATAAAAAGATTAGGTCCCATTCCTCAGTCATGCCAGATATACCCATTTTCCCTCACTGCCTTCAGCAGAATTGCTCTTGATCAGACTCCCCCTGAGGAAGAGGATGGTCAGGCTCCCCAGCCCTGGGTGTGCAGACCTGCATGCCTATGATAAATTCTTTCAGCAGTATGAATACAATAAACCACTTAGATTGTTCACTAACATGTTTTGGATGATACTATTGGTTTCTTCATGAATTTTACTGTGGTGTAACTGTCAGCAGTCATTTTTTGGTCCTCACTTGTGAACAGCAAAAGCAGAGCAGAAACAGATCTTTTGTCATTAAGAATCAATTTTCTGTCCTTTAGTTATACAAATTTAGGACCTCTCCAATCCACTTAGGTACTAGCCCCAGCCTCAGTTTGGGGGAGGGGAAGAACAAGTGTGACAAGGAAGAAAGAGAGTAATCCAGTCAATCTAGGATAACTGCTGAAGCTCTCTCCTTGTCAGGTTTTGTAGAAGGTGGTCCTAATCTCCTAATCTGGGCACTTCTTTGCTAAACTGGTAGGTGACTGAGGTATTTCCAGAGTGCCTCAGTCTGCTTTAGTTAGGATGTGAATTCCAAATGCCAAAACTAGGCATATAATGATCATTTCTCTATGTATCTACCTACCTATTGTACAACATATTATATATGTAATTAGTATTTCCAGAGAGTGAGACAGGATCATAAAATGAGATGGATCACTATGTCAAAGTACTTCTTTCTTGCTTCTTTAACTGTAGGAGATAAAGATGATTAATCTTATCTACCACTGAATGTATATAGAGTTAACAGGAAATAATGGATGCCCATATTGCACTAAGTTCCAATCCACCTAGTTCTCTTTGAAGACACCCAGATTCTGTCTAGCAGGTCAATTGTTGGAGAAGTCACCCTAAAAGACAGGGAAATGGATTCCAAACACTCCCCAGCATGAGGGGGAAAGAAATCGAACCTGCAATTCTCTTATCCCAGGAAAGACCATTAGGTAGCCTAGTTACCTGTGTACATCAGGCTAATTGGTCACTAGGAATGAAAGACTGAAATGTTCAGGGAAGCAGCAAGGAAGACGAACTTTGAATTTTGCATATTGGCCATAGCACAGGACAGGGAGACTGTGTCCTGGCTTTGTCCCAGAACACAAAATAACTTTTAACAATTCAGATAATGGTCTAATGTAATATGCTCAGACATGAAAGTCATCTAGAATTCCATTGCTGCCCCAGCTGCTCATGCCAGGCTCTCTACATACCTTTTTGCTTGCCTATCACCCTCGATACAGAGAAGAGGTGGTGGAATGGGAAGTCACCTGGAACAACCATAATCCACCTGATAAACCATTTGTATGGCTTGATCCAAGTTACAAATACCAGGTATTCCACTTCTTAGGCAATGAGGAAGCCACTATTAGTAATTACCACCCAGTATCACTGTGGGTTTCCCAATGTTCAACTCTTCTATACTTAGATGTAAGGAAGAAAGACTGTGGAGCTTGGGAAGGGAAATAGGTTGTTATCTCCATAGGAAAGGCACCACTGAACACACAGGTGCTTTTACCATGTAAATGGTCAAGGAGCTTTTGAGGTAAGTAGTGAACTGTTCAACATCTTTAAGTGATTAGACACTTCTGAAGAGTACATAGTCTGAATATGTTTGAGATGTAGTTTATATTTATATGTAATGCATCCTATCCAAAGCATAAAGAGAGAAAATCCAAAACCATTAAGATTATTATTTTTGAGAGAATTTTTGACAGTTGGAAAAATTAGTTATCCTTAATAAATATGATCAAGTAATTCATAAGAACATAGCACTTAGTAAAATTTTATAATTACAAAAATAAAACAAAACCTGATACATACTTTGATAGAGTTGGTTTGGGTTTTATTTTTCAAGTCATCTCTTAATTTGAAACTAAAAGAAAAGTACAGTGGCTCAAGTTAGACCAAAGAAATCTAGGTCACAAAGATTGGGCTTAGCTGCCTAAACTGAATTTGTGGTAGAACATAGATAAACACTTTCAGTCTTCGAGCAGTATCAATATGATCTTAACTTTCTAGAGCATCTATGTGATTTTAACTATATTATCTATTGTCTCCTGTGTACTGATAGACCCTGAAAAACTCTTCTTTATGATACACATTTTTGCAGGGCTACTGCTTATTCCCCATTAGTTCACAGTTCTACCATCTTTATTGAACAGCACACCTATAGCTGTTGCAGTATTTTTCGGTTGTTGTTACTAATTGTGATGTCCTTAGCCCTGATGCTCATTATTTTTTATTTACAATCTTAGCTTTCTTCTTATCTTTTTCTGTATTTCTTCTCATTTACCATCTAAGTTGTGATGATTACAATTTTCATTTTTATGCAGTAATATATTGCTTTTTCGTTTATAACAGATGTTTTAACTTAGCCACCAAATGGGCATTTAGTCAAAGTTGTCTTCTTCCTTCATTACCTTTCTAATCAGCCATCTAATAGTTTCTTCCTTGGGGGCCAAAATTTTCTTGAATTTTCTGTCTTAATTTTCAACTGCAATTAATTTCACTAATAAAATTTCTAGTGGGTCTAATTAGCTCTTTTAAACTAGGAGTTAAAATATTTCTATTTTTCAAGTTCCTATTTCAACATGTTGTAAACAGTAAAAATTCATTTTAAATGTTTGAAGAGCATATACAATCCCACACACATATTATTCCGCTGTAGATTGAAACACATCTTCAAATGGATTTAAATGCATAGAAAAGCATACCTCAAAACTGCCTTAAGTAGGCCAGAATGTAGCTTGCATATATGGGCTTTCTAAAACCAGAGTTCAAATGCACATAAATTGCATATTGAAATATCCACTAATTAGTAAAGTGATGTTTCCTATACAAAGTATGTTATAAAAATATCTTCCTGGTTTGGATATCTGTCTGTAAGATACTACTGAAAATGCAGATTTATAAAGAATAAAAATGCATTTTACCCAATCCACAAGCTATACAATAGACTTATTATGAATTATTTTGCTATTGCTGCTTTTCTTGTCTTTGATTTTCTAACTGATCTATTACAAATGCCCTGTGTCATTTTGTTCCTCCATCACATCATGTTAGGAGTCATCATAATACAACATGACTGATTCATTTGAAAACTTCAAAAAGATAATGTTAGTGAAAAGTGTGGTTAAAGCAACTCTGGTTTGGTTTAGCAAACTATTCAGTCACAGTGGCTTCATGCTATCTTTTGTTTTCTCAATCCACATAACAACTCCATGGTATTGAAGGTCACTAATAATTTTGCATTCATCTATCACTTTGTAGGCTCATGATTTGACCAAGATAGAAAGAGAAACCCTCGAAAACTGTATTTCCGTACTAAAACCTGTATCACTTTTTCTATTAACAGTCTATGTGCTATTTATTCTCTGATATAAAATATCTTATATAGAGACATACACAGAGGAAATAATGTTTTTGCCAAAAATAAACATTACTGTTAGGAAATTTTTAGACTAATTTAGTGATTCAGTTATTCATCATACATTCTGTACACAAGTGGTTTGATTTAGGAAAAGAATCCTATGACATAAATATTTTCCCCAATAATTTCATATAGATTGATCATCATCTAACATCATACTAGATTTTTGTAGCTCAAGGATGAAGGTATTTAAAAGCTATATATCAGAACTGGATACACATTTGTGCCATTGTAGCAATTGTAAATGTAGTAACAGTTAATCTGTTATGTACAATACATGACTAGATAGATCCCCATTGTTGAATCACTTGTCAGAAATAAAATTTGTCTTAGGAAACAGAGGCAAAGCTGGTAATACCTAAAAGTCTCATTATCTACTGAAGCCCAGTATTCAATGCCACTGATGTTCATAATTCCCAGTTCACCTGCTCTTTAGCCTTGTAGCTGCCTAAAGACTTCAACTGTTTAAGGACATAACAATTTTATTTAAGAGTACATTCAAGCCTAATGTTAAGATCAAATTGTCCTGGCACCTACATTTTAAACCTGAACACTTCTATTTTGGGATACATGAGTATGAGTATGCTTAAAATTTTCTCATCACTCTTAAAACCAATAGTGAGATCTTAGAGCACTATTAGGGGGGCAGATGCTCCTAGATCTCTATGATTTATGAAACAGACATGAACTGGTCTTACCCTTTCCGTAAATGCCTTTAACACTGGATATCTGCTGTAGGTGTTCCTCTGGCTAATGCAGTTGCATTTGCTGTAATGTGTTTTGGTGTTGACTTGATCACAGACAGAATGAGAATTGTTCTATGGCTAGGTAGTACGTGCACCACCTGATAGACCCAGGATACAGTGATTTTCTATGGGGTGTTATTAGGATTTCCATGGTTTTTACCTCACAGGCAACAAGCCTTCTTCATGCATAATATATATATGCTAACACAAGCATTCCCATAACTCAGGATTCCCAATCCTCCCTGAGAATTTAGGTCCACATTTACAAATCATTTAGGCTTCATAACTTTGAGTGTTATAGCACCAGCTCCAAGAAGGGAATTCACAAACCTGAACTAATTGCTTTGATTTCCTAAGCAGCGCAGGGGAAAATTCACCATCTATAAAGCCTCATTACCTAGGACTGAACAGTTTGCATGTGACAATGCCTAGGCCAGACAAGAGAGCCTAACAGGCTTTTGTTACCTCTTGCACCTGTGATAAATGGCTGTATGAGTCTGAGATTTCAGTCCCAGCTGCCTTCCTGGGTGGAGGTGCTTGTGGTAGGCTGAGCAGGGAGCTGGCCACGGAGCTACCCTTCACTCTCACCCCCAAGTCAGAGGTATGTTAAATTCCTTCCTCACCAGGAGGGAGTTCAAACCCATACTCTCTACTTTCCAGGATAGCATGCTGATCAGTGCTGGGGCTTTTCCTCTAAGCTATTGAGCTTTCAGTAGTTGTGGCATTTTTCTCAGTTGCAAAAAGCAGTGAATTCTTATGCTGAGGAAGATGTGTCTGCATCTTCTGTATTCTTGGCAGGATCTCAAATCAACATGAAGCTACTGCAAAAAGCAAAGTATTTCCTATTATATCAGACAGGTACCTAAGCTTGGGCTGTAGGCATTTAGGGTTGTTCAGCATCTAACTATTACAGTGTTATTTTTTTCACGCAGTATAGGTATTTAAATTGCAACAGAATGAAATGTTTTAAGTCTTTCCACTTACACACACTTCAATACAATTACTAGCACTGTTTGCCAGCACTAAGGACAGCTGGCAGTATTAAAATCTTTCGCCCTTCAAAACAAGGAAACTGCCTCAAAACACCATATAGTGAATGGATCTCTTAAGTCCCTGGCCCACATTAACCTTCAAGCCGTACCAAGAAATTATTTGGAAAAATACCTGACATAGAACAACATCAAGCCTGGGACTGTGGTATGAGTTTAACAGTACAGACAAGCCAAGGCTGAACATTCCAGTATGCTCTCAGATTCTGCCTGATTCACTGCTTTCTATGGGCATCATCCTTGTAAATCTGAGATAGGCTTTAGAGCCAGAAGCAAGCAAGATAGAAGAGGAACAGAAAGTGACACCAGAGCAGCACTAGAGAAAAGAATAAAATCAGGGTTCCTGAGTTACTGGCAGCATCCTAAAACAAGCAGTATACTCTTTCTGACTAGTTGTCAATGCCTGAGTGAAATTACCACAATTATACAGCAGCTAGAGGTAAATAATCAGGATTTTCGGGTACACAACAGCTTTCATATTAATGATACACAACACCACTATAAACTTAAATCCTTTTAAAATGTCAAACCTATTTAATTTGTGATGGAAGGAGTATTAAACACTGGTTATAAATTATCCCTGATTATCTGAATGGGAAATCTATGTGGTAAGAGACTGAACAATCATGGTTAGTTCTTCAGAGTCTTTAAATATGGGGCTGTCTAAAATTAGTACTTCAAAGAGTATGAGCATAATTAAATATTCTTTTTGTTTAGACAAATAGGAATAGAATAGAGAGCATTAAAGCAGGAATATATATGTATATATTAATCTGTATTAATATAGTGATCACTGTGACAGTAATGCTTGATATGATCAAAGCTAAAAATGACTTCCAGCAGTTTAAAAGGACTGTATTAATAGCTTTCTATATTACTTGCAGTATGTGCAATTGTGGAAAACAAATTAATACCCTGTAATGAAGCCTTGCCTATGCGGCAAGGACATTCATTGAATTTCTCCATTAAAATATTTACCTGGCATTTCAATAAATCTGGAAATGTGTTGTAGCATTGAAACAAAAGTGGTAGTAAAAATGTTTTGAAATAACTTATTTTTTCTACGAGAGGATATGCAAGCTGAAGCAGAAAAAATAATAAAAAAAAAGTAAATGGATGTTGAAAAGTACTTTGAAATGAACAGAACAGAATTTATTTTAGTTAAAGTTTCTTGGCTAAGTTGAAAAAATAATGAGATCAATTACGGTCAAGTATCATGACCATTGTAAAGCCTATGAAATCCAATGCTGATTTTTAACCTTACACCCTTAAATCAATTTAATCTTCTAAATGCTAACATGGGGCCTGACCTTCCCAATGACTTCAGTGAGTTTCAGAGACTATAAAATGAATTTACAAGTTTCTATCTGATTGATTCTGTGACATCTTTATGTTGGTTTAAGTATATTGGTGCCACTCATGAAGTAATAGTGCAGCAAGAGAAGAGGATATAGAGAATAAATGAACTTTTCTGAGTTCTGAAAAGGTGAGTTACTGCTAATCAAGCCATGCTTGACCTAATTCCTGTTATTTTTCTCTGCTACTGATAATCAGACTGGAGTAAGAATAGGTGGAGAATAGTTAGCATTTCACATATTTCTTAGGTTTGAGTCTAATCAATCAGTAAAATTATTTCTGAGTTTACTTCAGCAGAAAACAGGTAGGAAAAGTTCTGTATTAAAATCAAGGAAGCATCCTTACAAGGTAAAGCATCCATACTGACTATGTTTTCCTCATGTTGCTTTGAAGAATATGTTTGGCACGTATTTTCTCAAGATAATGTCTTGAGAGACACTCCAAAAAACACTCCTCTTAGCTGCTTTTCATAATCCCCCCCCCTAATTGATTCACATATTAAATAAATAAGCTATTCAACAATATGGTATTCCATTGTTAAAACACTGTATTGGGTTTGTGTGGCAAGGTTTTGGTAGTGGGGGCGTTGCAGGGGTGGCTTCTCTGAGAAGCTGCTGGAAGTTTCCCCCATGTCTGATGGAGCTGATGCCAGCCAGCTCCAAGATGGACCTGCCGCTGGCCAAGGCTGAGCCCATCAGCGATGGTAGTAGAGCCTCTGGGATAACAGATTTAAGAAGGGGAAAAAAAACCTGTTCAAAAGCAATTGCAGCCAGAGAGAGGAGTGAGAACATGTAAGAGAAACAACCCTGCAGACCCCAAGGTCAGTGAAGCAGGAGGGGGAGGAGGTGCTCCAGGCACCAGAGCAGAGATTCCCCTGCAGCCTGTGGGGAAGACCATGGTGAGGCAGGCTGTCCCCCTGCAGTCCATGGAGGTC
>JANZLQ010000056.1:19561110-19579969 GCA_026212715.1 Elanus axillaris
ATGTCTCTCCAACTTAGAGACAAGGATGTTGTGCAGGACAGTGTCAAATGCTTTGCACATGTCCAGGTAGATGACATAGATTAATTTATACTGGAAATTAGAATATATGTAAAAAACAAAGCAGAAATATTTTGATACGGTTCCTTGTTTAAAGGAGTGGATACAAGCAACCTGATTAGTTCTTGATGCAAAATTTGATCCATTTATATTTGGGGTGACATTGCAAGGCTGTTTGTAATCACTAGTGTGCTTCTTCCTTTGTGTCTTCATGCTGTCATCATGATCAACAAATCTGAAACAAGGACTCAAATAATTGTCTTTATATATGAAAATGCATTACATTCCATTCTCCATAGGAGATAAAATACAAAATATAAATCCAGTTCTATTTGAGTAACCTAAGAACGTTTTATTAGGAAATAGTGATACTGTACAGTATGTTTCTTTTTCTCAAATATATGAATAATTTATTCCTAAACCTGAGAATGTTCATGCTTTAATCTCTTTTAAAAAAAAGAAAAAAGTAAAAAAACAGAGTAAAGGCAAGGGAAATGCAGGTCAGTGGGGAATGGAGAGAAGGCAAAGCAAGGCAAGGCAAGACAAATGAAGAGGTTTCAAGAAGCATGACTTCTTGGTCTTTCCCAGCTCAGTGGAGGTCAGTGGGGAAATTGTTTCCCTTGACCTTGCTAGGGATATAATTTAATCTCTACACAACCCATCAGTGAATACTACAACTTTGATTCTTTGCTGTGGATGGACACATAAACTCTGTGTCTTGAATTCATTGGTCAGGTGTAACAGAAATGAAATGGCATCAACAGGTAACTGCTGTATAAACAGCAGCAGCAGTTCAAGATATCAGTGGCATTCAGCTTCTTACTGCTGTCACTCTTTTGGATATCTGAAACCATCTTCATAGAAAATCCAGATTAAGTTGTATGAACTGGATGAAAGACACACATAAAGCACATCAGTCTCAGCTCAGTCTCCGCTGTGACTGTCAACAGAAAACTGGTGAGAAATGTATGGGACAGCAACACCTTAATCCACTTTAATAGCATCAACCACTACCTGTGTTCTAATTCTTCTGTGTAGTTAGATTGGTGCCAGGGAAGATCTAGGTCCAGTTACTTCTGATGTATTTAATTTCTGGGCACTTTAACACTTTTTGACTGAAGAGTATAGCAACCTGAATGGAAGAATTGCTATTTTAATTACAAGAAGGCTACTGAACATTTTATGTAAAATTTTTTTAAAAAGGTAGAAGGAGTACTGTATAATTTATAGATGTATTTCAAAAATGCATTTTTGTGAAGAAGACCCATGTAAGTATCTACTATTCAGACATATCTTTGTTGATACAGCAAACATTAAGCCATTTCATATAAAAGGAAAGATTGCCTCAGTGTATTATCAGGTCAGATATATTGGAGAGCAAATAGCCATGATTGAATCTTTACAAACACAATGCTGCTTATGGAGAAATCAATCTGGATAGGCTATGGTAAAATGAGAATGCATTTAAGCAGAAAATAAAACTTCTTTTTAATTTTTTTGTTTGTTTTTTTTTTAATGGAAAAGAAGGCAACTATCCTTTAATTTTACTGTACCAAGAGACTTGCACTGGTAGCCTTGAGAGAATTCTGTGTAGAAGATATATACCACCATAAAAATGTTAATTTATCCCTCACAAAAACCATCAAAATATGCTGCTCCTTTTCATTTTTCAAATGTGTGAATTCTTTACAGCTATTTCTACAAATGGTTCATGAGAGGAGTTATTGTCCCATTGCTAGCTTGCAAGCATTTATTTTGACTACTTGAAATTGTAACTGTTTTATTAACTTCTGTGCCGTTGATTGGAGAAATCTCAAAAAAAAAAAAAAGCAATTTGCAGTAATGGAAAATTAACCTATTTTTTACTGAACTAAGGCGTACTTAATCAAATTTTCTATGAATATACTTTTCAGTCACTCTTGTAGGCATCTTGCCTGTAAAATGCTAAGGCAAAAAAATTGGAATGCCAAACTCATTTAAAAATACCTATATATGTCCTATCAACCTGCACCTAGGAAAACAAATATCCAGTTGCTTATGAACCACTCAAATGCAGAACAGCTCATGTGACTTTACAGGAACAGACATCCTGTCAGTGAGATATATGCTATTCTTCTTTGCTTAAACAAGCCTTCGAGCCATCAATAATCTGTTAACTTGTAGTAGGCCTGGCTACTTCTTAATTTTCTACTATTTAGTATTTTAGTACTACTTAGTTTTCTTCATAGCAGCTCGTATGGTGCTGCATTTTAGAATTTTGAATAAAACAGTACTGATAACACACTAATGTTTTAACTTTTGCTGAACACTGTTTGCACAACATCAAGACCCTCACTGTGTCTGCCCAGTGAATAGATTAGGGGGTGCACAAGAGGCTGTGAGGGCACCCAACCAGGCAGATGATCCAAATTAACCAAAGTGATATTCTATACCATATGTTGTGGTTTAAACCCAGCTGGTAACTAGGCACCATAAAGCTGCTCACTCATTTGTCCCACCCTGGCCCTAGTGGGATGAGGAGAAAAATATAAAGAAAAGTTTGTGGGTCGAGACAAGGACAGGGAGGGATCACTTGCCAGTTACAGTCATGGGCAAAAAACAGACTCAACTTGGGAAAAAATGAAAATTAATTTAGTTTACTACTAATTAAATCAAAACAAGGATAATGAGAAGTAAAACCAAATCTTAAAGCACCTTCTCCCCACCCCTCCCTCCTTTCCAGCTCAACTCCACTCCTGGTTTTCTCTACCTCCTTCCCCCCTAGTGGTGCAGGGGGATGGGGAATGGGGGTTGGGGTCAGCTCCCCACACCTTGTCTCTGCTGCTTCTTCCTCCTCAGGGGGAGGACTCCTCGCTCTTCTCCTGCTCCAGCGTGGGGTCCCTCCCACGGGCTGCAGTCCTTCAGGCACAGACTGCTCCAGCGTGGGCTTTCCCATGGAGTCACGGCCATCTTGGGGGCATCCCCCTGCTCCGGTGTGGGCTCCTGTCTCCCCCGACTGCAGGTGGGCATCTGCTCCCCCACTCCCCTCCACGGGCTGGTGGGGGACAGCCTGCCATCCCACCACGGGCTGCAGGGGCATCCCCTCCTCCCCTGCTCCTCCTCCCCTCCTTCCTCACTGACCTCGGTGTCTGCAGAGGGGTTCCTCTCACATTCCAATCTCCTCCCTACTGCAGGTTTCTCTTCTTAAATCTGTTTTCCCAGAGGTGCTACCATCGTCACTGATGGGCTCGGCCTGGGCCAGAGGCAGGTCTGACTTGGAGCAGGGGAAACTTCTAGCAGCTTCTCAAAGAAGCCACCCCTCCAGCCCCGCCCTGCTGCTACCAAAAACTCTGCCACACAAACCCAAAACACCATATAATGTCATGCTCAGCAATAAAAGGGAAAGTAGGGGATTCTAGGGGGTTACCCATCATTTGATCAGGAACTGGCTGCCCATGTGAGGTGGTGAGTTATTGCCTTTGCATAATTTGTTTTGTTTTGTTTTATTCTCTTTTCTTCCACTTATCCTTTGCTTATTAAACATCTTTTAATATTATTAATATTTTTTTCTGTTAGTTTTAATGACCCCCATCTGTTGGTTTTTTTTTTATTCTTCCTTTCCTCTTCCCCCATCCCACTGAGGGTGGGGGAGGGAAGTAAGCAAGTGACTATGTGGTGTTATCTGCCCACCGGGGTTAACCCACAACATCAGTGTTTTCATCAGACACTTTTTCTTGCACTGGATGAATAACTTATATTCCATTTGCATTTAAATTCTTGTCTAGAATGACTGTTCCCAGATACACTGGACAGATAAGAGAACACACGTTGTTGCTGATGGTATCTTCTAGAGACAAGTCAGATTCACTACACATGAACTGTTTAGTAGGTGGAGTGTGTGCACACATGGCTGTGCGTGTGTACACCTCTACCTCTACCTAAAGTTTTCAGCAACAACTGGGTTATAGCCATTACTGTTTGTCAACAACAGGACAGCCTTCAAACAAAATTTTTCCAAGAAATGTAAACTTGAAAAACACATATTCTCCTGTGTCAGAGCACCATCCTCCCTGTGCTTAAGCAGCAATGACTGTTTTTTCAGTGATTTTTTTTTCCCCAGTTTTTATTAATATTTATTCCTTTAGGAAAAACATGGTCAAACTGGAGCTGTGAGACAAAATATACTCAGAAGATCTTCTAAACCAGATCCTAACAGAAGTATGACTAACTCAATGTCACCACCATCAGAGACTTTTGCAAGACATAATTTCTAGGGAGAAAAAAAACCACCTAGAAAACAGTCTCTTCCAGTTATAAACACAAAAGGGGAGAAAGGATGGGAGGAGGGCAATCTTATCCTACCTAAACTAGGCAAACTGATATAAAAACCTACCAAAAAATTTTTAAGAGCTAGAAGAATCTGTGAGGCCCATAAGGAACTAATTCCCACCTGATTCATTTGGGAAGCATCTGGGAAGCATTTGAGAAGACACTGCAGAAATTATCTAATTTAGCTCAAACAGAAAAGCATTCTGTAACTTACTATTATGTAACAATAGTCCGCTCCTGAAAAAGACTTTGAGAAAAATCATTCTTTAGGATATATTCCCAGAGATTCAGTGTTGCCTGGGAAACTAGTTGCCATGTGTGTTTCTTCTCTTTTCTGAGCAAATGTTGAGTCACATGGATTTTCCATGTGTCAGGTTCAGCTGCTGACTTTTTAAAAGCAGAATGTATCTGCTCAGCAGAGCAAGATCCTACGGGCCTTTACAGTCAGCATTGCATCTGTGGGACTTACTCTCTTTCAATTTGTATTTGATGCTGCTTGCATAAATATTCAGAATTAAGTCTTACATAAATAGTTTGTACTAGAGAATTTTTCATTAGTGTTTTGATGATTGCTTTCTGTTCTCAATTGATTTGTTCTGTTATCTGTGGTATCTGTGCTAATATCTCATAAAAATCTATGCAAGCATTCATTGCTAAGAGCCTAGAAATCCACAAATTCAAAAGAAGCTGCTTGAGACAGAAATGCAAAAAATTCTGGGTTTAGACTGAACTCTTTTCTTGGCCTATTGACCCTTTGGGGACTGAGTACTCAATTCCATTTTGTGTCTGAACTAAATTAGAAAAAATGTTACATTTTCAACAAAAAAAAAGGCCATATTAAAGCTTCTACACACTTCTTTTAGTCACGTCGGTGATAAAAGGAAGACTAGGGAAAATGTGGGCCCTATCCGGAAGGAAATGGAAGACTGGGTTACCTGGGATATGGAGAGGCCTGAGGTACTCAACTTTTTTGCCTCAGTCTTCACCATTAACTGCTCCAGCCATATTGCCCAAGTCGCAGAAGGCAAAGGCAGGGAATGGGAGAATGAAGAACCACCCACTCTAGGAGAATATCAGGTTCAAGACCATCTAAGGAACCTGAAGGTGCACAAGTCCATGGGACCTGACGAGAACCATCCACAGGTCCTGAGGAAACTGTCAGAAGAAGTGGCTAAGCCACTACCCAACATATTTGGGAATTCATGGCAGTCCTGTGAAGTTCCCACTGACTAGAAAAGGGGAAACATAACCCCTGTTAAAAAGGGAAAAAAGGGAGACCAAAGGAACTACAGGCCAGTCAGTCTCACCTCCGTACCCAGCAAGATCATGGAACAGATCTTCCTGGAAACTATGCTCAGGCAGATGGAAAATAAGGAGGTGATTGTTGACAGCCAACATGGCTTCAGTAAGGGCAAATCATGCCTGACAAATTTGGTGGCCTTATGCAATGGGGTTACAGCATTTGTGGATAACAGAAGAGCAATGGATGTCATCTACCTGGACTTGTGCAATGTATTTGACATTGTACCTTGTCTCTAAATTGGAGTGTCCCCATGTCCCCCATGGCAGGGGGGATAGACCTAGATGATCTTTAAGGTCTCTTCCTACCCAAACTTTCTATGATTCTCTGATTCCATGATCAATTGAGTTGCAGATGAGTCAGGCAGCTACTGTGAAAGTTTTGCTTTTTTGATTGTTACCTTTGCTTCTGGATTGCCTACCTGAAAACAGGACAGCAGTAACTTGCTAAGTGATTGTTGTTCACTGGCTCATCAAAGGGGTTTGTGTGTACCTCATGACATTACAAAATATTTCATCAAATGCCAGGAAATGGCTTGCATGATTACCTGGGCATCTAGGGCGATATAAGATTTTTTAGGCTGTAGCAGACATCTGCACAGCAACAGCACACATCTTGTTAAGTACCGGTATCCTAAATTTGTACCTGGAATCTAAGTGGTATACTGCAAGGCATCTAATGCCTCATTATATCTATGTTTATATAATAATTATTATATAAATAATATAAATATAAAAAATAATCCTCTAGATATTTAAGATTGTAGTCAACTTCTAATGATATACTACCAGATACCTACTACTAGGATTCTACGTATAAGAGGAACTGTACTTAAGACAGAAATTTTCTTCCTATTTGACAGCAGCTTCTGAAAAAAAATCACAGAAAAACCAAGACATTCATATCATGGCACATGAAACTGCATCAACTGCTTAGTTCCCATTTCTTTGTTTCAAGAAACATTAGCCAAGTCATAGTTCCTATCCAAAGCAAAAGCAGCATTATTTCTCCTGCATGTTCTTGAAGGTGATTCAGTTTGACAGGTCATAACTAACAAAGTAACTGTTGTTTAAAAAATAAACAAACACAGCGAAATCTAACTGCAGAGGTAAAAAGTTTATTGTCATTTGTGTAAAAAAAATTTATAAAATTCAGCCTCTTATCTCACTGTTTCAGTTCCTGTTATAAGAGTTGTAAAACAATAATGTTGTATTTATCACTGCTATTAATAGCCACTGCTGCGGCTATTATTGTTGCCACATTCTAGCCCATATCTGAATAAACTTTCAAACCTCACCAGTGAGAAATGCAGTGGTGCTGCAGTGCCAGCTGTACTGGAACTTTAGTGCCAGCTGTACTGGTACTTTACAAGTCAAGGTGAGACGTTCAGTCAATTTGATGAAAGACTAAAAATCATACACTCTAAGCACAGAGAAGTTTCACTGAAAAGGCTTTAAACTTACCTGAGCAATTATTTTCTCTTCACTGTAAACATCTGTTCACTTTCTTTGCTAATGTAATGTATCCAAGGAAATCATATACTCTTAAACTGATAATACACTTAAGGTTTACAAATAAATGAAAAGATAAGCAGCATTTCCAAGCACTTGTCTTCTCTAAATCATCAGGTGTCAGGCTGTAAACTGGGATGAAACTTCAGAAATGTATTGTCGACTCCTCAGAAACACTGTTCGTTATGTAAAACAAGAGATTGTAAGTATTTAGCTACAGTGGTATCAATATTCTAGTATAAATGCAATGCACTATAAATGTTATTAAACTCTATTTGTGAGCAATAAAATGACTGGGAATGCTGAGTTTACATTCTCACCTTGTGTTACAACCCTGAAGTCTTTAGCCACAAGTCAGCAGTGCACTTTGCTTGCTTGTTCAGTTCAGGTTCACTAGGACTTAAATATGTGCAGAAATACTTTGTTCAATTACCTAAATCTCGTTTTCAAATGTATTGAAAACCAAGTTTACATTTTTAAGATCTTTGTAATGATTGTGAGCATTTGTAGAAAACAATGCAATAGAACTTCATTATTGGCTTGCTATTTAGGTGCCTGATATACATGCACAGAGACAAAGAGCACTTTTCAAGCCAGATGGCCAAATTCTTAGCAGCTAGAATATCTTTTGGTTTCATTGTTTCCTTCAGATGATCTGCAGTGATTACCTGACTTTAGGCAGTATGTCTGGAGTACAGAAATGTAGTTTGTTTAGAGTATTTGTTGTTTTGTTATTTTTTAACTTAACAAGACTTTCCCTTTCTTATGAGTTTCTCAACACCTATTTTAAGATGGAATGACTCACACTCTGGAGCTCCCATTTCTCACCCTGAGAATCTGGGTGACAGTTCAGAATAAACACTTCCAAATTGCTACAGATAGGTGAGATGAGTTCAGCCTGTTGTAACTGAATGCATTCAACAAAGTGGAGCCATAAAAATACATAACAATGAGGGCTTCTATAACTATATAATGCTTCCAACCAAATCTCATTACAGTCAGGTACATAAATCATTATCCAAAGCATGTCAATATTTTCTTTTGACTTGACAGACAAAAATTTGAGGAACAGTTATACTGATAGCTGCAAGATGTGCACAATCTTGCCCCCATCCAAATTATCTGCTATGGTTCCCTATTAGCAGCCTGTGTGAACATGGGCAGTCATGCAGTTCACATCAAGTGTCAGTATTCTGTAGGAGACAATATTTGGTTTCCTACAGTGCCTGTAAGTGGATGGCAGGTTAAGAACATATGTGATACTTTCCCCTTAATACTCTCCTAGCTTCTGCATATTTTCAGCTCAGAGGATTCCCTGAGTCTGATGCAGTATGTCTGTTTATTAACATTTACTGGATCTCCTGCCAAAATGCTTGTTCAGTCTACTCTGAACACGTGTAAATGTTTTGCCTCCAAAAACTCCCCTGGCAAACTGTCCCACAGGTCTGCCACCCACAGCATGAAGAAACACCTCTTGCTTGTTCTGAGCCTGGCTTCTGTCATCTTCATCTGATAATACCTAGTTCTTGTATTAGAAGAAACAGTGAGCAGTCAATCCCTACCCACAGTCTCTACATCAAGCATGATTTTTGCCTTATTTCCTTCAAATTAATTCTGTAGTCCTTCTAAGAAAGTTATTTGTATAATTGCTGGCCTTCTGTGAACTTTTGCCAGATTTTTAATGTTATTTTTGAGGAGGCCAGAACTGCACACATTAACTGGGGTGTGCATGAAGTGTGATTTTGTACAGTGGCATAATGACGGTCTTTTTTATTTCTTTATTCCTTTCCTTGTAACCTCAAATATATGATTTATTTTTCCACTCCTCACAAGCACTGAGCTGATATTTTCATCTGTCACAAACACAAAGACTTACTCCAATGGCAACTGGAAGCATAGACCGTATCATTTTATGCGTGAAGCTAGGTTTGTTTCCCCCCACATACATTACTTCATATTTATACCCAAAAAACTAACTTCTTTTTTTTTAAATTATTTTTACTTCATCTGCTGTTTTATTACTCAGTCACTTTTTAAGATCAGGCTGCAATTCTTCACAGTCAGACCTCATACTTATTGCCTTGACCTTTGAATTCCTTTATTGTGTGCAAACATGGTCACCTCATTGCTCACTACCTTTTCCAGTTCACTTATGTGTATGGTGAACATTACAAATCCCAGTCTCTGTGGAATACCACTGGCAACTTTCCTGTATATGAGATTTAATTATTTGTTTCTACCTTCTTTCCTACCTTTTAACCATTTATGTACCTATATTAGAACCTGCATTTTCTGTTGTTTAATTTCCCCAAAAGTGTTTTGCATGAGACCTTATGAAAAGCCTTTTGAAAACTGAAGCAGAGTATACCAAGTGTATTATCCTTATCCACAAGTGTTTTGAACTCTTAAAAGAACTTGAAGAGGTTTGTAAGATAGGACTTCCCTTTGTAGAAATCATATTGATTCTTCTCAAGTAGCTTCCATTTATTCAGGTCTCGGCTAATTCAGTGTCAACACACTATTAATTTGCCTGCAGGTTTACAGGTCTGAGCTTCCCTAGGTCACCCTGATACGTTTCTTTTTATAGGATTGTCACCCCATTCGCCATTCTCAAGTCTTCAGGTACTAAGAGTTAGATGAGATGTGTGGTACCTCTATTGTGGTACTATTTCATCCTCAAGTACTCTTGGGCCTTGTTGGTGAATACCATCCAATGCTGGCCATTTGTTAGTTTTACTCTGCTGCTACTTGCCATGATCACCTTCCACTGGTACTGTTACTTCAGTTTCAGGTTGATCTGTTATCAATCCCCATCTCCTAACCCCACAAAATCTTCTAGCATGGGAATCTCTCCAGGTTTTTCTACACTGAACAATGATACAAAAACTTCATTCTCTCCTCTGAAGTGTTGTTGTCCTCTCAGATTATATTATCATTGTTGTGCATGTCTCCAAAGACTATCTCAGGGCCTTTTTGCCCTTGTTGATTTTGATGGTTTAGATTAGATTACAGTTTACATTAGATTCTGTATTTACCTAAGGAAAAAGCCACCAATATTGTCTAGTCATGGAAATTAGTTCCAATTTGAAAGTATGTATGTGACAGTAATTCATTGCCATAGTGCAAAGCACAAGCCCTTCAGTAAGAAAACAAAAATCCTCTTTCCAAATACCTAGAAAGAAATAAGTGCTCCAGAAATTGGAGGAGAAATTACCTTGTGAATTAACAAATATTTGAAGAAGTATTATTTTAATCCCATGTTGTACAATTGCTTCATGTAACAGTAAATCTTTTTTCTTTTTTATAAATTTATTTTCAATAGGACAGGCTACTTGAGATTAGTTTAAGAACATTTAGATATCTTTGACAAGAGAGAGGAAAAAAATGGTGTGTACTCAGGAACAAAAAAAAGGAGAAAAGAAAACAAACAAAGTGAATTTTACTAATTAGTAAAAGAAACAAAGCTTCTTTTCTAAACTCAGCACAAAGTGTTTTTCAGTATCACCCTTGTACAATTGTGCATTGTATTTGGCAAGATATTACTGTCAATTCACATTCAGGACACACATCTTGTGTGCAAGATATAGTCCTACAATGAATTATGAATCCATTTCTTTCCTTCAGGGTTTGTTTTTTGATTTTTTTTTTCTTGCTTTTAAATATTTATTGTAAATGGACTTGGAGAAAAGTGTAGAAATGTCAGCTATAATCTGCTTTTTGCATACTGGGGAAGCCCTAGAATGCAAGTCATCTTTCATATCCCTCTTGCATCCTTCCTGTTGGCCTTTGGAGTGCCTTGGAGCTGACTGAGGAATTTTATCACCCTCCCAATCATTTTGAGTCAACATGTTTTGCTCTTTTACATGCCTGTCATTTCATATGGTTGCTAAGTAAGGTAGTGGCACAAACTGGCAGCCTCAGGAACAGGAATGTTAGGACCAGTGCCAGAATTACCTCTGCTCTGTGATAGAATAACGTGCTATCAGCTACTCCAGTTGGGAACTATAGCTGTCACCTTAAAGTATTTTCTATTAGAACTTCCCTACTGCCTTTAAGTGAAAGTTTATCTGTTGTGGTTTAACCCCATCCGGCAACAAAACAACACAAAGACACTCACTCACTGCATCCCCCCAGCAGGATGGCTGGAAGAGTATTGCAAGGGAAAAAGTGAGAAAACTCATAGATTGAGATAAGAACAGTTTAATAATTAAAATAAAATAATTTTAAATTTATAACAATAGATAATAATAATAATAACAATGAAAATGAAAATAACAGAGATAAATAAACACCAAGAAAGATAAGTGATGCAAATGAAAACAATTGCTCACAACCAAATGACCAATGCCCAGCCAGTCCCCTGGCAGTGGCCCTGGCCAACATTCCCCCCTAGTTTATTGCTGAGCATGGTGCCATATGGTCTGGAATATCCCTTGGGTCAGTTGGGGTCAGTTCTCCCAGCAATGTCCCCTCCCAACTTCTTGTGCCCCCCCAGCCTACCCAGTAGTGGAGTGAGAAGCAGAAAAGGCCTTGGCTCTGTGTAAGCACCTCTCAGCAATAGCTAAAATATCCTTGAATTATCAACACTTTTCAGCGCAAATCCAAAACATAGCCCCATACTAGCTACTGTGAAGAAAATTAACTTTACTCTAGCCAAAACCAGCACACCTCAAGAAGCAGAAGTTATGAAACTTGATGTTCTGGCCTCAGACAAAAGGTGGAAAAAAGTATCAGGTAAAACTGAATAAGCAACATTGGTCTTTGTTCTGAATTAATTCTTACCATTCTCTTAAGGAACTGCCTGTGTTTGAGTGGATCAGGTTCTCTGACAGGGTAAAGTGGGCAAGTTCACTCACATTTCTGAAGCTCTGAATCTTTATAGTTGCTCTGAATTTGGCATAGAACTAGTGCAGGCTTTCACTCAAGCAACTGGAGCTTTGGATCTCAGTAATTGGGATGACTTCAAGGAGGATGTCTGGCAGGCTGTTTCTTTCAGGAGCAAAAATCAGACATTTCCTTCAGAAAATACAGTTTGTTCAGATGTCTAGTTTCCTCAAGATCAGGAGAAGTCTACAGTCAGAAGAAACTTCCTGGCTTATAATTAAAGCCCCTGCCTAGTGAGTGCTTTGGACAAAATATTTATTTGTAGGTAGGAGTTTTGTAGGGGGTCGTTATGTGTTTTGGTTTATGTTTGGTTTTGTTTTTTTTTTAAGGTTATGTTGATGACTAAGGTTATGCTTTCTTGGCCTTATTACTCCATGTGTTTTCCTGGAGTTTCTGTTGCTTCTTTGAGACACACAGCAGGAACTGATTCTACTCCCTGCATTGGTATTTCTTGCTGAACTTCCTAGGCACACTCTTTGAACCATTTGGCAGGGAAAAATTGCTGGGATGAAAAACCACCTTGTTTACGAACACCTGCTACTATGGCTCCTTGGTGCTTGCAGATCCACAATAATTTTATTGAAATTATAGAATATAACTTTGTCATATACCTTGATTTTGCAAACATACTTACAAAAAAAAGTATAATTGTTGAGGCATGGTCTCTCTCTCTTTCACTTAGAGGCCTAGGGAATAATTACACAACACCACTGCCAAAAATCTGAAGTGTTCCTTAAAACTGTCCAAGGAGAGTTCTAGGTAATACCTTACTTCAGCAAAGAGATTTCCTAATCTGTAACCTCAGTAGCTGAGAAAAATACAGTTTGCTAACTCTGTTTTAGCCATGCCTTTAGGTGTATAGAAATGCTTTTACGTAAAAAGTACTTCTAATCCATGTTCTGTCTCTTATATATGGCACATTCAAGATGTCACTTTTCTCTTATAGAAGACAGAAAAAAATGATTCCCAAATTCCCACCACTCTTTCATTTTTCTGCTCATGCCTGACACCATGGCTTATTGCAGGCTCAGTGCCTACAGTCACATTAACTACTCATTTGCATCTGCCAGTTCAGATAAACTTTTGGCCCTATCATCAGTCAAGATGGGAGAAATGAGGAGGAGTGTGTTGATGCACATACGCAACAGAAAGGGCTTCCCCTGATCCCTGTGAGTGCAGTGGCCATATGGTGCATGCACTATTGATCAGGAATGTGGATATGGTCTGCAGAACTTACTGGTAGAAGAAAAAAACAACCAACATGGAGATTCACGGCCTAATTTTTACTATCACTTTTCCAAGTAAAATTAGACTTTGAGGTCTACAGTCTACAGAATACATGGACAGCTGAGTGCGCTGCTTGACAGCTTTTGTGTGCATGAGGCTTAGATCCCTGAATTCATAACAGCCAGCCGCCCAGCAGCTGGGTAACAGTCTGGAGTCTGAACCTAGAGATGTATTTGAGATGATGACAATAACATTAATAAAGGCATTTGAAAAAAAAAGTTCCTTCTGTTAAAAAGAAAAATAGAAGTATTGCAAACTGAAGAAAATGGTTTTACATCTTTAAAGAGCTTTATTATACAAAGGTATTCATAAGCCAGCATGAATCATGACATGTAACAATTGAGTTTTGTAACAGAAGTTCAAATCAATTTAGGAAGCAAGACAAACATGAGCAAATACAAAGCCTTATGGAAAACATATGGATTTTTTATTTTACATGGCTGCACATCATGCTGCATTTTATGGCTGCCAAGGAAAACTCCCAAATGTTATGAGGGAAACAAAAGTAGTAATTTAAATTCAGCCTTTTAGAAAGTGTCTGAGAGATTCCCAGTAAGGAAGTATATTGTGATGTTCCTCTCACATTACATTAAAAAGGCTCTAAAGCTAAAAAAAAGATTAATTCTTGCAAATTTAAAAGGTCAAGAATTTAAAATAAGAGATTGTAGAGGAACCAAAAGCTGAGGAAGGAAGCACCAAACACAAACTCAGCTGTCTACAAGCACCAACAGCCCCGGTAACTAACTGTATTGCATTCTGCAAAGTAAATTTCACAACCACTACTGAGTAGATAGCTGAATAAATGAAAATAATTCTCCTGCAACATGAAGATTTGCATAACTGATAACAGACTGAAGAGTTTTTGGAAGAGTTTGCAAAGAGAATACAGAACCCATTTTATGGCTTTCCCTTAGCATCATAGTTGATTGTGTTGACCAGGTAAATGAAAGGAGTCTGATTAATTCTGGAAGAATCCTACAGGCCTCACATTAAAATACTGCAGTATAATTTACGAATAGAGGTCTGATGTTCAACAGGCTTAAGGATCAAACCTTTTCCCTCCTCACTGACCTGAAAGGATGCTTCTGTATGGGGTCTCAAAGGAAGCCTCATCAGTATTTGTCACTTAGCTCATGCTTGAATGTCCCTGACTGTGTACATAGAGGTTTCCTCAAAATAGCTTGTTTGCTGCAGTGGTGAAAAGAGACCCAGGCTCCTAATGATGAGCCTGTGGTACTCCTGTATCTAAGTAATTATCTGAAAAAGGGAATAGGGACCTTCAGTTCCTGCCTGATGCCCAAGTGATGTAGAGAAGTCTAGCCATGGTCTGGAAACTGGCCATCATGACTTCAATCACTTACTTACCTCAATCATACTGAGTTCATACAAATAATTAGGGACTTTTTGGTACCTTCACCTATACTGTTTGGAAGCCTGTTTGTCAGTCAGAAAGAAAGTTGCAGCTCACTAGCTCTCCCCAAGCACACACTCTTGAAAGAGACTCACAAATCACATTTCCATGGCAACACAGTTTCCAGAGACTCTGCTACAAACAAAGGTAAAATGTTGAACACAGTTCATGGTACTGAATAAGCCAAGCCACTAGCTGTAGCAACCTCTATGTCTGCAGAACTTAGCAATTTTCTCTATTCAGAGTAGGGACAAGTATTAGCAAGACTTGTTCAAGCCTATCCTGTGGCTGGAGAAAGCAAGCAGGGAGCTGATAAGGATCACACCGCCCTTCCTCACACTGAGGAGTTTCACCCACTTCAGGGGTTCGAGGTCTAATCAGTAATGCCTGTATGAGCTCAGAAGGGAACACAGTTAATGCAGGCAGATGGAAGCTTAAGCCAACAAAACCAGAGACTCTGAGCCTTGCAAGTCTGCCCCCACCGCACCTTCTGCAGCATTCACTTAGAAAAGTCTTAGATATTTGTTTGATCTTCCTCCCTCTTCACATCCTTGCGCTCTTTTTCATTTCTGTGATCAAGCCCCATATTTTGTTTTCCTGCCTTAGCAAATCCCCTCACTACAAAATTTCTAAGTAAAATATCAAAACTCTCAAACAATAATTGGTGGCTTTAAAATGGCACTTTCAGCCCTTCACTTTACTAAGTTGTAACTCTCCTGCCAAGAGTTTGCCTGGCCATTTAAATTCCAGGGTTTGCAAGAGAAGGTCCTACTGTATAGCTGAGTGATACCTGGCACAGTGGGATCTTAATATCATACCAGTACTCACTCATAAACACATTTGCAATGTACTCGTATCTTCACAGGTAGAGGAAGGGTTGACAATGCTGTCAGTTGTTCCTACCCTCTCCCCCTCTGCCTTCACCTGCCTTTGAAGGAGGAAAATGAATGAGACAACACAGAAAACTCACAGCCAGCAGGGACAGAGGAGACAATCCCTTACCACAGACTCTCCCCAGCAGACTGTATTAAAAACCATGTCATTTAGGAACATATCTAATCTCATTTTCAAAAAATAGCAAACGTTGCTGAGTCTACTACTTCTCTTGGTAAGTTAGTTCAATGTTTAATTAACCTCACTGCTAGGAATGCCACCTTAATTTCAGGACTGAAAATTACACAGTTCTTTAACTTCCAGTCACTGGATCTTGTTATGCCTTTGTTATTAGCAAGAATGAAAAATGTTTTGGTACTACACATCTTTTCTATGTTGGTTTCTTTTTTTTATACCAAAGTGAAGGCCACAAATGTTGATTAAATCATTTGTTCTGATTTTTCACAGGATATTAAATTTCACAGAGATCCCCTTATGGAGAAGCAAATGATTGTACTTAGAGCAAACTGTACCAGTCCTCAGGTGACCTAACTGCAATTTGGAAGGGAACAGGAATGACTAAGATGTCATGGTCTTAATTCCTGCAGTGATAAAGAACTGCTTGATAATTCTGAGATGAACTATGTCCTATTCAATAGGTGAATGGGTAGGGAAAAAAAATCAGCCTACTCTGTAGGAAAATGTCTTCCAGTCCTGAATGTGACAACTTTTAACCCTCAAGCATGTGGGCAGGACACATACCTGGCGTCACTCTTTCATGCATCATCACCAGCTGCAGCCGAATTATTTTTAATGCTCATTAGAAAGAAAAAAAAAACAAAGGACTGGTATAATCAGCTGTGCACTAGGGAAAAGAATTCTACTTAATTATTGAAACTGATCAGCTGAGGTCTTGAAAGATGAGGTACACTTAGAGTCAATGCCCTAATCAGGAATTTCAAGGATCGTTAGTGTATGGAGGACCATGCAGGCAATTTTCTTCTTCCCATGACCCAGGGAGGAAAGAAACAGTTTCTAAAACTCACAGATTTTGAGGTTTGCTGCCATCTCCATGTTTATCCAACTCAAACCACACACAAAAGGGCACTAACATTTCTCTGTGAAACTGTGTTAAAGCAGATCTTTGTTCACCAATACCAGACCTCACTTTAAAGGCAATCACTTTAAGGTGGATAATTCTTTCCCTATCCCCATGGTAATTGCCATCACTGCCAGGAAACTGCATCTGTTTTTAAAATTGTACTATTTAATTTCACTCTCTAGCCAGTTTTTACATTTTATGCTTTTGTAAACAAGACTGAAAAACCTTTTAGTAATTTGTGTCCCTTCCATGTTTCAGTGCTTTTCAAAGCACAGAGGTCAAGTAATCTCCCAACCTTCTATTTGAATGTGATTTTTTTTTTTACAATTTTTTTCTGCCTCCTGAAGAATTTGTTAGCTTTTCTTGAAATCTGTTCTATATCTGTGTTTGAAGTAGGCATACTAGGTATATTTTACTAATAGTATGTAGAGTCAAGATCTGCCTATTCTGCTACCCTCTTCTATACCAAAGGATCATAGAAATATTTTTGACATTAAAGAGTTCATCTTCTGCTAGTCATAAATGTTGATATCAACTTTTTCTCAGATCTTTACTTTCAAAGACTGAATTTCCCTCCTGCTGATAACCATCTTTATCATTGAAGCTCTGAACTATTACCTCGCCTCTGAATGTATGAAAACACATTTTAGTGCATTGAGACCATTTAGCAAGGTAGTTTTGATCACTTTATAATAATATCTTGCCTTTGTCTTCATAAAAAAATCAGCCTTTGAAATATGCAAGCTAAAGCAGAAAATGCTTAAATCATCACTTTATTCCCCAGCTAAAATAGAGTCTACTTAAAAACGTATGCTGCATGTCCCTATGGCAAATGCCTTGGAGAAAATCCAAGTGCAATGCCAGCATGTACATCTTTATTATTCAAACATGTAATGCCATGAAAAGGAAGAAAAGTATTGTATCAGACAGGACCAAACTTCCATGAAACTATCCTGTAGAGTTCTATCTTCTGTTTCTTTATTTATAGAACTCAAGAGTAACTCTTTTATTACTATCAGATGACTTTTTTTGTGTGTCATTCTTTGTTTCCATTTTAGTCTTCCAGTCCTTTAGTATTTTCCAAGCTTTGCCAAACACTAATACAGTTCTTGGTGTGGCTAGTGCGACTAGTTCCTTTAATGCTCTGATTTGGAAATACTTTGGGGTCAATGATTTGAAAATGTTTGTTTTTAACATACTTTCCCTTACATCCTCCTTTGTCAAAACTGGTAAGTTCTATCCTCATCGGGTCGAGTGTATGTGTCTTCTGACATTCTCCTAAACATGGAGAACTATCTGTCAAATTTTTATACATAGTTTAGTCAGCTTTTGTGGTTTTTTTATCAGCATTTAGCTATAGCCCTCTACCTGACTGCAATATTCATGTTTTAAATTACTTAGAGCCTTAACTCTATTTAGTACTGACACTTGTTGGCTCTTTTAGCTTCCCTCATCAGTCATATACATGTCTTAAATTGTAATTTAAGGCATTTGCCACTTCCTTAACCTTTGGTACATCCATTATTATTGTTAATGTTATTGTTATTGTTATTGCTTTCATATAAGCTTTTGACCACTACTCAGCATGAGTTTCTTACTGTTTTGGAATTGTGTTTTTGGAGTCCATGAGAACTCCTACATTTTATTTGAACTTTTCTACTTTAAATTGATGTTCCCAATCAGCTATGTTTATTTTAGGCTTTAGAAAACTTTTTTTTTCTTTCTTTAAATTTTTAAATGTCTTTAAATAGGTAGACAGAGAGACAAATAATTTTGATCAGTACAAAAGCCTTTATGCAAAGTAATATAAGCTAAAGAATGACCATTAGTATCTAAGCAACTGACAATTTTTAGGTTGATGTTTAACTCTTGTTGGATGTCTTAAAGTAAGATTCATCTCTGAAGGAGGGATTAAGTTGCAAATCAAAACACCTAAATTAAGTAGTTACATTTGAGTTGTAGTCAAAGTTCTTGCCATAGTCAAAAGAGATACAAGTAGTTAAGGGAGCGAGGAGAGCTATTCACCTAATCTAGAGAAGGATTCAGCTGTTGTCATGGTTTAACCCCACCCAGCAACTAAGCACCATGCAGCTGCTCACTCACTTCCACCCAACCCGGGGGGATGG
>JANZLQ010000056.1:19593951-19624705 GCA_026212715.1 Elanus axillaris
TGTACATTCCAATCCTTTTATTATTACTGTTGTCATTTTATTAGTGTTATTATTATCATTATTAGTTTCTTCTTTTCGGTTCTATTAAACTGTTCTTATCTCAATGCATGAGTTTTACTTCTTTTCTTGATTTTCTCCCACATTCCACTGGGTGGGGGGTAGTGAGTGAGCAGCTGCATGGTGTTTAGTTGCTTGCTGGGGTTAAACCACGACAATCTTAATGGAACATTATTAAACTCTCTACCTGAACACAACAAGCACCTTCCATTTATTTATCTTATTAATACATTGTCTGCTTTTGATTAAAGTGTATGTACAACAGTTTTCACATTTGTACAGACTACATCTCTACCTTCATGTAGATAACAGGATAGGCAATAAGGAGGTAGTAGGCAATAAACTTACAGAATTTACTGAAAAAAGATTTGGATTTGGTAAGAAGTGACGCTGAATTCTAAGAATTACTTTGTTCTTGTACAAAATCCAGGCTGACCTTTTTCATAATTCTTTTTCTAAAGCAATTTTTATCAGACACAGCATCCTATTTAAATATGGCATTAGATGTAACTTGAATACACAGACAATCCTAAAAATTTCAGTACTACATTAACTGAGAACTTGAATTTGTGACACTTGTATATTGAGAAACAGCAAGCTATGGGAGTCTAGAAGAGCTTGAATACCTTTGTTTCCGAGTTAACTTTTCTTGTTTTAATATAGGAAACAGCTTTTTCCGCGTTACTACAAAGGTCAAAATATTGAAAAATACTCTGAGAACATTAACTTGTTATGATTCTAATAGTTACCTCAGACACTGATGAAAATAACAGCGATTTCCACAGTTCTGGAATGTTTGACTGCATTTCTAATACAGATATCCTACCTGTGTTGCCAATGATTTCGTAAAGAAAAGTCCTTGCTTCTGCTTTTTGATGATTAATCACCTGACCTAAACCAAGTTCTTTAAACATTGACAGCAACAGTTCTTGTTTATCTAGCTACCAAGCTCCCAACTTCCCTTTTCGTTCAATCATTCAAATGTAGAAAAGGTGATGTACTGCTTAGATGTTTGCAGTTTTTGTGTTTAATGCCATAAAAATGCAAGAAGGCCCCAAAACACATAAGCTGTCACTTACACAGTTCTGTGTATCCCTTCCTTAGTATAAGTCTGGAAATATTAAAAGGCAAGCCAAATGGCTTTCATATTGTGTATATTTAAAGAAAGCAGATAATGAATTTTCTTTGATCTGGAAAATGTTCCCTTGTTACAGTAAGCTTACAGCTCTAATAGCTGATGTTTACAGGAAAGCACGAAAAGTCTGATTATATATAAAAGAACCCCAAAACAATCAGGAATAATAATAGTAAAAAAAGGTGTTTCCATCAGCTTCAGGAAATAAAAATCATCCAGAGTAGTACCTTTAACATTTTTGTGCACTTCTTCCGCAGTGTAATCCACAGCTTACAGGAAAGCAGAGATATAAAATCTTGCCTGAGGAAGCTCTACAAAAGAATCCAGATGTGCTAAAACCTGCCCTTAGCTGTAGTATCAATTTAAGGTTAAGATCAGTGTCTCAGTCTTGCTCAGACTACCCTTGACGGATAACAAATTATTTTTCTGGGTATATGCAATGTGTGTTTGACAGGTACACTCTGCTGCAGGCTGCTCTACAGAAATAATTTGCTTGAATGGCTGTATTTCATAACTTCAGCTACTACCGTTGGGTTTTGGTGGGGTTTTTTTTGGTATTTCATGGTTGGACAATGTGGATATGTACATTTTTTCTGAAATAAAAGTATTTTCTTAGTTTTTATATGTCAATAAAAATACTGTAGAGAAAGAACAACGTAAACCTTACCTGCAACAGATAACAGCTTTACATGACAAAGCCAAATCCAGGAAATACTGTCTCACTCCAAATGTCAAAGCATACTTCAGAGATTTACCATCAATGATGAGAGCAAAATCATTTTCCTTCCTTAAAGCATCACCAAGAGTACTACAATGATGGCTAAGTGTCTCTCTTGTTCCCTGTTACACAAAAAAATTGTGTCCATTATTTTTAATTCCTACTGTTCTTAAGTGCAATTTTTTTTTTATTTCAGTGTGATCAGAAACACTGGCATTTCATTTTTTGAGGAAATTACCTCTTGATTATGCTATCAAATAGACGATAAAAAATGAAAAAAAAAAAGTATTTGCAACAGCTGTACTATTAGAAACCACAGTAGAAATGGTGCATAGGATTGCTCTCGCACTCTGCCAAAAAAAATATATTATTTAGTAAGTTTTCTGTATACCTATGCAAAAGAAGGTTCACATATATAGATATCAGAAGAAACAATTTCTGTTTGCTATTATATAAAATGGTCCTAAACGGTTAGAAGAAAGTAAAAAACAGAAAGAATTTATATTGTAAGTACATGCATTTTAACTGATAATTCTAACTATCACGTTAGATATGTATTTTAAGATAAGCCCATATCAACTACGTATTATATAAGGGATCATATTTTGTATTTTCCAGTTGCTCAGGACAGTTTGAATCACACTTACACAAGTCACTATTCTGTGATCCAGTACCGAGAACTTCAAATTACTTTCAGTAGACAATACATTAATGTGTATTTATGCAGCTGGGCTTCACTGCCTGCTTTGGGAAGGTCACTAAATATCTAGTTATTTAACAGTACAGCTCTAACATAGACTGTCAAAAAGAAGAAAAAAACTGCTTGTTGCATTTCTTTCCTTTTGAATGGCCTTCATAGAGCTACAACATACTCTATTTCCTGCTTCACAGTCCAGAAGCAAGAAGCATTTTAGAGTAGAAAGGAAGATGAAGACAAAACTTCTGCTTATAAAATATCGGATATGGAAACCAGTAACATCCTATGACCACAATGTTCCTGTACTTTTCTACAAGTTTAGCAACCAAATAATCGTGCTACTTCAGTGATGTCAGGCATATGTAAATAAAATTTGGTGTAACCACCTAAAAATGAAACACTGAGAAGTAATTACAAGTCTCAAAACTCTCTGAAATTAAATTAAATATACTGCTTTTCCTTTCCCACCCAACTTGCTCCTCCAACTTCCACACACTGTTGTGCATGGTTTTTGTCTACTTTGCTTCCACTGGCCTTCTAAAGATTAATTGGTTTACATAAAAGATGATTAGGCTGTTGGGGAATTCTGCACCTCAGGTTTCCTGGCTCTCCCCCCATAGAAACTGCAAGGAAAATGAAGTGCCACTGTTTAAAATTACATGTTAGAAAGTCTTTAAAATGACAATAACTTCTGTAACTATTTTCCAGAGCATCTTCTCTCATTAAGAAATATTGCACTGTAAAGTAAGTATCAATTTTTCTCATCCCCATGGACTATTTAGCTTCTGACTAAATTTAAGCAATGCAAGAGCCTGAAAATTCATATTCCTCTCATCTATTGTTTCTTCTCATGCATGCAGTAAAACCTCTTCTGTTTAAATTGACCTTAATTTTTTATCACAAACAGACATGCCATCAGGTAGCTCCAGGCATGCTACATATTCAACCCCCCCCCCCAAGACAATACGAAACACCTACCCCAACTATAAAACTGTCATATTTAAAATTCCTTTGTAGGCTTACATGTAGTTCTATGCTGAAATCCAATGCCTTAAATTAAAAGCAGTATCAAAACGTCCCTTATTCACTTCTACACCATTTCCATTAAATATTTCTCAGTGAAACTGAATGGTAATCAAACTATTTTCTAGTTTCAGTTTAAGTATTAAGTACACACTTAAAAGAACAAGGTTATGTTATGATTTCTTTCTGAGTACTGCACAGAAATTTAGCAGTCCATTAGATTAATACGAAAGCAAAATAAAATACAGTGTTCTTTTATACAACTGTAAGAACTTACTAACAAATCCTCATTTTGTTTGTGAAACTAAGCAGGTGTTCATGGGAGAGCAGCCTCAAAACAAGTAATGTTGCAAAAATAGAGATGTCTAAATGCTTCCTGGAAGTCCTTCCAGTTCTATGTCTGCCAATGCTAACTGGGGAGGGGGTAGGGGGTGTTTGGGTTATTTTTTTTTTAATTCCATAAATAAGAGTATTGGTTTATACAAAAGAGGATGTCGTATTTCAGCGTATTCTTTGTAAACTCAGTACACAGAGCTGGGATACAGTCTAAACAAATACATATTTTTTTTCACTCTAACTTCCTCTGTCTTGCATGATAAGGTCATAATAATGACCAAATTGATGAGGTATTTGTTTTGTTAAAACTTTTTTACATGTCTTAGGGACAGGGGACTCTGCCTGTCCCCTGGTATGTTGCCACTGGTATGCAACAGATACTGTACTATTATTTTAATAGCAAGGACAAGAAGCATTCACTTACCACCACTCTTTTCAGTACTGTGAAGAGTATGCAGACCAAGAGAAGCCAACCTTCCTAACTCCTATGAACATACCAACATTTTTACACAGCCAAGAAGCTATACCCATACCTTGCAGAGCCAACGAGGAGAGGACTGCCACAGGGCAACTCTTCTCAAAGATCCTAAATACACAGGTCCCACTACACTGGGATCTGTTTCTTTAAGGTTTCATGGCTGCTCAGTCCCTCCTATGCTGAGGGAACTGAGCTGTCCAGCAGCCCTCATGGGAGCACAGTTCCTCTGTAAGGCAAGGGACACAGCCCCCGTATGAGATCGACCTATGCTGCTCAAAAGCCAAAGTTTCAGCCATATTGCGTAAGAGACAATATTCCAACTAAGTATTATGGCCTCTTGCCAGCTGTTGTTCGTATGCAGAAGGGAAGAAGGAATTGCATCCAGCCTTGCAGCTGCACTGACTCAAGGTTTTGCAATCACAGCAGCCCATCCTTCTCTCAATTTCCTGAGACCTGTTCCACACCTCCATCAGAATTTTCAAGGGCATTTTTGACTGAACCAGTTGCACTAAAAACAGAGACTGACATCTGATTCCAACCACACCAGCAAGCAAAAGGTAGGACACAAGGTATACATTAATCAAACAGTGAAACATGCTGTGGCAGTATGGTGTGTCGTGTCGTCCCGTCCCCAACCCCATCCTGCTGGCAGGAACCAAAACTCCTCCAGGCAGGGAGAAGGGGAAGGAGGAAAAAAAAGCCTAAACACTGGAGGCCGCAGGTTAAAATTTGAACTGGCCAATTGAGACGCACCAGGTACACTGAGGTGACTGTCTTGGCCAATGGGGATTAATGACCACAGTCAGATTCGGCAGGGCTATAAACAGGGTCCCGCTGGAGGACAGGTTGGCATCAGTCCTCCTGGGAGCAGCAGGTCTGCGGTCGGGGACTCCCCCTCAGGTGGGGGCACCGCCCGAGGTCACTCCTGAGGGAGAGAGCCCTCAGCTTGTAGGGGAGGGATATGCGCGTTTTGAGCCATCACTTTAAATCTCAAGGATTCCTAAGTCGCCTGTGCAGTACTAATTCCTCTTACACCATCGTGCCTGTGGTTTTATAAAATGTTACTGGACTTCTAACCAACTCTCACTGAATAATAAATCTCAGCTTTAACTTCTGTTGGATGTGGTTATTTGTGCATCCGTAACACCATGACAAGAAATAATAGATTTTTCATATATGAAGACACCATGCTGACAGAAGATGGAAAGATGGGGGGGGTAGGAAAAAACAGACATTACCTAAATAGAAGCTACCAGATTACCACTAGCTAGATGAAAGAGTACGATCCTTATCTTTGAGGAGTTCAGGTTGTGTGGTTTAATGCAATTTACTGCTTTTCACAAACTTTTTGGATCCAGTTCTCTCCTTTGTTTTGGCAATAATTTGTCACTCAGCCTATCAGATATATAGTGCCTTTTGCTATAGAGTGCCTAGGCTGCTGAACTCCCATTTGCAGATTTACAAAATCTAAACATTTCCAGCTGCTTTTGCCCAGTGAAAGTTATTTATTCCCTAAAATCTTGTATCTTAGCTTCTAACAGAGGTTCTTTGCACCCTTGAATTGTTTCCTGGGGCATAAGTAGATAACTTCAGGAATGTCCACCCCATTGTCCCCTCCAACCTCGTGTCCTGCACATGGAGTTACCTCCTCAGGATGGGGAGGGGGAATTCTTTTCCAATCCAGTCCCCTGCAGCTGACTCCCATAGTTACTTTACCTCAGCTGGTACCCCTGGGATTGCCAGGGAAAAGAATGGGCAGCCCTGATTCAGAGTGGCTCCATCTGTATAACCTGCACTGTATAACCTGTGTAGCAGTGCAAATAAAAGGGAACAGTTTTATACAGTAAAGTAACTTGTGTAGAAAACCTGACATCCACAGTATATATGCATCAGGGGTTTTTGTTTTATTTTATTTGGTTTGTGGGGTAGCTCTAGCCTGGCTCCAGGGACTGAATGTCCATTTGCAGTTGGAGTGCACTGGGTGAGCTCCTGGAGCATATGTGTTATGTAGGTTTTTCAGAGAGGAGTCCAGTTCAGGCACCCCAAGGCAGCTTGACACTATGAGCTGAAGCATAGTAAGTGGGATCAGCTGGGATTTGTTTCAAAAGCATACTAAATATTGAACGAAACTAGAACACGTGTAGATCTGCTCTCTCAGATCTACTGAAAATGGAATAGCAAAAGCAGAAAATCTAAGCTTGTTGCAGGATCCCAAAAGATCACAAGATTAAGACAAAGCAGGAATCCAGTAGCAAGAAACAGTTTCAGGTTGATGTGGATAGACATGGTGGGTCTATTTTTAAAGATAGATTTTCTTGCTGATGCAGGAAAAAAATTATCTATGCTGTTGCAAGCCTTAATCCAACCCCACACATAATTTCAGTGCAGGTACCTCTCTCCACTAAAGTTAAACACAAATTATGTATCTCTATCTGTTGTCCCCTCCAAATATGTCAGTTGCTTTATCAAGTGTAAGAAAGACATGTACATAAAATAATTGCTCTCATCATTGTTGGCTTTTACTGCAGTTCTTACACTTCTACAGAATGCAGCCTGTAGTATCTTGACCCTTAAACCAGATTTTAAATCCTAGCATCACTGTACACCAGTTACCTGATTCCACTTGAAACTAAATATTATCCAACATAACCTTGTAGTAAACAGGTTCTGTTCTCTGACTGTCAGCTTTGCACTATACACCAATAAATCAAAGTATCAAGTCTGTGATGACTGCCTAAACCTTTCATCTCTAAACCTGTACTTAGTGTATCTATAAACCTTTCTTTACTGCTGTCCTTAGCAACTATTCTGTAGTCTTTTTACTCAAGACCCCAAGAAAACCTTTAGTACTTCCTGATTTTGCAATGCTTAATAAAACACTGATGTTAATTAAAAAATTAAATACAGCTGATCTATTAATAATCACATCCACTACTTGACTTAAAGACTCCCTGTTGATCAGTAAGTAAAAGTTTCTTTATGTGAAAGACTAAATTTTGTGTCTCTTGAGCCATTATGTTCATACTGCAGAGATCCGAAGACAAACCATGTTCGTGCCACAATCAGCAAGGAATGTATGAGCACCCAGTCATATAGAAACTATCCTATTTTAACTGTTGGACTTAGTCAGTGGCCTAGATTTGGACAGACCTCTGACTTCAGTTTCTACAGAAAGACCATTTCAGACCCTTCTTCCTCTAAAAGGTGAAACCTTTCTGACTTTCAACTTACATATTTGTGAGGAGGTACAAATATGTTTCCCACTCAGAACTGATTTACACTACACAGCTATATTTAATAAATGTCCACCATTTAGTATGAAATTGTTATCACTTAAACTCTAACATAAAAGAAAATTTTATACTTCATACTCTTTGGTAAACTAATCTGGCATCTTCAGAGAAAGGAGGTGGATACCTGAAGCTGGCTTCCATTACATCAAAAGTCCTTTTGCTAGGATTATAACAGTGAAAGTTATAGATATAAGAAAATGAATTACTGAGATCCAGCAATGGCAATTATTAAAAACTAAAAGTGTAACCTGGGACATAGCTAAATAAGGGCTCATTCTGATCCTTGTTTGGGGCCCTCACAACATAGGGTCCATGGTATCTTCTCAGAATCTAGTAGTGAATTTATTATAGAAGATGAACACTTTTCCCTTCGCAGTGCATGCCTTTACATTCAGTGCTAATCACATGCTATATTCATCACTACATGCAGGCACCATCATGTGCTTATATTACTGGGCAGAGTAATTGAACTCGATGACATTTTGCTTGTGAGTCGTGGGGTTTTTTTTGCACATTTCTTTGCTGGCTTCTTCTATTAGTTGCTACTCTCTTCCAGTGAACATGTAATTTACCCATAAGGGCAATATTAGACAAGTGAGTTGATTTATAAGGACTGTGTGAACGTTTGTGCACAGCTGCAAACACAGGCAATTCAAGCTAAATGTAGTGTGTGAGTATAGGAAAGTGTGTAATGCTTAGTGAAAGTGTTCAGACATTTCATGATAAACAAAGCAGAATCACTGGAGGAAATTGTGACTAACAATAATCCTCTCCTGCTCCTTATTTACTTTTTTTTTTAATTGGTATTTCCTTCAGGCAAAAATGAGTCAGTTGATGATGAAAACATTTGCCTTGGAATCTCCTCTTAAAGCCCCCAGCTTAAATGTCAGAGCAGGCACAAAAACAAATCAAAGATTCACATCTCTAGCGATGCCTAGCATCTGTTGTTTTGTTACAACTCTAGCACTTATGATATGCAATTAGAAGAAAATAATATGCTGTCCTGGATTTTCCCAGTATGATTACAGTATTAAAAATAACATAATTTATTGTATGGTTTTGATTACATTATGGTTTTGATTCTGGTGTTAGTTTATTCCTCCATATATACATGTATATACACGTGCTAGATGAAATAAGCATGTGTGAAAACAGTGTATTTGTATATTCATGGTACTTTGGGTTAATCGTGTTATTTACATAACTGAAATTAAGCACAAATATAAATGTTTGCAGAATCCGGGCCTTTATAAGCTACTAGTGTACCAGAAGTAGAGGATATGGATCCAGTCAAATATGCACATTTTTGACATGCATATATAGAATTTTCTTAAATAATTCCATATATATATATATACAGTATCTATATTTCTCTCAGGCTGTCAGTAATCATGTACATCTTACTATTAGCAATATGATAAAGTTTTCTCTAAGTCTGTTAATAAACACAAAACTATTTTGAAGTTTCACATTTTAGTGATAATCCTATCACCTCCACATCTGTTTACATAAAGCATTGCTTAGTGACTGGTGTTTAAGCTGGCAGTTGACCCGTTCACCAGATGGCAGAACTCATAGCTATATGGAGAGAAATACTGCATTTGAGAATGTTAATTGGTTTTAAGAACATTAGTTACTTGTGAGGTACAACAACTTCTATAGAGATTTCTTTTTAAAAGTTAAGGGTCATATTCTGCTCTCATTTCCACAGATATCAGAGAAGAGTGAACATACTGACCTCAGTAAATCTGCTTCATGTTTACATTGGTACCAATCAAGACTGAATCTGTCCCTTTATCTACCCAACTATCTGTCTATCTCCCTCTCTCTTGATCATCTCTCTGCATAGGTAGACAGATGTGATTGCACTAAGTAAATATTTCAAGAAACCTTAGAAATAAATTTATAAATAATGTAATACTATAAATGTAAAATGAAGGGCTGTACTTTGTTAGAGAAGATTTTATCTGACATTTGTAATTTTAAAAAGGGGAGAAATATTTTTGAAATATCATTGTAACCTACGTGGTTAAGATTTCTGGTAAAGCAATTTATAAATTGTTAGTAGCTCTGGTATTCAGTTTAAAGCACCTTAGTTGATCTGACACTCAGTGGTTACATACTCCAAAAATCTGTAAGAATTTAATCTTCAAAGCTGGACAGAAAAAAAACAGGAGAGACACTTAACTTGGCCCTTTATAACATTATTATCCTGAGTATCTGAGTGTCCTTCAGACATTGGTACTTATATGCGACCTGAAAAAAACCACCTTCTTTTTATAGATGCAAAAGATCTTTTTCTTATGCAAGACATAGGGAAGACACAGATCTGCTGAATAGCATTAAAGAAAATAGTGGGTTAATTTACAGTACTGTATCAGTTTAGAAGTGAGGTTTTTAATCCAATCTCAATCTGCACATTTGTCACATTTTGCATCATGTCATGGAGCAGTATGGAAGAGCACAAACTGGATTCTTTTTGGACAAGACAAACCAAAAGCAGCACTTAGCCACTGCTGGGTCCTTCATCCACAGGAGCCTGTTAGACCTAGTCCAAGGTAAAGCTGCTGGGGTACCTGCGGAGGGTATGTCAGTCCTCAGCGCTAGCCTTCCCACTTTGCACATCTTCCCCTATGGCACTGCACTCTTTCTGAATGTTGATTTAGCCAATGAATATAAGCATCCTGCTGAGCATGATGGTATGGGTGGATAACTTACCAAAGCCTAAGGAATGATGTACTGCCATAGAGGATGTGTGGGCTGTAGTATTCCACCTGGTTCCTCAGGTCTGAGCACACCAGGACTACATGTTAGATATCATCCAGTTCTATATTTTTTCATATGATTTTCATGTATTTTTAATGTATTCCCATTTTTTGTGGCTAACTTCTTAACTTTGTAGTGAAAATAATTTAGATTACCAGGCACAAAAAAAAAAATAAAAAAAATTAAGAATTGATATGGGTCAGATCTTATGCTGGAAAAAGTAAAAATGATGAATCTGTGATGACTATGACTGCTGACATTCTAATCCTTTCTGTCTGAAATGTCACATTACCAAAGAAAACAGAAGAAAGAAAGACTTTACAAAGCAGATGAGAATCCTTAACATAGGATATAGAGCAAACTGGATGACAGTGCCTTACTCAGCTAAACTCTTAGAATTAATAATTTCATCAAAAATGAAGTACCACATTCAAGATTGTGCGAAACAAGCCCACATAAATTTTAAAGTGTTTTATTCAGGGACAAAGTCAGTGGAGCAAAGTACAGCACTGGGTGCAAAGCACACCATCAGGCCTAATTGTGCAGGTTAAGTACATGTTCTACATACATATTCACTAGATGTTACATACATATTCATTAGTTTTCCGGGAAACTATCAGCATATTCAAATGTCCTTCATGCAAGTGCATTAGAGGTCCCTGGTGGTCTTCAGGAGTCCTCTGGTGGTTTTCCATAGTCTTCCTCACTTGTCCGCTGTTTGACCCCTCTCGGGTGATTCTGCGCAGTGGATCTTCTGCACACTTTGATACATCTTATCTTAAAGAAAATGCTTGTTAGCATCTCCATTATCTATGTCTACACTTTGACATGATCCATATGGATACTCCCAAGCCAAGTTATCTAAAAAAAAAACCTGGAGTCCCTGCCTCCCTCAAGAATTGCAAGGCCATCCCAAAAGCAATTTTCTTTAATACTTCACATCAATCACTTACCAGGCTAACCACACTGTTGGTTTACCTGATTACAAGACTCAGTCATACATCTAACTTCCAACACAAAATTTAACAATACTATGCCTATCTAATTTTACCTATAGCTGCAGCCGTAGCTCAACTCAATTACTTCTAATATTTGTTCAAATTCCTTCTAATTTCTTCTTAGCAAAAGCAAGCGAAAGCAAAAATCCTATCATTTATCACAAGATACTTCTACTATATCCCAATAAAAGTACTTAAAATTTAAACATGCATTTTCATTTATGGCAAACAGAATTAAAAATAATAATGTGTTATGCTTTAGTAACTGAGATTGTTTAAATACAGAGATACATTCCTGATTTAAGCTTATGTTATCAAATTACTGTCAATAAATAAAAAAAAGAATATTGTCAATTTATATATGTTCAGACATCTTTTGCCTTGAATCATTTTATGCCTTGGATCAAGCAGGCAGTATTTTTGGTGAACATTTTGTTAGTGGAAAGTATATCATGCTGGATGCAACAGCTTGCGAGAGGGAAGGCTGCTGTAGCTCCATGCCCCCAGATGCAATCTGTAGCGAGGCTGGCAATACATTCACAGTAAGCACATGCACACAGACCTCACGTATACAACACATATATACACAGCCACAGACAGACACACAGAGCACTCACATGAACACAGGCAGCATCTATGGCCTCATCATCCTCTACTCTCTGGCTGAGCAGGATGCAAGGTTTGCTAGTGAGAACATATACATATACACACACATATATAGACACACACATCTTTTGCTTCCCCCTCAACAGCCATTTTCTCTCTGTGCTTCTTTGCAGGTGTGCAGATGAGCTTTTAGCTCATAACCTAATGCATTTAACTGAAAACAGTGTTCATTACAACAGGTAAAACTTTCCATGCTGTTTCCACAGTGCAACTACATTTTTTTTTAAAAACATGACCTATACATAATGGTTGGAATTAGAGAATTCAACATAAACAGAATTGCTTTCATCATCATATGAAATCAATATAGTTAATATAGTCATATATATATTCAGACTGAAATTGTGAATGGTGGTGTTGGATGAATTATGAGAGGAAAAAATATTTTATTTGAATTCTTTTATAAAATTTATATTATTTTGCAGTGCAATAATCTGGGAAAGCAGCTGAAAACAGCCAATTTGCTGTTACTGCAAGAATTCATAATGTAAACAAAAGTTGTGGAACTTATTTTATATATACAGTGCAAGAACAGTTCTAAACATGTACTCAGTTACTGCTAAAAAAAAATACCGTTAAGCTGGTCATTAAAAAAATTAAATAGTTCATGAGAGCTTCCAAGACCTGAGGGACCAGATGAAAAGCTGATAACTATAATTTGTTCATTTGTGCTCTTTGAGACTCTTCAGACGCAGAGAAAATTGGCACGCTTCAAAGCATTGCGCGCTCAGTTCTTTAGGCAGAGGTGCACAGAGAGGGAAGAGAAGCTGTGATTAGTTCTCAGACCCTGTGATCCCAGTTATTTTGTTACTTCAGATTGTGAGAGGTATTTCCAACAGTCATAAAGCTGTTTTCAGCTTCATATTTTCTGCTTTTCATAGTGTGCCAATCACTTGCCATTACATTTTTGATATTTCAAACTGTAAGCTGAAGATCAGCAGACTTACATTCCCTGCTGCAGGTGAACTACAGTCATTTGAGGTAATTCATTAATTCTGTCATTTCTTGCCTCCTTCCCCCTTTTCAAGGATAGGCTTTCTCTTTCAAGGATAGCCTTATTCCAGGGTTTTGGAGGCACAAAAGGCTTTGCTGGTTTTGCTGTTCTGTGCCTTCAGTTCTTCCTTCCTTAAACTGGTGGGTCTGCTGCTTCCTGCCTTTTTCTCTTAGAGATGGTGTCCTCTAGATTGCACAATGTTAGAATGTATTTCAAAGTGATGACCGCACCTCATATAAAAATGCAGATTGTAAGACATGTTTTAATTGTCTGGAGAATAGAAGTTAATCACAAAAATCCACCAGTAAAAGAATTGTAAATAAAACTTGCATTATTCTACATTCATATGTCTGACTGTATGAAAACATGCAAAATAATCTGGTGCCAGGCATGCTATGGGATCCACAAGAAAATACCTTATTATTATTGTCCACACATGGTAGATAGATATTCTGTAATAGATAAAGCATTTGTTTTATTTGCTTGTCCACATTTTACTGTATGTTCACTCAATGCACTGTGGTAGTTTTTTTTAGTAGAGGTGCCTGAGTTAGAGGATGTACCTCTGCCTGCTTTTCCTGGTTTCTGTGCTTCTGGTCAGGTAAAAACACCCAGAGAGAGGGAATATGCCCATAAGATCTCTGCAGTGGGATACCTGTGGTGACAGTGAAGAAAAAGGTTGGTAAGAGCAAGAGATAAACGTGTGAGTCAAAAGTGGGATTATGTCCCATTACAACAACAAAAATGTCAATTTCAATAACGCAGATCGGAAAGCAAATACTGAGTGTTTGGGCAGAAATTAGCCTTGACTTGTTACCAATCTCAGAAAACACAAGAAAGAGAGCTATAAATATGGGGGCTGACTTCAATGGTCTTTTCTTCAAGCCCTGTGAGGCAGCTAGAAAGACTGAACTGATTATCACAGCCTTGCTTTGAATCTGTTTCAAAGAAAAAAAAGTAATTGCAAATTAGTCACTCAATTTCTCATCATTTCAAACAAAATCATGCCCAAAAGTATGCTATTTCCAACTTCAGTGGTCAAGTTTATTGAGAAGCCATGGTACTTAGTAGTTAGTTTGAAAGCACTGTATTTGCAATGTGTAATGAAAAAACACAGCAATGAAGAGGATGGAGGAGGTTCTGCTTGTTCACAGAGCAGTTTGGCGGTATGCTGCCTATGCCCAAAAAATGGATGCAGTCATACAAAATGGCACTGCTATGTGTCTAATATGTACATATGTGATACCCTTGGGAATCTCCTTTGTCCATCTCTTGCTATTAGCTGAAAAAATAAAAAAATGTTTGGAACAATGATTTCTTTCATTCCACATCTTGGCAAGAAGGGAAGAAAAACTGAAAATAACTTTAAAATCTCGCATTTGAAGATGTTCCCTGGAGCAATATCTTGTTGACATATATTGTGGATAAGAGGATCACCTGGGATGGCATAGGGAAATTATGATCTTGTAAGTGTATTTAGTGGATTAATGGTTAATTTCCAGCTGTAGAATGAAATGGATTCTGCTGATTTACAGCATCTTCAAACAACAGAGTACTCAGAGTCCAAGTGACACTCTACAGTGACTGGCATATATTGTATCCCTCTCACTGTGTATTTTGAACTAATTAATAAAATGGAACAATTTACTGATCTGTAGTTCTAAATAATTGAAAAGCTTTACTAAATAGTGTTTACAAAACTTTGTCTTCTACCCAAGTGCTTAGTTAGGTAAGAGAATACAGAAAAGCAGAGAGTCTAATTCTTTGTTTTAAGCTTTCAAAATCCGTACTAATGAGAAATGCATAATTCAGAGTGTCAAATGCTTTTTCTGTGTTAAGTATGCTATTTTCTTTCTGATTTTGCCAAGAAAGAAAACAAAGAAGCTCTTGTCAGTTCGCCATTAAACTGAGATTAGATGTTTGCTCTGGGCAATGGCTGAAAACAAGCCAAACAAGACCCAAACCAGTCAGCTCTGGCCTGCCACAGCAGGTTTTATATGAGATTACTTTCTGTGGGAGGATAGTGCAAGTAACCTGATGCTCACACCAAGAAAGAAGCTTCCAGATGGAGCTGTTCAGAGGTCTAGACATCTTTCCCCAGAGCTGCCTAGGTCTGTTTTGGGAAGGGCCCATCTCATCCAACATATCTGCTCTGCTTCTCTTGTCCTTGTTGTCCCCATTTGAGCAAATGCTTAGCATGACTTGTTGCATAGTTGTCTTACTGTTCCTATTCATAGTCAGTGCATGCCTGCATTACACGCTGATTGCCACTATATAGCAACAGTTCCAGTAATGTCCCCAAATAATTAAAAATATTCTACAAATACTCCTGCTAGCTCTTGAATGCTTGCAGAGAGCCAATGCAAAAGCAGCATACACTCAGCAAAAGTAGAAAAAAAAATAAATCAGCAAATATTGCTAAATCTTTTCTGCAGACCTGCAAAACTCTGCTCCTAACAATCAAAGATACATTTAGTTTCAGTGCCTGTTTCACACTTCCAAAACCTTGAAAACAGGTGAATAAGGGAAGAACTTCTCAACATTATTCAACATTATTCATATATCTGTGTTACCTGTGATACCGGCAATACTAGCAATTTGACATTACATAAGACTTTCTTTTACATTTCCTAGATTAACTGAACAGCAGCTGTTAGCCCAGTTATCAGTTTGTACTCTAGCATAAAACCTTATCACTGACTTTATATATATTTGCAACAGTTACGTCAAGCAGACAAAATACCTGGCTGCCGTATTCCCCATTAAGTTGAGAAGTTACTGTACCTCAGCATTGCTAAAGACCCTGGAAATGTTTGAATTAGGGACTGCTGGTGGAAGCTGAAGTGCAAATTTTCCCACTGTCAGGTAGCTAGCCTCAGAGCACATGGAGCCTTGTCTTCTCAGCAAACAAAGGAGAAAGTAACATTGCTTTTCTCTGAAGAAAACATAACGTAGTATTTTCTGCACTTGTGTTGTCATCTCTTGGGCAAGGGATTTCTTTGTCTGTGTTTGTGTGTGTGTGTGTATATGAGATGTCAATAACTCCTCAGTGCTAGTATTGAACATTTGATTAATTACAGCAATTAGCAATCACCTTGCATCAATCACTGAATACTAATACTGCTATAACCACAAAGTGTGGCCAATGCTAGTAACCGTCAAATTGCATATCTCATGCTATTTAAGTTATTTTTGGCCACCATCCAAAATGCACTGTGGCTCTTCAGTATGTGAAAGCAAACCGAAACAGCAATTGAGAAACAGCACAATTCAGCTTACTATTCCTCAGTAGTGTAATACATTCAAGACTACGCTAAGGATATAATGGGGCCATTTTTCTTCAGGAAATTATTCAAGAAAATAGGAGAACATCAACACCACTTGGCAAGTATAAAAGCTTTTTTTTTCCTGAAAATGATGGCCATACCTCTACTGGCTACATACATAAAGGAACTGACTTTGGAATTGATATAGGAAACTGATGTAATACAGTTTTGCCAAATCTTGGGGAAGTATCCAAGTAAATTGTATTAATTACAGTAATTACAATACATAATGTTTTTTATTGGACTAAAAGAAATAGCTACCAATCTGTCCAGATAAATAGAACACACCTGCTCAAAACCTTGCATTGTTTCTCTAATATGCATTTAGACATTACTCAGTGGTTATTATGTACCTGCTCATTGTAAGAATTTCAGACACTAGTAAATAATTTACAGCTTGCACATTGTTCCTCCTTGATAAAGCCTAGGAGAAAGCCAGACCTATGTCTGGTCTCCTGGTTTGAACTGTAAGAAATGACATCATTGCACTTAAGCTTTATAGCAGTGTGACATTCTGTGGTTCATACCTGGGTTTAACTCTGATAAATTTAGGTAAAACAGATCTACAGAGCATTTCCCTGATAAACATAAGGTGCTTCATTTATTTCTGAAAGGGAGAATTTTCCCTGAATATGTTTGGGTACTTTTTATTCATATATTTAGTGACCTTTTTATGAGGTACTTTTACCTGACATATTGGAATTTCCCAGTATAATGATAAATACATAAATGGAAAAACATGAAGCCAAGTCCTTTACAGGTAGTGTGGACCTTTCGCCCCCATCCTCCACAAAAGTTTACCTAAAAGTAGATGTTCCCCATATAGTAATATAGTAAGTATATTAGTTCCCCATAAAGTAAATAAATATAGTTCCCCATATAGACATATAGTAAACTATGTACAGAGGTGAAGTGAGCAGGGTGCTTCCAATGAATTTCAGGCCTTCCCAAGACAGGGATTTGGAGAAAGGATATGTATCAAGAGCAAACCCAAAGATATTTCAGGACTTTGCTGGAGCTTCTGTTCAAGGTCATTCCTCCATGGCTATACTAATAACTGAGACAAAGATAAACATATAGATAAATATATAGATCAAAAGACATTGAGATTTTAATGTTTATTCTTCCTTGTATAATGGAATGTTTTTTAAAAAGTTTCTAGCATATTTATTCCACTTGAACAGAGTGGATTTTAGTTTAGAGTGGTGGAAGCAGGGTACTCTGGAGACAGATTCTTTGCTCACTAAAACAAAACAAAATAGGAAGATCAATTCCAATTCAGAAGCAGACTAGGGGTCTTACCATACAAGCTGTTGCTTTTTTACTTGCAATTGCCAGGAAGTGGCACTGTTCAATTTAACCTAAATATAAAAAATTACACTGAAAATCCCACAGATAAGTGTAGGGGAAGATGGTAAATGGTACCTGCAAGCAAGATACAGCAACAAGAAATAGAAGGTTTAATGTAAGGATAATAAAAATTGCTCACTGAGGATCTGCACTTTCTTTAGTATTGGAAATCCATCCTGAAGGTAAAAATGTGGTTACAGAGATGCCAGTGTGCAGTTCTGGGACTAGCTATTGGCAAAACTGCTGTCTATGTATCAGTCTTGAGTTTGTTTTAAATACTGACAGTGAGAGAGCGGGGAGACAACCTAAGAGCTAAAGGCATGATAGATTGCTCCTGGTTTGTGTTAGATAAAATTAAATCACTTGCAGTAGGAATGCTTCACTGAAACTTTTTGAGGATTGCAGCTTAGGAAGGTACAAGCTGTAGCCTTTGGAAAGAAAATCTGCACAAAGATCTAATGGTTTTGATGCGAGGCAAAGAATTTTTAAGGTGCTGAAATTCAGTGGGGGAGACTGCCAAAGGCAAAAATGGCAGCCTGATGCCCTCCATCCAGTTCTGACTTTGACAGATCTCTCACTAAGTTTCCTTCCCTCAACAGGAGAAGTTTACTGTGATGTCACGGAATTAACACAAGGCAGGTAAATTTTACTTTCACTGTTCCAGCAGGGTGCTGAAACATTGTAACTCAGATGTATTTTTAGTTATGCTGTGACTCAATTGTATGAACATGGGAGTATTAAAGGGTGAAAAAAATTCCCCAAAGCTTTGAAAAAACGTTCCCTGTATGCTCCCTGCTGCCTGCACTGGTCAGCTGAGCTGATGAATGCAGGAGAGTCTGTAATTCATTGTAGGTGAAGGCTAGCAGCATAATAATTATAACTTGCAACTAAACAAAAGAAATAGAAGCGCATGATCTTAACGGGCAACACTGAAGCACCATGCAGACGTGTTACAGTTCATATTGCCAGTGCAAGTCTTTCAGCCTGCCACGTCTCGGGCTCCCATTCCCCTTCCCTCTGCCCTTCATCCACTGTGGTAACAACGCATCACATATTCGCAGGAAAAAAGTCTGCCCATGGCTTCAGTATCCACTCGCTGTGTAAAATTTTGGGTTGGGCAAAGCGCTAGAGCATGGCAGGGTTGTGTGCTGTGCAGGGGGTTGTCCCTCTGCCTGGGATTCGGTCCCCATGCATCCTGCCTGAAAAAGCGAGGCTCTGTGGCCGCTCACATACCCCCATGGGCAACGTGCTGCTGAGAAATACCCTTGGCGCCTTTCTCTGTCTGGCTGGCTCTGGAATTTGCTGCTTGGGGTCTCAAATGTCAAAATCTAGCTTGGATGAGAAAACCCTTCCTGAACAATGCTGCAAAGGATTGCAAAGCTATTCAGGAGGTGGAGAAGTGCCTACAGTTATTCTCTGGTCTTCTACTTATAAAAAGCTGCCAAAGGAAACATGGAGAATAGAGGATTCTTTCAGCTTAGCTGCTAAATTGAAAAACTTGTAGGGAAAAGTTTAGTTATAGATAACAGAAAAGGATTGGTTTTGATACAGATTTTTAGTTTTTTCTTTTCAAAATAGGTGGGGGAAAAGGGAAGATCATCCTTCTGGGTCTGCCAGAAGTGTATTTTGCAAACAAAGTAAAATAATTCCTTTTCAATTATTTTACCTTTCCTATCAATATTTTATATTTTATTATTTTAAGTGAAAAAAAATGTAGCAAGTGAAAGTATTTATTAATAAAAATGTTAACAAAAAAAAAATTCCACTGCTTTTGACTGTGGCTGTTGATGGAATTCAGTTTCACTTAAGAATAATCTTGTTCTTCTGGAAACCTCTTTTTCTACATTTGCAAAACAATTTAATAGTGAACACTTTTTACTCAAGGTCATTGAGCACAACTTGCTTAAATACTTTTTAATGCAAATTTGAATCTACTAAGCACTGATTTTGTTCACATTTAATTTGTAGATGCTTATTTATTTTTTTGTTTATTTGTAAGTTGGCTAGATTTATTTGCAAAGATTTTCAGGATTCCTGTTTGCTCCATTACCCTCCATTTCCAGTACATCTGCTTTCTGCCTTCATTGACTGAATTTGAAAAGGAAGTAAACTGAAATGTCAGAATGTCTTGTGAGCCAGAAATTTCAATTTCTGGTCAGATTTACCTACATCTTTTAGAATTTCTGCTGAAGATAAAGAATATTTGCAGAAGATGAGGTTATGGGCTTTAGAATGAATTTCACATAAATTTCAGGCCGGAATTTATGGCTACTTTATTTCTGTCTGAATTCACTCTCTCTCAGAATTACTTTTCAACTCTGTGTAGTGCATTATCAAGAGTAAGTGGCAACCATTGCACCTGTACATCTTTTTATTTGACAAAAATTAAACTAAGCAATGTGGTAATGTCTGTGGGGCTGTAGATAAAGACCGTAAGTCTCCATGACATAGATTCTGAAATTCACAATTTTTACAAAATACATTGCTGCACAAGATGTGCTCGTGAAGTCAGAGAAGGCCTGTCAGGAGAAACTGAAAATATACCTTTTTTAAGGGTCTGATAGGAGGATAGCCATGGCAAGCTTCAATCAGTCAGGCAAACCTTAAACTAGCCATGCTGTGCTGGGGCTGATGTTACCCAAACTCCATGTTTCAGCTCAGCTGCAGAGACTTAGTGTCAGCCTTCTGCCTTTTTTTTTTTTTTTTAATTTTTTTTATATTGAAAAAAAACCCAAAACATAGAAGAAATTAAGCCTTCATCTGGTTTGTGACATGATTGCATACCAAGATGTGGAAATTGCTCAAGAGAATAAACAGAGGAAACAGGGTGAGCTAAAGCAAGAAGATTCATTTCTGAACATGTTTTTCTTGAACTATTTTCTCATTATGCTTGACATGAGACGGTATCATGAATGTGTCTTCATGGATGACTGTTGAGGTCCAGCTGTTATATATTAGCATTGCAACCTGGGCCTTCTGAATGATAAAATACTAGAGTGGATGGTGGATGCATGTGCAGTTGTCCCCCAAGAACACTGCTGTCTAGCAGACGCATTCTAGGGAGTACTTTTCTGTGTGAAAGATAAATATACATGTTTTGTAAATGAAGCTAAGTAGAATATAAAGTTTGAAATCTAAGATACCACATAGGTAAACAGTTGCACTAATCAGTCATTCCTTAATAAAGAGAAAAAAAAAAAAAAGTCCTTATCTCCATTATAAAATTACCTAAACATTCTCTATCACTCTTTCCTGAAAAATCCTGGGGGGCATTTTAGGCTTTTGTGTGATTCCATTGACATCAAGATGATTTGTATGTCTGTTAGTATGGAGATACAGAGTCATGGCTAAAGAACTGACAAAATTATTCCTGGAGAAGTAAATAGCCAATGGCTGCAATACAAATGTGTGCTTTAAATTCAGAAGAAGACATACTGTTTTGCATCATACTATGTGGAAAGGGAAGCTTCACAGGACACTTAAGCATTTTATGCTGCCAAAATGGTCCTACAGCTAATTTACTTATTTTAAATAACTGTGCTTAATATTGTCTCCTGGCGAGTCAGCTGGTGCCTTTAGTTTCTTTCAAGCCTTATCTGTATTTAATCTCTCCTCAGCTCTACACCTAAACCTCCATTATGACCTTTCAGACTGATTTCCTTACAGTTACTTTGGGAAAACCAACATGTCATTCTTTAAAACCTCTTTGTTCTGAGTGTTTTCAGCACTGTGTCATCAGACATAAGAGTCCTGATCTACCTCCAGCATCACCTGATTGACACAGAGATTGGATTTACCTGGCAGTAAACTGACATATAGCTGATGTTGCCATCATCTTACTTTCTCAAATTCATATCTTTGGTGCGAGTCACTATTTTTAAACGTTAAAAACAACAATGAGGATGAATATAAGTGATTTATACAATCTTACTTCTCACTTCTGTAAATTATTTTAAATAGCTTTGTGGTATCATCCATTTTTAATCAGTTCTACTGGAGTTTTACATTATTATTACTATTGATATTCTGTCTGTCTGTCTATCTCAGGCTGGAAAAAATGAAAAGTAGAAATTCTCTCAGTTTGTATTATGTGACTGTCTTCTCCTGGCAGCTGGTTCCAATATGCACCTCTGTGAAGGTTGCCATGGAGACTCCAATTTAGGAACAACTGTATTTGAGGAGAATTTCCAGCCTGGCAGTATGTGGGAAAACAGATATAGAAATTAAAGAAGTGCCTGCCCTTCAGATGGGAGTGAGGCAGGTCTGCTGGACCAGGCTGGAAGTGGGGCTGGAGGGGGAAAGATGGTGCTTGCACAAACATTTAATTAACGCATTATGGCCACTGTTATTCTTATCTATCATTTTGCTTTCCTCCCCAGCTGTTTTATGAAACAAAATTAATATTAAATCATAGCTCTTGCTGACCAAATGACTGTAGTAGTGGCCAATATGCACATTTTCTACCTTTTACCTGAAACTGAGCCCAGCATGTGCTCTGCCCTGAGTATGATAATTCACTAATGCACTGGTTTGTACGTCTGACTTTATTGGCATTTGTCTCCTCATGACACCCAAAAATATTTGCCTATTTTAGTTTTGTGCTTGATAAAACAGTCTTGCATGTTGTTTCTAGCCTTTTACTCACTGGAGACTTTGACAAAATTTGTCGCTACAAGGATCCAAGAAAAAAAGGCAGTAGGAAAAATCCCACTAGCTTATTAAAACAGGGAGCCAGCACTTATAAAAACCTTTTTTTTTTTGCTAGATTAGGGGTAAACCAGTGCTCTAAGGGTAAATAACTTATAGCAGAAGTCCTAACAACCTTTGTCTGAGCATTTAACAAGATTTATTTTATAGGCAAGACTTGTTTGACAGTATTCTTTGTGTTTGTTTTTTAACATTGATTTGCAGAGGTGTATCTGTAAATTTTCCATACTTTGATTTTTATTATTTTCTTTTGCAACTTAATATCCTGTGAGTTTTGTTCCACTTGGTAGATGATTGACAGAGTTTTGGATTAACAATTGCTGTTTGCCAGAACATTGTTATTAAGAATGAGACAAGAATGGAAATTAGTTTAAAAAATTCTAAATAAAAGAAAAGTTTTTTTTCCACTGATACTATTCTGCTGGTGCTGACCTTAGTGCAAATTTTTTATGTAGTTCTAACTTCTCATTGACAAATTCCTTTTTAAGAAAATACGATGGTGTATTTCACTGACAGGAAGTAATGGTGGTGCTACTTTACTACCTGTTTGAAAGAAATATACATAGATGGAAAATGCATGTTGTAGGTCACATTTCTGATCAGTCAGTTCTGTACTGTACCTTCAGAAGAAATATTCTTTAAATCTTTAATTGAGAATATGGTCGATATTAAAGGCCACTCTACAGAGGGAGCTAGGAAGTTAAAGCTTCCTAAGAACAGGATCTGGCTAGGCCACCATCACACGACTGAGAAACCTGGGTGACTAAGAGCTCCTTGGGTGGTGTGGCTACATCTACCACACTTCCAGCAGCAGGGAGGAGGAACAGGGAACAAGTGATCTTCAATGACCTGGCCCTACAGAAGGATTGTAGTGCCCTCCAGCTCAGGTCTTAAAACTTACAAACTTTCTCCCCTTAGACATTATTGAGGCTTCTCAGTGGTGAAATTGTGTCCCAAAGAGCCTCCTCTCTTGTGGCTTCCTCTCTCTGTCTCATACTGAGGTACTGAGCACTTCTGTGCCATAACGCCTTGTGTTCTTCCTACAATACCACCATGAAATAGCAGCGGCCACCAGAGCAATGCCAGTTTGGGAGAGCACGCAAGTAATACAAAGCCAACCAGGTCCATACAAAATTTTGCTGTGTAACTGCATGTGAGGAGGCAGTTTTATTACGTGCTTAAGAACGACATCAAAAATAAGAGCAGACAGCATATGCGTTAGCAAGCTACATAGCCAAGATTCATCTTCTATCAATCCACTACTCAAAATCAGCAAACACTCTTGTATTCCATCAGAATTGCTTCTACGATGGTTCACATTCTCTAGATAAATAGTAAATAGATTTGCATTGACAAGAATGAAAGGGTCAAGGCATTCAGTTTTCTGTTCACAGTCAGGCAGGATCTGGAAAGGTGGAGTACAGAGGAAAGCAAGGAAGCACTCTTATGCTGTTTGGAATTGAATTCCCAAAACATAGAATCATATTGCAGCCAGATCACCCTCACATGATTGCCTTTATCAGCAGTACTGTAAAAAATTTTCTTTCATTGCCTACTGGTGTAGGTTCATAGTCTAAGACTTGGAAAGTATGAAGAATTAACTCAGTGGTTCATTGACTACTAACTGTGGATAAATTCTGGAGATTTATTGGCAAGCACTGTATATGACCCCACTGTACTTAATATAATATGAAGGATGTTTATAGGCATAATAAGGCTAGTCCAGAAATTGTAGGATACAAGAGTCAATAATGTTCCAGTATATAACCTAAGTTTTGCTAGCTAAAGCATTCTGTGACTCCTTGAAGTCTTCATTACCTGAATAGAATAAACAAAAATTTAAGTTTGCATTAAAGCAGAGCTTACCCATCAATTATTTTTTTAATAAATGTTTTGCATTTTTTCATCTGTTTACAAATGTATTATTCAAGTACTGAACAGGTAAATTAGATTGGGTGATGATATCCATTAGAATCTTCAAGCAGGATTCTGTATTTCATATTTCATTTATTCTAGCAGTTAGGGGTATTCTAGATTTCTGTTCTCATTAGAAAGATGCCTTTCTTCTCTTTCTTTGTAATCATGGAAAGTACTTAGTAGTGGGAGTCTTGGGGCTTAGAGAAGCTTACATCAGTTATCTGTATCCTGTCTAGACTGGATTAGACTAGATTCTCTTAGACAACACCAGTAGACTTTCCTCCATGGGAAGAAAATCTTTCCTGCTTTCTTCACAGAACTGGCTCCTTGCAGCTGTGCAATCAAATCATGGTTGAAGACAAATAAATGAGGGAAAGCATATACCAGAGCTCATGTATCTTGGCTTCCTTGCATTCCTCCTCAAATGATGTAATATTAAGCCAATCCTTAGCTTCTCTAACTTTTGCTGGCCTCAGCCTTGCATAAAATCTAGGAGAATTAAAAACCCTCTTTATAAAACTGCATGTAAGTTTTCCATGCTAAGTATGGTCTTGAGAGAAAACAATAATTAACCATAATACTTGTCAAGATAATGGCCAGGAAAGAATTTACAGTAAAAATATGAGGTCATATATGCTTCATGATACAGGAAAACACAAACTCCTTCTGCACATTCTAGGAATATCTGAAGCTTGTAAGTCATTGTAATGAAAGTATACAGCTCTTACGTGAATGAAATCATTACATACAGTGAAAACCACAATAAATAACTATATTTGCAGACCTTCCTCCAAGCTGCTCATCTATTTAGTTCAGTCTGCCGCACTAAGCATTCATATTTAATTCATCGCTTTTTCCAAGTACAGTCTCAGAAATCTTCCACCACTAACTTAAAGAATCCAAATGACTCTTGTCTTCAAAAGAAGCTGGAAAACATGAGGGGGAAAAATAATAATGAAGAGAACTGTATAACCTAAGACAAACTGTAATGTTTTAAAATACAAGTAAAACTTTTTATAATGCTGACAGTGATACTCAGAAATTGAATTAATACTTTCATAATGTACATGAACAACCAAGGATGTAGAAAAATGTTATCAGTAATTCAGAGTAATGGTGTTTAAAATGGATTAAATAAAGGAATACCTAAATGAGTACATACCTTCAGCAGTATCAATGTTCACTTAACCAAGTGTATCACACTCAAAATTATAATATTAATTCATAGTTGCATATAGATAACCATAGGAAAACCTATGTAGCACATCAAATTGATAGCAAAAAGGTATATATAGTGCTTTTTGAACTATTCATTTGAATCACATACAGTTAAGTATTACAAATTGGATTAGAGATGATGCAAGCATCCTTCAGACTCTTGCAGATTTAAATGTACAAAATACATACAGCATATTTTTTTGATAACTTACTATTGTCATTAATAATAGATATAATGTTTTTAATATGCATCACAATGTTTGGCTATAAATACCGTATTTCCTTTTACTGTCTATTGAAAGGCCAAGTTCTATAAAACCCCATAAGTTCCTGAATGATTGACACAATTTATTGGAAAAATAACATTTCTAGTGTTTACGCTTTTAATATCCAAATCAGGAGACTTACAGAGTTTTGGGAAAGTAACCACACAATGATGGGGGGTGGTGTCAGTATTTGCAGACTAAGACTAGATTGTATTGTAATTATCATGAGGTAACCTGCTATTTCTGTTTTTTTCTTGTTCTTTCTCTTTAATGCACTAGTTTTTTCAACCTACAATTCTTTAAAGCATAAACAGTTTCTACATGCACTTCTCATTCAAGTCAACAGTAAAAAGAACAATTTTTATAGAAACAACTTGTTTTGTTAGGTCTTTTCATGAATACCAAAGAAAATCTATAGTAACTAAGAAGAAGGAAGAGAAAAAAATTGCAGAAAATAGTTTGGAACAAATGGGTTTAACAGCAACTTGGTAAAAGAAAGGAAAAAGAGAGCAGTAACAGCAAAGTAAGTACAGGGAATATGAAGTATTGGGAGGAAGCAGCAGAAAGAGACAGTCTAAATGAGAACAAAATGGATTTGGAAAATTGAAAAGGAAACAAAAGCATCAGGAGTACATTTTCTGACAGGATACATGAGTTCAAGCATATTACAGATGTAATAAATCCCTCAATTGACATACCCTCATTATAAGATGGATATAATAAAATACATAATAATGGTGAAAAGGAAAATGAGTTAGGTGAATACTTCAGTATGTTGAAAGAAGTGAGAATTATGCTTTCACCTGGTAGAGACGGGGACTTACTCACCATCCACTCTGTGTGATTCATCAAAACCAAAATGTTTTCACGGATGTATGAATGTGTTTGAAGTTCTTACATGATGTCTCTGTTTTACATGGTATCTTTGAGATTTTGAAAATTAGCAATTTTAAAACATTTCTTTTCAATATCTTTTAAAATTTTGTTCTGAACTGGGGAGGGTGGAAAGAAGGGAAGAAGAGAGGAAGGGTTCAAGGTAGCAAGGGAAGAGAAGTGCTTCCCACAATTCCTAATAGAGTGAAAATTCTCTTCCTGTTGCCAACATCTAAAGTGGGCTCACAGCGCTGATTATAAATTGGTTATTATGGTAGTGATTCCAGGTGAAATAACTGAGAAGCTGATAAAGAACTATATTAATAAAGGACGTTAAAAGACAGGAGTATTTTTGACATCAACTTAATTCTGCTTAGTAAATTTAACTTACTGTTCCATGACATATTAATTAAAAAAATCATAGTATAAGACCAGTAAAATTCAGACAAATGGATTAATAACTAGTCGATTGACTTCTCAAAAATGGGGAATTGCATTTGAACCAAACTACTAGGGGTTAGCAGTGACAAAAGAACAAAAAAGGTGCAATGCTGATTTAAAAATGGATGTGATAAAAGATGCATCTCTGAATTCAGCATTGTTCAAAGGGATACTAAAGTATGGAGACCACTTCTGGTATATATGTACTTCAAAAAGCTGGAACTGAAATTGAAATTAATGAAAAGGAAACAGAAATGGAAATGGTGCATGAAAAAGCCATAAGAACATTTTAAGGGCTAAAGAAAATTTAGCTTTATGAGCTCTGTCTATTTAGAATACTAAAGTTAAGACCATGAGTTGACATGATCATACCATATACTTAGCTTTGCTAGATAAGGCATTAATTCTTTAGTGTTTAAAGACAACACCAAATTTGCTTAGGAGTTTAATGAAACGTTAAAAATGAGGTACCATTACTGTTCTCATGATTGAATACGAATAACCATCAGAACAAGTAAGATGGATGTTCTGTCTTCAACTGTCTTCAGACTCAGACTCTCAGCCTTTCCAAAAATGCTAGTTATTAGTCTCAGCAAAGGCGAAAAGCTCTGAGGAGAAAAGCTCTGAAATGTGAAGGTCCATATTATGCAATGCATTAGACTAAGTGTTCTTATAAACATTTTGGTCTTAAAATATGAGTTTGAGAGCTTAGTAAACAAACAAAAATATTGCAATAATATTGTCACCATTAGTCAAAACAGCATAACTGAGAGCATCAGATTGCAGTAAAACCCTGCATAAAGTCCAATGACTTGCAGTTAAGATGCAGCATATATAATACATTAGTAACTATTCCATTCTTAGGAAAGTCTGCAGGTCAATGACAGCCTTTTTGTCTACTTCTAAATCATGGAACTGAAGCACATTCCCAGCTCTTGGGTTTCAGTACCTGCTAAATTGCTACCCCATACCCATGCCAGGATCATATGCCCTGAGCAGCCTCAGGTCCCTGTGGCTCCCACCTTCAACAAGAGCTGGAAGAATGCTGCAGGATCAGCAGCAATTTGAATAATCAGGGATAAAGGTGGCAGTGGGCACTGCAAAGCATGTCTGAACCCCCAAATAGTTGGGAGTTTCTGCTTCCAAATCAATTTACTTACCATGCTGCAACCACAGCTTTGCTATCAAACTCCACTATACCTCTCAATATCTGTTACTGTAACTTGATTGGGCATCTACTGTTGATGTTAGTCTTCACAGGAAAAATATGGAAGCAGGCATATCTCAGTACTTGTGGCAGCACTGGAATCTGTTACTGTACTCCACAAACCCGCATAGAAATATATCCCTGAGAGCCTGAATTGCAAAACACCTGGTAGACATTCTGCACAGTATATATTTTAACACTTTTAATTTGGAAGATTATTTTCAGTGCCACTTTACATATTTCATTTATGATCATAAACATTCATCAGCATTTGGTAAAAGGATGTCAAGGCAATATGGCATATGCTTTCTAATTGGTATCACAAAGTCTTGCATTGAAGTGGAATCTACTTTAAGACATCTGCCTACTTAGTGTGTTATAAACAGAATATATCCTTTTCCCTTCTGCTTGAAGGATTACATAAGTACTTTTCACAGATATATTTAAAGGATTTAAAAGCAACACTGTAGCTGGATGTTTTATACTGTAGCTGGATGTTTTAAGGATACCAACAGTGGAATAACTTCCCTGCTTAAATCAGACATTATGATTAAATATGATTTATTGTTCCTCAGGTAGCATTCATGAGTGGTATGCACAAAAAGTTGAAAATGTTATTCAGTTTGTCAGCTTCTAAGTTTATACTGTTGCTTTGCCTACTGTAGTAACATAAGACCATGACCATTAAGGGCAATTATTTAAACCAGATTTACTTCTAAGAATGTGATATGTTTTTCTCACTTTGGCCAGCATGAGATACCGACCACAATTAAAATCAGGAGTTAAGCTGAACAGTGACATTCCACATGCAGGAGCTTAAATTAACTGGCAAGCTATGTCCATACAGTCATAAATGGCCCGTGTCAAGAAGTGGACTGAAGTAAGCAGTGATCACTGACCTGCTCACCATTCATCTCCACTGACAGCAGTATGTCAGCCTGCAGAGTCCACTCTCTTGCTTTACAAGTCGTACGGTGCCTTAGGAAGGACCCTGCCTGCCTGGTGGTGACCACATGACGTCACACCAAGACAAATAGGGTTTTCTGGAGGGTGAGGGGGACCTTGGCTAGGACAGGAGAGCCATTGTTCCCATCTACATCACAACCTGGCAGTGCCATCAGCTCAGACATTCTCCAGCATGACCAAAACCTGCATTTAACTAGAGCCTGGCACTGAAGTACTCTGATCATGAGACTGAGCTCGAGCTTAGTCACAAGTTTCAGATATCACACAGACTACCTTTATATCTTGCATGTAGACTCAGGAAGCTCATGTGCTCGTGGCATTTAAATAGAGGGCTTGATTTCCAGAGATGTCAATCATTTAGTCATCTCAGTGATGTTCACTGAGAAACCAGTACTCAGAATTTTTAAAAATTATGGTATTAGAATTTAAGTGGCTAAATAGGAATTTAATAGCTTAACTACAGAGAGAAAATGTCTGAAAGTTTCTTCTTTCATTCTCCCTAATATTAAGGAAAGTAATTTTTTCTCATTATAATTATGACTTCAGCAACACACCGTTACGACTCAGTCATGCAATTTGTACTCTTGTTGCCAGACATTCAGGTTATGCTTATATATGACAGTGCAGTACCATATAGAAACAAGCAGGGAATCTCTAGAGGAACTATGCTGGGACCTGGAAACATTCGGGCCTTTATCGTTTAACATTTTATAGTGCATTTTATATCCTTCATCTGGCATGTACCCTACATGGTGCTATGTATATTTATTATTACTTCATAACACAGAGCTAGGACTTTCATGGGTAAATATTCATTAAAATGATCAGGGGTGCATCATTAAATCTTAACATCATAACAGTTTTCTACGTTTATTCTTGCAAACTCTTTTCTACTACTGTACTGATTATTTAATGTATTTTAACAACTAGACTCTTCCAAAGTAAAGCTCCTTGTTAAAAATTTGCATGTATAATTGCAAGTTTATATTAAATTCATTATCAATGTTGCATAAAAGCCTTTAGCTTTTTCATCAAGGAAGTTCTACATAGGGCCAAATCTTAATCTTCCTAGTCATGTAGGTACTCCTCTTGCTCTACGTTGAACTCATCCCATGGTAAAAATAAAACTGTTTGAAGATGATTCAGGGGACAGAAAGCTTGCTCTGTGTCCTGGTTTCATCTGGGATAGAGCTAATTTTCTTTCTAGTAGCTGGTATAGTGTTATGTTTTGGATTCAGTATGAGGAGAATGTTGATAACACTCTGATGTTTTCGGTTGCTGCTGGGTGGTGTTTAGACTAAGTCAAGGATTTTTCAGCTTCT
>JANZLQ010000056.1:19631059-19641089 GCA_026212715.1 Elanus axillaris
GGGGGAGTTGGGTTTCTTTTTTTTCAGATCTGTCATATTTGAATGGTAGGATGAAAAGTCTCTAGCTAGACCAGCAGTTTAGAAAGCAAAAACTTCAGTTAGGAACTTGGGAAGGATCAGTGTGGTTTTCTGTGATGATATGGAAGTGAAATGTTGTAAACTGTTGGCTTCTAAACTGTTGGCTTCTAAATCTGAAGAAAGACAGGAAGCAGGAAAAGAGACAGGATTTCAGATCTTTTTTGAAAGATCATTTATATCACTTTAAAAGACAGAAAAGCTGAAGGAATTTGAGAGGCTAACAGACATGTACCAAAGATACTTGCCTCATCTTTGGCATACAGTCTTTCCATCTTTCTTAATCCACAAAAGCAAGTGATTACAGATTTTTATTCCAGGCACATGTGACAGACTGACCTGCATAAATCTATCATCTTAGTCTGAGTATTTAAAAATGGATATGATTGGAAAGGTCTACTGTGTCAATGGGAATTAGAGTATTAATGGCATAAGGGGATGCATTTTATACAGTTTGTGATGAATTTGAATATTTAAAAAATTAAAATGTTTTACAATACTTTCTAGCCATAATGATCATGCATATTAAGTACGAACAGAAAAATGTTCATGCATAATACTTGCTCTTTGTTAACCTCAGTCCCTGAGCATTTCAGTTTTAAAATTGAATTATTGTGTGTAGTTTTCTTCTGAAGCTGATGTTATAGCACAAAGCCATTCTAATATAAGCATTACTGAAAGAAATACCTGTTGAATTCTATTTACTTTTTAAAATGTATGTCATTCAGATTCTATGACAAATAAAACATAATTGTAAATTGTAGATTTTCAGATCTTAGAGTCTGAAAATGAATTAAAGTCTTCATGAAGACAGTACATTTTGTAATGCTAGGTAGTTTTCTATCACCTTTTTTTTAATGATCATCTTAGCAAATAGTAAAAATGTCTTTTAACTGTGTCCAAACTTTTCACCTGAGATATATGCGCAGATGAAACCTAGTTTGATTTTTTTTTTTCTAAATGTGAAAGGAAGTACAGGGGGACTTTGTCTGGCCTGATACTCAGATCACTTTCAAGAGCATAAGGGTCTTAATGCATTGTGCCAGCTATGGCTCACAACCTACATGGTAACAACAGTGACCCAGGAATTGTGCTGAAGAATGTCTCTATTTTAGCAGAGCTTGGTTCTCTGGAATATTCCTCTTATAGCTGTTATTTGTCAACTGACCTATAGTAAGTCAGGCTTTTTCTGGAAAGATATTTGCCACACAGAAGAACGCACAAATCCAAATTGGTACAATACTGTATAAACAAATGAACTTAAAAACAGAACAAGGGACAACAGAGAAGATGATGTTTTCAGCTTGCCTATTTCCTATTTTGTTTGAAAATGCTGAGATTCCTTTTGTAAATTAGTTAGACAGATTAACTGGATCTTAAAAAATAAGTGAATATTAAGCAAGATCAAAGTCTAACAACAGTCTAACAAACCGGTAAATGAGATGGTCAGAGTAGAAGAGGCATCCCAGAACAAACCAAAGAGCTATCTGTGAAATGAAAAGAGTTGAAACTGGTATAATTGATGGAGAGGACTGAGGAAAAGGAAATGTGAAAAGGGAGCAGTTAAGGGTTACAGACAGCAGCGATGTATGCAGAGCTTAGGAATCAAAGGATGTTTTGAAACAGCTGCTCAGCATGGTGCCCAGGCACTGAAATAGCACAGCAAGGCCTGCCTGCATTCATGGGAGCTCAGTCTGAGGAGCTGAACAGGATCCAGGGGACATACAGGCTCAACCTCTCCAGGGAGAACAATTGGTTTGGTTTTCCAAAGACACAGCAGATAAGGACTTTAAAATATCTTTGGAGATTTGGTCACAATCTTGACATGGGGAATAAAGGGAAGAAAAGGATGATGAATTCTTTCTGTATTTGATAGGCTGTTCATTTGCATCACACTCTTCCATCAAAAACCAACATTTTACATGATTGGTGAAAATTCCCACTGGTATGGCAACAGAAACTGTTAATATTGCTCAAATATTGCAGCAGATTTCAGAGTCCAAATGTGACAAATTCAGTTACTACTGCAAAGAGCAAGATTAATCAAAAGAAAGGCATAAAATAGGATCAGCAACAGTGCTCAGGTAACTTGTCAAGGCTTGCTTCTAGCATTCTAATATAAAAAAATAGTGGAAATGAGCAGAATAGTGGAGTGATTAAATTCCAGTCTTCATTTCCTCTTCATTTTTTCTCTTCAATAATTTCTGTTTGGGGGGACATGTTGCAACTTGATTACTTGCAACCTGTTCAAGATGCACATGATTTAATATACACTGTACACGAACCTGATGCTGAATTTGGAAATCAAGCAATTTTTTATTTGCCTTACTCTGTGACATGTGGTAAAGTATGTTTACGTTATTTGAAGTGCTAATTAGGGGATTTATATTCTACTTGACAATACATTAATGCTAAACATTTCATTGGCTTTTGTAAGATCCTTTCTGACAAAAAATAACACTGAGCTGTAAATTATATTCAATCACATACAAAAACAGCCAAGACAAAATCTTCAGAACTATGACCATTGGACATTCCCAGCTAATAGGTATGGTATCTATTTCGTTCTACCTACAGCCCTTGAAAATGAAATACATTATTACAAAGTGTATTTCTAAAAAAGGCTTGTCCCTGCTGTCCTAAAGATTTCTTCCCTCGCACTTTTCTCTTTGAGAAGTGTGAATTTGCAGCAGTAGGTTTGTTTCTTTTCCCCAGCCCAGTGCTCCAGCCTGCATACATTTTGTCATTTGTCTGTATCCTGGTTATGATATTCCTCTTTGCCTCAGCTGAAGAAACTATTAACAGTCCTGGAGAGAGAGTTCCTAAGCTCTATCTCTGTCCCTGCTGTTGGCCCCAAGCCAGCATGGAAAATTCTGTTGCATGCAGGTCCCTCAGGGTTTCTTTCTGGGCCTCTGCCACCTGAGGATACTGAGTGTTTGGGAAGAGGTGGAATCGCTTTGCTCTGTCCAGGAAACTAAATATAAGTTCTGCAAAGAGTGAGGTCTTCCTGAGGTAAATAGTATTCTGAATTATGATAAAAAGCCTAGATGCAACTTTTTGTTGTTATTGGGGTTTTTCTTTCAGGAGTAAAATATCACTATATTTTACTTCAGAAGTATTAAATAGTTTCCCATGGAAGTCACATGGGGATGACACAGTCATCCCAATGGATCTGGGATGGTCAACTCAGCGGCTCCCAGATGACATGCTGAAAAACTGGGGAGCTGAGAATCTGTAGCCTCTGAGCTACCTACTTCTTTGGTATGCTTTCTACCTTGGTCATATGGAGCAATTAGCCTGGAAACCCTAAGAGTTTGTAACCTAAAAGTCTCAAATTTATGGGAACTTGAAGACCTATCTTAGAAACCAGGAAACCTGGGGTGCTTCCCCGATACCTTCTCCAACAAGACACACACAATCCTGCAGAAAGTGTTCCTGGAAGACAAATAAATTGTGATCTTCTGGCAGCAGTGCCCTGCAGTGAAGGACATAGGAAGTAGAGAGCAAAAGCATCTCCTGCTCAGCCTGTCTCTTCAGCTTCCAGTAAGTGAAACTCCAGAACCCACTTTAACCTTATCTAACCTCACTTACACTGGTGGGAAGACTGCATAGAGTCTACCTTCCTGAAAACTAAAACTTCAGAGTATGGCATTACTAGAACACAAAAACATTTATTTCACCTGCCTAAACTCTGTTTTATCATTACCTGTAACTTAGTATGACTTTATCGCATTCTCATGGTATTCAATTTAGCACCGTGATTGTCAGTGCTTCCAACTCAGATCGCCAGTCTCCAAACACTACCTCTCTCTTCCAGAGTTTTCTCTCACCGGTGTTTAACATTTTCCTGCACTGTTTTTATGCTATGAAGAACTTCAGGAAATCTGACCTCAGCTCATTGGCAGTTGTTTTATCTCATAGATATAATGATAGAGTGAACCATGCCCAGTGAGTTTTCACAAAACAATTTTTTTTATTTATTTAGAACAAAAATTTTCTGAGAAAACATATCCCAAAACAAATTTACTGTATTTCATTTGCTATTCACACAGGACACTGTGAAGCACTCAAGACCTTAATTTCTGTTGTTATTCAAGCATCCACACATCCTACCCCCTCCCTTACCCTCTAATATTTCTCTAGTTTTAGGAAGCCAATTAGAGCAGTACATATTGTTTCGCCCACAGATAAGTCTTGTATATAGAAAGACAGATTTACTTCCATGTCAAAAGCATCTCTAACATCTCTCCAGAATATTTTTTGAAGTTTCTCAGTATGTGAAAGGCAGTAGGAAATTCACATCAGTCAACTCAGTTTCCCTAAATGCAAGAAAAAGAAACACTTCCACAAGATATCTTCAGAGCAGAAGCTTAACTTATTAGTTCTACTGATATTTCTTTATGCCATATGTCTCTAGTGCCTAAACATTATTTGTAATCTTTACTTTTAATTTCTTCTCCCCCTTCAAGTACTCTGAAGATTCTTGTCCCACACAGCCAAATTATTAGATACAGAAACCCTGTAACTTCAAATTGTTGGAATCTGGACTAGAATACACAAAATTTTATTCTACTGTTATCTGTTTTTTCAAATGCAACTCCTGAATAAGTTCGTGATATCCTTAACATGCATCTTGTTATAAATTTTTCAAAAACTATTTTCAAACTTCATGACCATTTTCTTTCTTTTTTTTTTTTATAAACATGACATAAGAAAATTTCCATTCTTACCAAATGTATCTGTACAACATTTATCTTTGTTTTGTTTGTTGGTGGGGGGAATTAAAAGGCTGATGATTCCCATGCCAATATAATCAACAGAAAGAAGGGCACACTATATCTCTCTCATATTTTTTGTATACCTACTTCATCTGAGATAATATGTTCTCCTGGATCACTATATCAGATGCTTTCACAGATAGACTACAGATATATTAGAGTCAATAAATTTACATTCATTTAAACTGGTCTTACAGATTCTACCTGCAACAGAACTTTGTTGCATTTTATCCTATTCTCCTCTTATCACCATGTCCTTCACTGAGATTCCCTTCAGAATTTGTTCTTAAATCTTGTGTAGTAGTAAGGTCAAACTAAGTGGTACTTTCACATTTTTGTTTTTCCTGTTCTACAGGCAGAAGATGTTGACACGCTCTTTGAAAAATCCTCGCTACTGAACTTTCAGCCCCATATGCCATTAGTATTATAACATAATATTTCACAGAGTTATATTTCTTTAAAAATTTGCAAGTATTTTCAGACAAACAGCAATAAAAGCTTCCCTTGTCTCCTTTATTTCTTGTCATTCTAATGATATGTCTCAGTATAACCAAAAAATATACAATAGAAATAACATATACCATTTTGTATTTATGTTCAGGTTATGATATAAGTATGATTCCTGACAGATACTTGCCTAAGACTTCCAATGACGCAGACTCCGTGCCCCTCTCAGGTAATCTATTTTGATGCTTCACTATCCATAATGTTGGACATTTTTCTTAGTATCTTGCCTGATTATTACTTGTTTAGTTTGAATCTTCTGCCTGTTCTATCATCTTTCATCTCGTCAGGAATTTATTTTCTGTCTCTTTGCAGTTATCTTTTGCATATTTAAAGTTTACTGTATCACCTTTGAAGCTTCTGATCTTACAGCTAAACAATGCCCATACTCTTTCCTCATAAATCATCTTTTTCAAAACAGTCTTATGGTCTATGCTATGGTTTTATCATTTAGACCACACCTTTTTTGATGTGCAGTGTCAGAACCTGGACAAAATATTCACTGAATCTTTATCAAAGCTAAGTAGAATATGATATTTCCAGCATATATTGTATCTGTTATTCTCCTGGTTAGAGGGAAAAGTAAGGTGTTTGCCCTTGATTGGAAATAGCATAACATTTTGTATTTATGTTTGGACTAGAATCAACCACACTAAGATTTTGTTCTGAAGACTAATGATTTATCTAGTTCTGTAGTTCTGTAGTCTCTAGTTACATAGTTGATTGCTCCAGTTTAAATGTACAATTTTCTACACGTCCTATTCTAGAGTTCCAGCTCCTTTCCAGTTTAAAATTGCTTTGAGTTTTTGTCCAAACATTTAGTCTCCTCATTCCTCCCAACAGAAGCTTGATGTATTCTGTAAGTATAATGAACATACTCTCTGTTCTGTCACTTAGTTTATTAATGAAAATATTAGTGCTAATGTAATCAGAGGTGAACTGATTAAGTCAATTCTTTACACTTTCATTTTCACTGTAAACCATTAACACTTCTAAACAGTTTTCCAACCAGTTATGTATTTGAGATTATTAGTTTTTCTGCACTGGCTTATTACTGCTCAAAGCTTCCCCAGTTTACTTATGAGAATGCCATGTGGGAGTGCGATGGGCAAAATCCTTACTAAAGTCAAGTTATTTTTCTTTTCTTGTACAGCCCTTGTACCTTCTTAAAGAAGAAAATGAGGTTGGTTCAACACAAATTGTTCTTGACAAGTGCATGGTGGCTGTTACGCATCTAAGCTGTTTTCTTTTAGTTGCTTATAGATTGTTCTTGTCTATTTTATAGGAATTAAACTGAGCACCCGATCTATAATTACCTCAGTCTTTTTTTTTCTCTCCCCTTTTTGAAAATAAGAAATATGTTCATCCTTCACAAGCCATTTTTGTAAATCATTACCGTCTTCTAGGGTGATCTGAACTCAAAATGCAGTGCAAAAGAGTAAGTGGGAAATTCTACATGTAAATTAACTACATAAATGAAGAACAGGAATGTAAACAGTTGTTCTGCAGAACAATCTAAGCACTCAAGGACAAACATTAGGAGATCTAAGAATCCTTCATCCTTTTCTTTTAGCATTTAGAGACAACACATTTAGACCCTGGAAATCTAAACCATAGATTTTTGTCAACTTATTATTTTTCCTTTTTCATGCACTATTTATTCAGTGAGTCAGTGGCTGCAAATTCATTAGCCACATTATTGCTTTTTGTATTTTCCTGTAAACTCATGAAAAATGTAATTGATTTCTTGGTATCATCTAACAATAACTTACCCCTCTTGATAGTGGAGCAATGTTTTCCTGGACACCTACGACATTTGCACAGCTATTTATTTTCACTTGTGATATCCCTGGATATTTTAATATCTTCTTTTTGCCATGGCCTATATAGTTTTGTTTTTGTATGCTTAGTCTTTAGTTTTATTTGTCCTTTAAAATCTGATCAAGTTTTTAATTCCTGCATGCTTTGCTTTTGAACTTGAGGTCAGTATCCATTTCATGGTCAAATTGTTCTCTTAGTACAATTCTGATCTTTTCTCACCAGTAGGATAACTTGTACTTGCGCCCTTGTTACTGATTCTTCAAAGAGGTGCCAACTCTTCATAAACCCCTTTTTCCTAAGACTTGCCTCTCAAATTTCTTTATCACTTCTCTGAGTTTAATGGGGTCTGTCTTCCTGCAACCTAGTAGTCTAATTTTCCTCCTTCTATTCTAATTCAAAAATGTTTTCCAGATCTTCCATGTTTTCTAAAGTCTGGGAATGTGATCTCTCTCTTCTCCTCAAATCATTTTTTTCCTTCAAATAAGGCCTTTATTTATATCTTACTTATTTAATTATATCTTCATTATAGAAAAGGCTGTAAACAGTGGATCACATAAGCTTGTTGGAGACATTTTTTCCTCAGTAATTTTCTTTTCTAGAAAATATTTAGATAAAATCCTCTGTAACCTCCAACTACTGAGCTGTGTATCATTTGACCAACTGTTCAGTGAAAAGCCATGGACTTACATTTTTAACAGTTCTGTTATCTATGTCACCTCTTCCAATCTGATACTTATTTTCCTCTTCTCCATCAGAGTGCCATTGCTCTCTGACTTTTCCTTGCCATTTTTTTTTGCTGCCATCTTCAGTTACCCAATTTCTGTATCATACTCCACTGAATCTGAAAAAAATCATTTTAAAAGGTAAGATCACATTTCCACTTTAAAGTCTAAGGCTATCTCTGTGAGAAGTGAACTTTAAGACTGGTTTCAAAAATGCTTCTTCAATGAGTTAAAAATATTGATACTTTACTCTTTTTCCTATAACAATGCTTTTTTATAAGATTTTCTTTTTCTGTTGCTTATCTCAATGCTATGTCACTGTTGTACCATAGGTATTACAGACATTTTAGCTTATTTTTTCTCTCTTTTAAATAACATTCATTCATGTTGTTAAAGACTACATGTAACCACATTGGTACCACTACTTGTGATTTAGTTAACTGACTTAATTTTAGAAATTACTGTTCATAAGAAGCACCCATTTTGGGTTTAGAAACCGTAATGGATGTTCTTTCTGCAATCTCAGAAGAGAAAGCTGAATCACAGAAATGTGTGTGTGACATCTGTAAGATTCTCGTCTCCACATTAAGGATATGTCCTTAAGGACTGTCTTTTGAACTGAGCACAGGTCCAGGGAAATATAAAAACACCCAATCCTTTTGAGCAGAATCTTTTCTCACTTCCATCTAATTTTCATAAGCAATGGAACTGACGATGTAAGCTACACTGTGGAAACAGTATTTTTCTTCAGAAGTTCATAGACAACTGGGTAACCCATTACACTATTGTACTTTTTCCACTGCGGATTTTTTTCCTTTGTATCTAGTTGGAATTCCCCTTTCTGCAAACTGCAGCTGTTGCCACTTAGCCTTCTGATGTTCATCGCTGAGAAGAGTCTGGTCCTGTAATCCCTTCTAGGTCATGAAGACAGCAGTTAGACTCTCCCAAACCCTATCAGCTTTTTCTTCTCTAGGATGAACAAACTCTTATTTTAGGCCATGAGTTCCAGACCCTTCACCACCTTGCTCATTCTCTGTCAGACTCTCTCCAATTAGTCATTGTCCATATAGTAATGGAGGCTTGAAACTGGGTACAATACGCCAGACATGCCCTCACAAGGCCTGAGGAGGGGAAATAATCACTTCTTTTGACCTGATAGCTATACTTTTTCTAACACACACCAGAAAAACATTAACCTTCTTCGCCCTAACAGTACACTGCTGATTCCTGTTCAACTTGCCTGTCAGGACAAGGCTCCCAGGTCCTTTTGTTTTAAAAAATTGCTTCACAACTAGTTGGTCCTCAGCCTGTAGTCTCCAGCCTGAGTTAATGCATCTTGGGTACCTTTACATTTGCCTTTGTTGACTTCATGCAGTTTCTGCCAGTCCATTCTTCCAGCTTGTCAAGGTCTCTCTTCCAAGTATCATGTTATCTGCAGACTTCTCCTCACCTAGGACACTGTGCCATTCACCATCACCCACAGAGTCCTATAGTTGCACTTGATCCTGTCAAGGTCTTTCTAGAGAGTATTATTTCCTCCAGTCCACTCCTTGCAGAATCTTCTGAAGCTCTTTAATCAGTACAGCTGAAGCACTTTGTTCTCCACAAACAAACTGAGCATTGGAAGAGAGAGGAATAGAAATACTACATTTGAATAGCAGCAGATATCATCCAGTAGGTGTGAGAGCAGACCTCTGGTATCTGCTTAGCTGTGTATTAAAATACTGTGTTGTCATGACCCAGACTGGACACACCAGGGAGTCATGTTTAATTCAAAATTCCCTCAGGCTAAATTAAGGTGAAAGGACACCAAACGATCAGTTAAAGATTTTATTCATGACAGAAGCAAACTGAACTGGGGAGGCGTGGCAGTAGCTGGCAGGGTTTCTCACAACAGGAATTGGCATAAGACTACTGTATAAAGTGTAACCCAGGGTAACCATATACATCAATTCATGGAATAAGGAGACACCTCCCATTGAGTCACGAGGCTCAGAGCAGACCCCCTTGCTTTCTAAGACTCCTCCTCAGAGAAGGGCCCAGGTGTGGCTGGATCCACTCTTAGTCTCAGGCTTGGTCAACAGTTTATGTCTTGAAATGGATGAGGTGTAGGGATTGTGGGAAAGGAAA
>JANZLQ010000056.1:19641189-19652845 GCA_026212715.1 Elanus axillaris
CCTGTTGCTGATGTCTGAGCTGATGGGCTTTTCACCTTGGTTCCTTGCTGTGCAGGGTTTGTCTTTAAGCAGAACTTTCCCCACCACAACGTTTGAGACATTAACTCTCAGTTTCTCACGTGTATATATAATTAAGCCTGTATTCAGATTTTGGATATTGCTAGCTCAAGTATTTTGTTCAAATTTCCAGGTATAGACACAATCCATGGCTGTTGTAAAGTGATGAAACTCTACTGAGACTCCCAATTCAGCTGAGGATCTGGTTGTAAAAGTGAATCTATAATAAATTAATGGGGATTTTTTTTCTTTCTAGCCTGAAGTGTTTTACATTTCCAGGAATCCTTTTTTGCTGATATATTATAGAAGCTAGAATTGTTTGTTACTTTCAGAAAAGACTGGGATGAAGGCTAACATCTTTCAAATGAGTGTAGAGTAGAAAATGTTTATGATTATTAAAAAGTATTTATCTAGGCAAAGTATTCCTCATTTGAGAATATAATTTTGCAAAATTATACATTTATAATCTGGGAAAATTTAGAGGAATAATGTATTGGCTCAAAATGTGCATATTATGAAATCTATTACACTATTTTATACACTTATATGAGCATAAACTCATTAAATGTTATTCCTTTTGTTGCAAAGTTCTGAAGCTTGCTTGCAGTTGACATCATTACTTTGATAACATAAAAATATTCTGGGTTTAAAAGTAGTCTCAAGAAAAAGCACATTGCACTCACTGAAAAATACATTCTGTCAGTCAACGCAGATTTTTTAATCTCAACTGGAAGAAGATGGGAGAGAAAAGTCTTTATTTTATCTTATGATTACTTGGCTTTAACTCTCTGCCCTAAAGCAAAATATAAAATTCAAAGAAAGGCAATGAAAAATAACAGTGAAAATGAATCACCAAATGAGTTACAGAGTAATCACTGATGGAAGAACAGTGACTGATAAAGGTAATAACATTTCACTGTCTTCTTAAAAGAACCTGAAATTAACTGGTAAATACTAAACTCAATCCAAAAGATAAATCTATGATTAAAAATATAGCTACTGTTCCATAAAAAATTTTAGTTTCTGCAGACAAGCATTATATATGGTTGAAAGAAATAGTTTCAGAGTGTTACATACTAGGAATGCAGAAGTAGCCAAATTCCACTAAAAAAACATATGACTGGCTGCACTTAGGTGGCAACGCAGTATACAAGCTTGGTCCCACTGAAGTCAAAGGTATAATTTCTATTCTTAGTATCAACTCAAAATTCTTATGGAGGCTTTGACACTATAACTCAAACTATGGCTAATCAGTTGCTTGCTCTTCCTTGAAGGTTTGTCATTCCTGTTAGTTAGGGATTCCTGACCTCCCTAACCACAAACTCAAATTAACACCAAATTCATCACTTAAATTTCCTTTAATGAGGCAGTATAGCAAGAAGCAAGGCAGAGTAGCGAGACACTGCTGGACAAACAGTAAACACTACCTGTCCAGCAGCTACAGCTTCCTGAACACAGAACATTGCTTTCCAATAAATATCATTACATGGTTGCTAATTGGCTACAAAACAAATGTATTTGTCACCTATCAAAATCATATATTTTGCCTCATGGATTCTTGGCTTGTTTACAACTATGGAGGGAGGGAAGTGACCAGTTGACTTAGTTAGGTCTGTGATGCTCTACGTTCCAGCTTAGTTCAATCAAATGCTGCAATATAGTTATCATTATTTTTCCAACATTAATATTTCGTAGAATAAGGACCCTGAAGTAGCTGAGAGCTTCCCCGTAAATTACCATACACACTTGTTATGATCAGTTGTGCACATTTACACCACTCAGTTAATGATGCACACAAATATCTGTCTATACCTGAAAACAGCTACTTGAGTTTGTGAACACATTCTACTTTCCAATATGGACATAAATTTCCATTTTCACTCTGCAAATTATATAACAAATCTATATGTACCACAAGTCTAACATTTCCAGCATTCTGTGTATGCAAATTTCTTGTCTGGCAGGCACCGTATGCTAGCAGTGTAAGGAACATGGAGTAAAGTAGTGTTTCTGTCCTAATTGCTGGGAACCTAAGCAGCAAACCTGGGACAAAAATAACCGATAGGTGAAAATGCTGCATAATTATCTTTTTGTTTGATTATCTGGGTGCAGTTAATAACAAACAGCCAAACATTAACATTCTTAATTTAGTTTGCGTAAGCCATGAAAATTGCAGTTAATTGTACTCCCAAAGTTCCTGAGCATTTAAAAATTGTCTTTTTTGTCACAAAAAATGAATACCTTAATTAATGGGTTTTTTTTTCTGAAAACAGACTCTGCAGTGAGACCTCCTTAATGTAATGGTTTCTCAGCTAGATTAAAACATTATCTAGTGGAAAATACTGTTTTCATTCTTTTTGGATACATTATAAATTCCAAAACCGTTCCAAAACTCGTAATTCATCTTCTGATCTGGCTTTATTTGCTCATTATTAACACCTTGATCATTGTCTGTTTTGATTACTGCTGTAATGAACACCTTTTAGATTCTCAACATATGCATATATGTACATAATGTAATACTGTAACTAGGCCAATCAAAGGATCTGTTCTGTAACAAAATATAATAAATTACACATCTTCTACTACAACACAGATATCCTTTTACAGGATTATTCTGTACTGTGGAGGGATTCCAGAATGGTGAATGTATAGAATTCTTTTAGTCCAGAAAACACTTTGTCTCCAGTATCATTATTCTAATTGTTTTATTTATCATATAATAATCCAGTTTAGCTCAGGTCCCAAGAATTTTCAGACCTTGGATGTTACTTTACCAAAACCATCCCCTATTTTTCATTCTTTTTTTTCCCATTCTTTTCATTCAGTTATGTATCCTCTGTAGGAGATTTTTTTTTTTTTAAACACTGAAACCATTGGGTTTCAATCTGAGTTCCCATCTTATGGAGTTCTGCAGTTTCTCATCAAATGTATGGGCTTGCATTTTGTAATCAAATGTGGTTTTATGTTTAGCTTTTAGAACTAAAATAGTACCTCACTGAAAAAATAGAACAAAATATCCTCCTCATACCATGGCCTGTTAAGGGCAGAAGGGACCAAAAGTTGTAAAAATCTCTTTTTGGAGAATTTTGAATGCACATCACACTTGCTCCAACTTTCACAGGCTCAATTACTCATTTAGCTTCAGCCAGACTCCCTTAAGCTCACATCCACTTACTGACACGTAATTACATTTCATTTCACAATAACTCTGATATGACTCCTGGAATCCAACTGTGTCAAAAGGTCTAACTTGCAGGCCAATTGTAAGAAATAATTGTGCTGCCAAAAAAAGGAACTAAAAAAAAATTAAGTGTATGTAAATTACAGCCAAAGAAAGTGCTTCTACTCCTCTTTTCTAGACCCCCTACTATTCAGCTTAGAGTAACTAACCCTCACAGCTGATCTCACACAAATTTGTGTGCTGAAAATTTTTTCAGGTTATTTATATGATTTACATTATCTTTTGCTTCTTCACACATGTTGTCTTTTGTCCTTCCTCTTCATTTTCTTTTGCATTCCAACTCACAACATGTGAGAAGATACAAAACAAATACTATTTGAAGTGAAATAAATTGATGCATCTTTGAGATTTAAGAAGAGCATTTAATACTGAAATACTGAAGTCATTAGCAGCATGAAGCAGGTGTGTCAATGTACGTGTGTAGGTGTTACATGGATGAGGGAAATATGCAGCTTGCTGATGTAACGGGGTAACATTAGTTGTGTGTTACTGTTAGGCAAAGGCAGACTTTGACCTGTGATGATAAGTGAGGCCATTATTTAACAGACCTCATGTAGTAACTATGTTTCATTTTAACTTGATTTAAAGTCACAATCATGCTTTATCCTTGTTCATATATATATTATTTTAATTAAATTAAAAGTTCAGTGTCATTGTTGTGTTAGCATGTTACACTGTAACAGTGACAGTGACATAAGAACCCAAGAGAGCATGAAGAAATTCCATACTTCCGAGACATCCCACACCAATATCCTTTCCCCACCACAGTGCTTGTGCTGCCATTTCTCAGTTCTTTACAAAGCAGCACAACACATTTTGGATGACACTCGGATACTGAAGTTGTGATCCAAATTTTTCAACACATTCTTGACAGCTTCAGATACATGATAAAAGTGATTTTTCCTGTACTTAGCTCATGGCATTATTTGGAATCCAGCTACCAGATCAGCCTGCAGCTTCCCAGTGAGAACCCGCTGTAGGTTTAAGGCAGGCAGAAGCCGTGAGCCTCCCAGGCTGACAGGAAAGAAATCTGTACTGTGACATGGTCTAGAGATTAAGAAATATCTTTATCACAACTTTTTGCCCTTAGCACAATCAACTTTGATATGCAAATCCAGCTTTAATTTGATAAGATTTGGAACTACTTCTTAAACAATATCGCTCATTGCAAACTGTAGGTAATGCAATAGATTTCAGTCTCTGTACTTCTCTGCTTATTCTGAAAGAAGAAAGGGACAATAATGAGAGACTTTAACAGATAGCTATGATAGAAGATGCATGCAAATATTGCTGCCTGGGACTCTGAAAGAAGAACATGCCATGTAAACTCAGTAAAGCTCTTATTTCATATATAACAGGAGAAATTCTGATTGTGAAAATGATTCTAAAATTGTCACTGGTTTCTTGTTGGCTGCCCAGAGATTTAGATTATATAGCGCAATACAGAAATAAAGAAATAGTTAACTAATCTCCTCATATTATGCATCAGTTTCTGCATTCAGTATGCTTTTCCTTTCTTAAAAGAAGCAAGCTGGATAATTCTTAAATTAATTCCTTGTTTTGCTAGCATCCCATAGAACCAAAAGCACACTTAAAATTTTAGCTGTTACTTTACTGAAAGAAGTCATAAGGTATTTGATATACTATAGAACTTGTATGTGATTAAGAAAATTTTTTTCCTGGTTACACACATTTAATATATTTTTCAGGGTGAGGTGAGGAATGGCAGAGTGAAATGACTTTAATCCCCAGGAAATATTCTCTTAGGTGGCTGCATTTACCACCATCCAAAAGGCTGTGTTAAACAGAATAGAAAATTCTTTGACTCTGGTTATTTTGTTGCTTTTTCAATAACTAAGTGTATATTGCATAAGGAGGATAAAATGAAAACCAAGGTTTATTCTAATTTGTAATGAAAGGTTACACTGGGGTGTGAGTCAGACTGTGTATCCTCTCTGTTTCTACTGTGACTTACACAGACATATGCACATATGGCTTTCTTATTGTTCATTAAATTCCATTGAAAATATCGTATTTGTCTAAGCAAAGTAAAAGTCATGAAGTGCAACTCTTTACCATTACAACAGCAATTCTGTAGCCATATTGCATGGCTGACAAAGGCACTATTGCACTTCATTTTTTTATGAAATTGAAAAATTAAAGTCTTTCTTTACCAAAAGTCCATAGAAATAAAAAATGAAACTATTTCAATACAACATGTAATATTTGCAGAGAGAAGAAAAATTAAATAAGAACCTTTCTGTCCCTAGCATTGGAAATTAAGCACCCATCCACACAAAGAAATGACACAGGGACGTGACAAAGATTAGAAACATATTATGCGAAAAACAAATTGGAGCTAGTTATTGTAGAGGAATCAATTTTCACATTTACCCCAGCTTAGAAGCCATGTCAAATTAGTCATTATTTTGCTAAATAATAAGGCAAAAGACCCTTCCCTGGCCAGTGGGCTTTTTTGCAAAAAACACTTAAATGAACACAGATTAAAATAGTCCCACTAACTACAATTCTGGTGCCACAATGACTGGAGCAGTTCACTTAATTTGCAACTAGAAATATAAAATGAAAAACTGTCCTTTAGGAAGAGCATGAAAATATAGCTTTCTACTTTGATTTAAAAAGAAGCTTTACATTTTCCAGAGAGGGGGAAAAACATGAAGAAAATTTAAACTTAAGACATAAATACAGTCAAAACCAGATTTTGGTAGCAATGTTTAGATTCTGATTAAAATGTAAACATTGCAGTGCATTTGTGATCAATGATTGAGTCATTTATTTACTACAAAATAAAACAAGATGTGGGATGGAAAGATAACTGAAGAGAAATTTGCAGACGTATTTAAAAACACCATCTCTAGCATTACAAAGAAATCACATGAAGATAAGGATAATATATTTCAGTGAATGAAAATCAAAACTGGAGTGTAAAAGTATGAAAAGAATATTAGAAAAAAAGCTTAAGATAAAAATGGTTTAAAAAGCTCACCAAGTAACAAGTAATTACAAGTGTTGCACCAGCGTTTCTGAAAAAAAAAAACCCAAAACATTCCTAACACAATAAAAATATTTTCATTCATGTGGAAAATGCATCAGAATTTCTTTTTGTTGAAATGAAGATAATTAGTTGAGAGAAAAGAGTGAAAAAGAAGACGTGTTCAGTAGAAATGAAGATTTTCACAGTGATCTTTCTTTTAATACCTTAATTTCCAACAAAGTTCACTTCAAACTGCTCTGCGTGACTTTCCATCTATATTTGCATTGTAGGTCAGATACTTCAAAATGGTACTACTCTCAGAGCAATGTCCTGAAACCAGAGCAGTGGTATTCTTTTGTATCTACATACACATGGTCCCGTGTGACTGGAACCACAGCACCCGGACCTGAGAACTGACATGCAGTTGTGAGTGCAGTGGGATGGACACAGATACACAGATTTTTAAAATAAAGCAGGAAGTAAGAGAATAATTGACATAAAGAAAATGAAATAAATTTTAAAAACCCCAACAAATTACAACAATAGAGAAATAGATCAATCTACAGAGATTCACAGATTAACATGCAACTGAAAGAAAGAAAGAAGAAATCTTTAACAAGTCGTAACAATTGGTACAACAATTGACATATTTGATAATGGTATTCAGTAACCTGGTTAGAATGGACTAGAAATGTAGTAGCTGTGATGTGCCTAAGTACAAGGTTGTCATTAAGTTGAGCTATCTCATTAATTTTGCCAGATGAACAAATGCCATCTTTGCCCAAATATCTGCATAATTGTTATTTAATTAGCAATATCTCTCTGTGTGTGGAGAGGGAGGAAGGAAAATGAAGGAAGAAAGTGGGAAAGATGATTCAATAAGAAAGGTAAGGGTAGTTATACTGGTTAAGAAAAGGTAAAACCAAGATTTTTGATAGCAAAATAATTCAAGTACAGTCTACACCTTTGTGCCTTGAGTCAGAAAATAATTTAAGCTGGAAGGGAGCACTAGAGACCATGAGGTACAACTCTCTGCTCAAAATAGGGTCAGCTCTGCAGTATTTTTCTCTAGAAGAAAGAAAATATGTTCAGGTGATCCTAGAGCATGTAAGGGAGTAATTGATACAAAGAGAATGCAAGTAAAGACAAAAAGCTAAACTGTTGGTGTGGAGACCAGATTAATGCATATCATGGGGATGAGCTGTAATGCATATCATGGGGATGAGCTGTTGCTATGTGCTCAGCAGAAGATCTTCAAAAGGAGGATGCCATTTTAATTTCTTAGGTAGGAAATTACATACACACTTGATTTTATGGCTTACAACTTCAAATTTCCAGTCAGTTCAAGTTATGTAAGATTAAATTCAATTGCAGAAGTTCTATGTTGATTTATTTAAATTACTAAATGCAACAACAAACTGAGTTTCCAGTTGTGTTACACCAAAATTTATTGTCAGAAAATGTTGAGACAAGTACCTGTAAAAGCACAGGAGACATACCTATTTGCCTTAAGGTTTTTCTTGCTTTTCTTTTTCCACATCTTTCCCTCTGCAGAAGATATTTAAGCAATCTTTTACATTAGATACCTTTCTTTTATTGCCAGATGTCCTTTTAAAATTTATTTTCTGAACTCTCTTTGGAACTGTACAAAGAACTGGAAAAAACTTTTTTTGCCACTGTATAAAATATGATATAAATAAATTGTGGCATGATCAAGGGAGTGTTCTGAGTGGAAACGTGACAGTCACCCAGGAACTGCATGATGACTCACAATCACTGGAGCTGCAGAGATACACAGCACTGGTAGCTTGTTTAAAGTTAGTATAGTTTCTCTCATTGTCATCAGGCTTGGCTGACAACTTCAAGACTAGTCCTTGAGAAATAGAACACAAACCTAGAAGAGCAAAGGGGAAACACTGAAAATGGCTAGTGTTACATTTGTCACGTAGTAACAGGGACATGACAAAGTAGAACTGTCACATAGGAGAGCTGCCCTTCGGGCTGAGTGTTATCTGTGAGTGTTTCCCATTGTCCTTGCCCAAGCGTGAAGCCCTCTTTAACATCAGTTGCACGAAGCTGTTAGCAGCGTATCATGGCTATCCTCAAGAAACAGCTAGGATGCCTTACTTTTACGTATAAGCCGTCAAAGCCTTTATGGGCTTTATGCTCTTCCTCTAAAGCTGAGCTACAAGGGAAACTGAGAAATAATACCTTTGATATAGAAAGGACAGCTATAGCCCAGCAGGTTGCCAGTTATTTTCTAGTACTGTGCTCCATTTTTCAGTTGTTTGGTTTTTAATCAATAAATTTGAAAAAATACAGACTCCAAAATTTTTGTCTTCCTTTATACATTACAAACACTTACAAATGTTTTCAATAGTTGTGTAATGATAAGTACGGATCTTCTGAAACACAAACCCTATTTATAATGCCACTTGCTTTTACTGTTCTGGTAGGATATTCTGGCATGCTTAGCAAAGTTTAGAGCATACTGAAACTGTTTAATAAATAAATAAAAACAGTGCTGGAGTACATCAGAGTATCTTGGCCATGTTTGGGTTATTAAGTTACCTTGAATGCTGTGATAAGCAAATACCATCTTAACGTGGGCTATTTACTATGTGTTTAATGGCATTTTAAAGAAAAATCTAAGCAGTGATCTGTGAATCCTTCCTGTTTTAAAAATTGAAAGTGAAGATTACTAAGAATTTAATATAATCTAAATGGTTCTATTGCACAGTTGCCTGCTTTCGTGAGAAATTTCATAAATGAGTTCATGTGTTAGCACATGTTCTTCCCCCCGAAACTATGAACAACCAGTTTGTGAAATATTTCCTGAACCAGAGTCTCAAAATGCTCCAAGATTCTACAAATTCATCCTCAGAATAAGGTGTTATTTTCGACATGCAGGAACACTGCTATTCAAAATGATCTCATAAAATTGATCCAGAAGTTATCAAACCATAGATCTCTAAGGGACTGTTCAATACTGCTCACCATAACTGATGTATAAACTTGCTTTCCTTTAAAAATGGCTTCTTTCATACAATAGATCTTAAATAAGCAGTATTTCTTTGATATAAAAACTGCAGGGGATACCATAGAAGCAAAATATAACACAAGTTGTGATCCAATAATTATTAGAAGTGGAACAAATGTAACACATACCATGGAGGTGTGCTCTCAGATGGCCTGTTCTATTTTTAGATTTGAGAACATATTAAATACTACATTGCTTTGTTTACTTTGTTAGGTTTTGCAGGTTTTGGTAGCTAATCTTTGACACAGTCAGATTCAATTAAGTACCAAGAATTGCATTAGCTAGAGACCTGGGTCTTTTCTAGAATAAAAGCTTTTTCTGAAAAAGATGTTGTTAATAAAATGAAATTACTACAACCCAGTGAAATTATAGTGCTTTACATAAAGTTGAAGGATAACATGCTTTTCATCCACACTTTTTACATTTTTACACTCATTTACACTTTTAATCTCTGATTTTATCTATAATAAGTGCAAAATATCAAAACCAGGTAAAGTTTTATCTTAAACTCTTGCCAACTGTCAAATTGTTAAAAATGAGGAAAAAAACCCCAAGCACAGTTGGGAGCTTACTGATAATTACATATTCTTGAATTTTAATCTGACTGTACTTCCACTATAAGCTATTCTTTGAGAAATCATTGAAACTGAATACCAGATAAATGATGAAACTATCTAAGCAAGCACACAAAGTATACTAATTTACAAATGAAAACTAAATTAGATCATTAAAACTATTAGGTGAAATGGTGTTTAACAACTACCAGAGTCACCTTTCTTCATAGATTTACTTTCATTTTAATGATTCAGTAAGATGACCAATGACTTTCATACCAGTGTGATGGGTTACAAAGAATGTTTCATACCATTAAAATCATGCAAACAGGCTTTAAGTGATCCATTCTGGCATTTCAACATACTTTTCAGCATTCTGAGAACACTTGTTTTGCTGAAAATAAGCTTGCGGCATTAAGAGAGTGACCTCACTTTTCTGTGACTGTCAGAATTCTGGAATTTTCATGAAACCATGAAGAAGTCTGATACAATGTGTTTTGAATCTGGAATCTCTAAATAATCTAAAAAAGCCTCCATCTCTTTCTGGATGTAACAAGCTGATCTGTTCTCAGCTGTTGTGAAAAATATTGCTAAATTTTACACCATAAGCCCAGCTCCAATCATCATTCTGGTGACAGCAAATTTAGCTAAAAATGGGATTACCATTTCCTCATCCAACTCTGGGCTTTTTATTGGAAAAGTGTTATTAGTTGCTTTGCTATCATTGTAACTATGTGCTTTATTTTGCTTTTTAATGTAACAGCTAGGAGTCAGACAATTATCACTGATATGAGCCCTAGAGGCTGGAAATGAGACCTCCAAGAGCCAGTGAAGCACTATCAGAAAGCGTGATGGTACAAATAGGAAGCTCTCTTGCAGAATAGTAATGAGCATATAAGCAAGATGCATTATATAGAATGAAAGAAAAACAAAACAAAACAAAACCAAAATCTACATGGTAAAGCATGGGTTTTTTTGTTTTAAGGAGACATGATGAGTCAATTCTGAATGCAAAAAAGAAGTTGGTACCAATAAAAATAGATACAATTGTTTTTTTCTGTAGGAGCTTGTCACCTGGATTTCAATAATGGCAGTTATGAGTGCTTGTCTTAAGTATAGAAACCAGAGGACATAATTTGCAAGCCAAGAAAATGAATTCATTCTCTAAGCAGTGTTATAGTCTATTAACTTTTGAAGTGTGTTCATTAAGATGTTTTATTTACACAATTGTAACGTAAAAGCCATTGTGAACCTCATACAGCTGCATTTCACAGGACACCAGAACAGGTTTCAAAGCAAGCACCTTTCTGTCAAGCAAGAGGCAGTCAAACACAGTGGTGCTGACTTTCACAGTCATATACAATGATGCCACAAAGCTTTTATCAGTAGAAAGTATTAATGCCTATAGAAAAGTACAGTACAATTATACAAAAAGTTTAACAGTACTCCACTGAAGGAATGAGTTTGTTATGCTCTGCTCTCTAGAGGTATATTTCAGATTTGCCCCTACCAGGTATCTTAATGGTCCTTGATTCTTCTTAGATGAAAGATGCCAGATTCAAAAAATTTTTTGCTGATTTCTGTCTAGCTAGTTGAAAATGTGGTTCTTATTTTTCAGAATGCTGTTGTGCTGGTTTTGGCTGGGATAAAGTTAATTTTCTTCACAGTAGCTGGTATGGGGCTCTGTACTGGATTTGTGCTGAAAACAGTGTTGATAACGCAGGGAAGTTTTAGTTACTGCTGAGCAGTGCTCACACAGAGCCCAG
>JANZLQ010000056.1:19652875-19678967 GCA_026212715.1 Elanus axillaris
GGGCACAAGGAGTTGGGAGGGGACACAGCCGGGACAGCTGACCCCAGCTGGCCCCAGGGATGTCCCAGACCATATGGCAGCATGCCCAGCCATAAAACTAGGGAGAAGGATGGCGAGCAGGGCTGCTGCTCAGGGACTGGCTGGGCTTCAGTCACTTGGTGCTGAGCAATTGCTTTCATTTGCATCACTTGTCTTTCTTGGGTTTAGTTTCTCTCTCTTTGTTATTTTCCCTTCTATTACAAATTATTATTTGTTGTTGTTGTCATTATTGTCATTATTGTTGTTATCATTGTTATTATTGTTATATTTCAATTATTAAACTGTTTTTATCTCAGCCCATGAGTTTTTTCTCTTTTACCCTTCCAGTTCTCCCCTCCACTCTGCTCAGGGGGAGTCAGTGAGTGGCTGGGTAGTGCTTAGTTGCTGGCTGGGGTTAAACGGTAACACCTGTCTTCTGCAGAACAGGACAGCTCAGCTAGCACGATTTACACTTTCTAAGTGTTAAAAATATGAATCTACAAATTTCTGAAGAAGCAGCAGTACCTCTTAGCAAAAATACTATTATGTGTTTTGAAACAAACTAAAATAGTTTCTTTTGTTTGTTTAAAGGTCAGCATATTACCATTTTGAAACAAAATGTTTCATTTAAAATGTTCAAATAAAATATATTGACATCTCTGAAATGTTTACTCCATTTCTGGAAGGCAAATTAGATGACTTCCATTTTAGTCTTCCTTGTACCCTGTTCATAAAACCATTTTTTCCTTGCACTCTGGTAGGTTTAGCTAGGTAGAGAATAGAGACACAAAATTTTACTAGCTGCAGAGAGATCATAAAACCAAGAAAATGCAGTATCAACTGATCTCTGGCCTTTCTGCCTCTCTGGGCTTTCAATGTATCTTTCCGTGAAAGCATTGGGTGAGTTCTAAAAAACTGTCAGAAGAGGAAACAATGTCAGGAATTACTTATAAACAAATAAAGAATATAATTATGCCAGAGGATGCATCCAAACGGTGGATATTGTGTAGAATCCTTGTCACACCAACTCAAAAAGAACTTACTAGAACTGGAAAAACTTTGGGGAGGGGCAGCAAGGATGGCAAAAGCTGTATGTCAGTCCCCATGGAAGGAATGACTAAACAGACTAGGTTTCGTGAATAAAGGAAAGACTACAAGAGAGATCTAACAAGCATGACTTCTACACAATGCTGACTGGCTTGACAAGGGCAAAGAGGGAGCATTTATTCATTGTCTCTTCCAAGATATGAACTAGAAGGCATCCAAAGAAGCTAACATACATGCAGTTTAAAACTGGGGGTCTCCTTGCCACAGAAGGCTGTGGATATTAAAACTATACATGGTTCAAGTGGAAATCAGACAAACTTGTACAACAGAAAACCATTGAGTATGTTCAAAAGCTTCTTCTAGCTTAGGCAGACTCTCAGCTCCACATTGCTGGAGTTTGGAAGAGTATTCAGGACCAGGATCAGTGTATTTTTAATCTGTTCCTACAGTCTTTGTTAGGCATCCCCTCTTACCCACTGCCAAAGGTGATCCTAATCTTGCTCTGACTCATTACAGCTATTAGAAGTGTGCCCACCTCTCATTACCAGTAGCAGAGCCAACATACATGTGATATATATAATACAGCTGAACTTCAGATTATCCTGAAAGTCTAAACGATATGTAGAGGATTGAAATATAAAAGATTGATATTGGAGAAATTTCCTTCGTTCCTTAGCCAACTGTGTGACATCCAATACAACTGGTCACAATATCAGCTTACGGGTGAGAAGAGAGAAAAGAACTTCTGCAAAGTGATTACAGCACAGCAATATGTTCTCTATAAGCAGTTCTCCACTGACAGCCCGTTATCAGAAATACTCATTAAATCAGGGCCATGAAGTTCGGGTGGCACTGAGTCCCTGAGGATGTTTGCTTTCCACTGTGCCCCAATGGAGCTGACAAGAATAAAACCCAGAACCATCCAAAATAGGCTGCCTATGCCTGTCCACAAGAGATAACCCAAATGCATTTCTAGACTAAATATTCTATTTCAATAGTCCCTGTTGTGTGATATGATCCCTGAATATAAGGCAAGAGTGATGTCAATGCAAACCAAAATTGCCATTAAGGTGGGTGGGTAGGCAAGCTGTTCCTGCTAGTGTCACAGGGGTGTATGTTTTCTCCTTCAGAGAATATATTTTTACTATTTATCCAAAACATTAAAGGAGTTTCATTAAATTATGTATGAACTATTTGCATAAATTGCTGGCTGTCTAAATTTTTTGGAATCATTCTTAAAAAGTGGCTTACTTGCAAAGTCTTTAGGAAATTGTTAACGCATTTCTACCAAGGGTCCTCTATTATTTGTTCCATTGTTTTTTCTTCTTGTTTTTCTTTTCTTTCTTTTTATACATGTAACATTTATCAAGGCATTTTAAATTATAACAAGGCATTCAGTTGCTGTAGTATATCATCTGTAGCAGCATCAAACATCTGTTTCTTACAATCATGGCAACTCAGGCAATGTGAAGGTTCAGAAGAAAGTAATAGTAATGAACATCAATATAACTGAGAAATTCTGTAAGTATTTCTTTTATATGAAGGCAGATTAAAATTGTAAACAGACATCCATCTTAGGTCAGTTTTTCACTTTCTAATATTTCACAAAAATCTATGAATTTGACCTCTCATCTGCCAAATAAAAATAGTGCTGTTATTGACACTGCTGGGTAAAACAGGATTTCTTATTAGTCATTTACCTGGAAATGATGTTGACTCATTCAGTCAGTGGCTATCAAACTAAGCTTAATCCAATAATCTCCAATTCCTGCTCTTTTTTTTCTTTTTCTTTTTTTTTTTGTGTAAGAGCTTGCTCATTTTTTCTATATTTATTCAAATAATAGTGACAGGTTACATTACTAGACTTGTTATTGCTAACATTTTTAAACCTACTATGAGCTCAATTCCAGCTTCACCCAAGTAAATCAATAAAATAGCCTTTTATCTGTAAATTGATTCTAAACAATCAGTCATAATAATTGTGCAACAGTTTTTATAGGCATAGTTTGAATGATAACCCAAACCATCAGTGCTTATTGCATATTTTAAGAACTCTCCTAATAGGATCATAAGGTTACCTTCCAAGAATGTACCTCAAAACCACAGAGGACTGTATGGCCATCACATGCTTGAATACATTGACACCCAGAAGAGAAAATCATCAGTACAAAAATTAAAATTAATAAGATTAAACCAATGCAGCAGTCTAAACAATAGCAGTTAATCAAACTTATCCACAAGATGTTATTGCCTGCTGGGAATAAACATGTTTCACAATCACAAGAATTCACCACAACATAAAGTCCAGAAGCCCTGACTGAACATAAAAAATCAGTAAAAGACTGAAGAGTTTCTCTTCAATGTGGCCTGTGTCAGTGATGGGTATGATAATACGTCACAGCTGTCATCTTCTCATCAGAAAGCCTCAAAGTCCAGCTTTCTTTAAGGAAAGATGAAAGGTATCTCATTGTTCAGTATTATTGGTCAATATCTTAGCAGAGAAAAAGAATAAAGAACATGTTAAACAGCCATGGACTTGCATGGTAACAGAGAGCTAACAGACAAGTACTGTACACAAAATGGAAAAAAAATGTCAGGTAGCCTGCATCAACACATGAACCATGTACCCAGAAAGCTTGAGTTCTAGGTGTGGGCCTTCTCAGTCTTTCAGACTCACTATTTAAAGGTTCTGGGCCTTTGGAAATCACAGTTCTGCCCTACTGAAGAAGAATGACTTCTTTTCTCTAGCTGAGAAATGGACAAAAGAAAACATACTTCACTTAATGGGCAAGTATATGCAATATTTCAGCAGTTAAAGTGCAGAGCAATTTGATATCCTGTGAGGAAAGGCAGGATACATTACCATTTCAAATTATCATCACTAATTATTATCATTAACAACAACTTGCCACTGAGAGAACAGTTTGTTTATTATAGCTGAATATAACTCATGCACAAATATGCAAACTCTGTTGACCAAAATATTTTTTCTCCTTAATATCCACATAAGATTTTGTTCCCTCTCAGGGTTGAAATCTACCCTACTCCTAAAGCTGCAATAGGTAGGACAAAAGAAAGAGTATACTCTCATCTTACTGTGTCAAAACAAGGGCAGGTCAAATTGAGAGTTCCTGAAACTCCTAGATTGCTCCATTCCATTATGACAACTTTAAAAATCCAAGCAACTGACCCAATAAACAAAAATGTTATGTTCAGACTAGGAATACGTTACACAGAGAGTATCTCAATCTGATTTTTAAACTCCTTTGTTTTGCATTTTGCACAGTCAGCACGTGAGCTGGAACTCCATAATCATGAGATAACTATAGCACAAGGCAGATGGTGTGTGGGTAAGCCAAGAAATGAGTTTCACAGAAATACACTGGTGGAAAAAAGCTACTTGGGACTAATCCACAAGAGAACTTCTTTCAGTGATACAGATTGATTTTATTTTAGTCGTGAGTACACTTAAGGGTTCTTCTGCTCCCTCTTTTTATACATGCTGGTGTGAAGGAGAACTGTTTAAGTGTAGTGGGTTTGGCGGAGCTACTCTGTCCATAGCAGTGCCATGCCAAGCGTGCTCCAGAAGGGGTCATTGCACATAATGTAAGAGGCCTCCTTTCCATCAAAGGATGGATTTGGAAGGAAATGAGGTTTCATGATCACCACAGGTTTCCACATTCAATCAATGTATGCTGAAAAATACCTTACACATTGTGCCCAACCTGAGAATTTAATGGCACATTCCAATTCTCCTTCCTTCTTTCAGGTTCAATGTTGCCAAACCTCACATCAATTCCAAGCACTTCAGCACAAGGAGCATGGACGACATACAGAAAAATGTCACAGGATAAATAAAAGACTCAGAAAATGTCAGCAACCATCATCTTCTCTGAAACAATCATCCCCAGTAGGATAATGTCACCAGACTCAGGTTGTTTTCCTGTCACACATTTCAACATGGTGGGTTATCGCAGAACATTTAAATCAAACATGCAAGTCCCAGGCAATGGGAAAGAAGGAAGGAGTAAAAAAAAAAAAAAACAACCAAAACAAAACAAAGCACTCATTTTAAAGACTTGAAGAGAAATTACAAATCCAGATACAATTGATCTCTGATTTGCAATTGTGTCTCCATTGCTCATTTCCCCTCAGAAGCTTCACTAACTTTAGTGATAAATTGCTTTGGCTTACGGGACTGTCCATACCAATTTATTTGGGGACTGATTCTGGGTAATTGGATTAATATGGATTCAAAATCCACAGTCACAGAAGTATTTAAGCAATTGATACTGTAGCAGAAATGTTGGTACCTGAATAAGCAACTGTAATTAGTATTTCAATTACATTGTGTTCCCTGATTAATTACACATTTTACAAAAATACCACATCTCCTGAAAATGAAAGATCAAGCTCTCCTGGGAGAAAGGAGGAGAGAATAGCCCACAGAGAATTAGCATTAAGTTGTCAGATGAGTCTTCACATCCTGGCATGCCAAATTTCTCACAAAGCCATGACCATCATTTCAATTGCTTGCCTAATGCTTTGCTATAACACTTCCCAAACCCACCAAGTAGAGAGAATATAATTTGCAGCAGAAGCTTTATGGATGTTATGTTAAAGGGTGCAAGTTATCTCTATGTGTACTCAAATTTATTAAGTTGCAGTCTATAACCATGAGACAGTTTCATGGAGCCTTTGTTTTATGGCAAGAAAAAAGACATTAGTGCTCTTCTACAAGAGGTAAGAGGGATGAAGTCATTAGCATTTGTACAGCAACCTTGTCAATCGAGTGATTTAGTAACAAGTTTGCATCCTCTTTAATTATAAAGTTCACAGAAGTATCACATTACCTGAAAACCAAAAGACAGATTCCCTCCTAATGTAGGTCTACTGAGAGCTATTTCCATGGATAATTTGACCCTAAATTCTCAGCTGCACTGACTACAACAAGCTGCCTAATTCACACAATTATTTTAAATTAATAGTTATCTCTTGCCCAAACAGCAAGGAAGTGCTGCAAGAATTTTCATGAGGACAATTCCCATCCAGGAAAGCCAGAATAAGCATTTAGTCCCACCTCGACCATGTAGATCTTTGTGTGATTCCAGCAGGCATGCAGGAGCTGAGGGAGTGCTAAAAGACATACAGTGCACATGTTTGCAAAGGGGGGGAAAAACAGTTGTGTGAGAGATCTGGAAGTGAAGCTTAGCTAACGTCTTCTCAGAGCTCAAAGGAGACAGGGCAAGCAAAGGCAAAATCTGAAGAACTGAAGTTCTTCCTGGGTTCAGGGATCAGAGAGTCTAAGGCTAAGATATTTTATTAGTCTTTGAAAAAAGTTGTTGCTCTTTTAAATGTATCTGTATTATCTTTTTATAGCCTGTTCTGATCACACGGCCTGAAGATAGATATCAGTTTAGCTTTGACCTGCTAGGTGAGAAAATCCAAGCAGAGAACAGTTCAAACAAGTGCAGGACAGAGTACCCTCTGCAAGGACAGATGAATTACTGAAAAAAGGAAAGATACCATTAGATTTTGCTACATTGCTTGGCAAAAAAAATCAGGTTCTCAATTAGATGGGAGTTATTGATGCAGATATGTCGTTGCATTGCCATGATAACAAAGGGGACAGTGAAAACTGAGTAGCATTACTTACTTTTTCCAAACGCATGAAGTATCATTTTTTATTGTGTCCTGGCTACTCTGGACACTTAAGCGGCAAGTAGATGTTGGAGAAAACTTGTATGTTTAAGTAGTAATTTCCTCCCCCCAAAACTGGAAGAAATGCTTGAAATTCTTGGTTCTTGGGGAAGCTGAAGCTTATTCCTTCTTCCTTGCTTGTTTTTTTATTCAGAACACCTGTCTACAACTCTAGCAACAATCAGTTTTAGCAACTTTGACAACTCAATGTTTGCTAATCCTAAGGACTGCAAAAATATAGCTGTTTCAAATTTAAAAAGGTATTAATGCAGAATAATATTATAAAATAATTGAAAAATTATAAATACTGAGCTTGAAAAGGTGCTCAGTTTAATTAATGTATTGCCTTACATTTAAGCTACAATTCACTTTGGTTTAAAGCATATCCACACTATCTTTCTATTTCTGGAATAATATATACATTTGATTGGAGTGCTTTTCATACACTGCAGCTGGCAAATTCTAATTAAACAAACCAGAGCTGGGAATTAAGATCTGAGTATGTCATACTGTCCTTAATTCATGCTGGATTCAAAATTAAGGCAAATATTTGCTCTGCCATATTCTATTGTTATTTGTAGAGAACTGCAAATCCACACACAACTACAGAAAGCAGAGATATATGAAAGTCAGCACTTGCAAAGGCTTTACAGTGCAAAGAACTAAATTGTCCAATCTCATTCTACCTATGCTTAGGAAAGACAGCGTCTCCTTGTCTGTGTGACCCTGATGAGACTTCTGTCAAGGCTTTTGAAGAGTATGCTTGTATGCACGAAGGAATGCAATGTTGCAGTACTCCTCCATGGCACAAGAATGGAAGAACGAGGCAGAACTGCAGAGGACCTGGAGAGTCCCTTGGCTCCCATACACCACCACGATGGCCACGGCTGCCTTTGGGCACAGGCTAAGTAGGCATTGCCAAGCATCAGCTATTAGCAAGCAGGCTCCACTGCCATTTTGACACTCCAGTTTTGTTTCAGCCAAAGCCTTGGGAAGACATGTTAGAGCTTGACGCTGGGTGTGGGACTGTATAACTGCTGCTAGATGAGGAAGTCCTATTTATCTTCAGTGGTCACCAGCTCTCACTGTTCCTCTATCAGTGGTAAGAACAAGAAACCACAGTTTCCACTACTCATCTCAGCTCCTCTTCCACCTTCTACCTTGAGAACTAGCTTCTCCAGGGCCACCCATCCTTTGGTCGGCAACACTCAACTCTGCATGTATCATTTAAGACTCCCTAGGCTGGTTTTGGCTGTCACACTCGCAATGTGGTTTTGCAGGGTGAGGTCAATTTCCTGGCTTGGATAGGTAAAGCATGAAAATTACTCCTGTGTCTCTCAGGCATCAGAAGAGACTCTCAAGAAGACCCGTGCCTCAGAGGCATGCCGGGAAAACCAAACTCCGATACTTTGCTTGAAAGCAGTGTCCCAATACTCCCATCCTTTCATTCCAAAATTAGGTGCTGTGAACGGGGAGCCGCAGGCATTAAGGTCTTTATTGAGGGCAAAGCCTACACAGGCAGGCTTCTGTGACAGAATTGTTTTTCATGCAGTATTTTAAGGAAGATAAGCAGGGCATTTAGCTCATTATTTCTACCAAAAGCTAAAATCTAGTCTGGCGCTATTAAGTTTCAGCACTTATTCACAGCTTCAAGGTGTGGCATTGGAGAACTGGCTATATTTAGACTAGACAAGCTGTAAGCTGTGCAGAAGTGTTGGCAAATTTTTATTCTTTTATGTTGCACCACGGTCATGGAAAGTTTTCTAGTGTTGATAACTATATAATATGACTGCTGAATTTCCACTACACTGTATGGATTTATTGACTTAGACTGAAACAAAAAAGTAGGAAACAAGTACTGCCATAAGACTATTAACACTGCCAAAATCTAATTTCCTATTTCTTTTTCAGATGCAAGTATGTAGTCAGATATACACCACAGTGACTCCATTTAGCACAAGGGATTTTCAAAGACTGTCTGACCACCAAAAGAATCCCTTCTCCTGACAACTTTTGTTTATACCTGAATTGCCTTGAAAAAGGTCTGTTCCTACTTCCTGACAAATCCTTTTCCAGCACCTGGCTGAGATCTGGTAAGAGAAAACACTGTAGATTTTAAATTAATCTTGCTGCATAGCTGTCATGAATATCTAAAAAATACCTGCATGCATGTTTAATTGTGTAAGATGTCTTCCAATTCACAACACTTACATGACTCTCAGTGGTAATATGTGTTATAAACATTTTCTAGCTCAGTAATGTAAACAAGGCTTAAATTATTTGCATATGTGCAGACTCTGAGATGCACCCAGGCTAGGACCCATTTTAAAACATGCCTATGAGATTTCTGAAAGAATCCCTTGTATGCTCCAGTGTTGGATTTATGTGGCAGAACAGAATTATTTTGTAAAGTGTTTCTGCTAAGTTGAACAATACTGAACACTGTGAGACACTTATAAGACCTGAAAACTATAGATAAACTGCTTCACTGATTATAGGTTTCTTCTGCAGTACCTGCAATACCTAAATACAGACTGTTCAAAATCCCTGTCTAAATTATTGGATGTAAAATTGATTTCAGCTAACTCATCTTTTCCCCTTTTGTTCTGTCAAGGTTGCTATTTTTTCATGTGAGATTTTTTTTATTTTGAAGCTGATGGAAAACCAAGAACTGTCAGCACAAATACCAAATATTTCCACTATGTTTGACTTCTGTAGTGCCTGATCATAACTACTGTTTGTTTTCTTTTTGCCCTCATTCACACTCTTTGCTATGAATGAGCTTCCCCACTGGTTTGCTTCTCCTGACAACATTGTATGATTGCTGTAATTCAGCTGCCCTCTTCTCTCACTGGAGAGGTGACCACAGCAAACCAACAGAAACGCTTTTGGAACCCAGCACAAACAAAAGCAGGGAGAAGGCAGCCATCCCAAATCTCACATTTCATGTGTTTGCCTGTACATTGATTTTCTTTCAAATAGAAAGACAAACAGAAAAGTTTTCTTGTGGACAACATTTGCATTTTGAACCAACCCCTATTTTTCCCCCAAGCCCAGACTATTAGAACTATACAGGTTTCAAGCTACCACAATGCAGGCGTGAAGGCTGCCAGTGCACTCTTATATTCATTGTACATGGGTGCTGTTTGCTGAGTTGGCTGCTTTCCTTCTCAGGGAAAAAAACCTAGCTTATGGAATAAGAACACTTTTTTATTTCTTTAAATAAACAAGCTGCATGCAACATCACTACAAAATTATGCAAATTACCTTATCATACATATCAGACTGATGGTTCTAAAGAGAATGGAAATGCCAAAAGATTTCTACCTCTAGGCAGACAATGCTATTATAATATGGCTTAGAGCCATGTTGCCCTACCCTGATAAAAACTCATTTTACCTAGACCATCACTTTCACAGACTATTATTTAAAAAAAGATGTGCTCAGTTTTGAGGGCTTTTTTGTTAATTTTTTTGTCTACATACATACAGTATGCAGTGTTTAGACTTGTAGGCAATGGCATGAAAAACAGCCTAAAGTAACTAGAAGCAACTAGGCATGAGCCATTAAAATTGTCAGACTGAGCTGCTGCAGGTCATGGCACAGATGGGCTGCCGAATATTTGTCACAACATGTGGCCAATCACCAGAGTGTATTTCAGATAGAATTGTTAATGAATTTAAATAACTAACCAATCTATTTCATGGAGCTGAATTAAATTATATGAATTCTTTGCAAGGATACAGGATATAAGCTCAAGCTAACATTATTTTTTGTGTTGTAGAAAAAAAAAAGAAAAGAAAAGAAAAGAAAAAAAGCAGTTATTCAACTTAAGCTGATTCCTTCTATTTCAGTCTTTTCATTTTAGGTGTGTACTCCAAAGAGCTGTAGCACGTGTATTTTAGAGCTCTAAGGAAAAATAAGACATATTGAAATGTTAGATAAGAGAATCAATCACATCATAGTTACAATTCTACACAGACTTTCGATTATTAACACTTTCAGTTTAACTCCCCCTTTACTAAGCAGGGAAGACAGGGCTGGAAGTGAATAGAAGAACATACCAGTGGGTCTCACCTGTGTGTTGGGCAGAGGTAGGAAAGAAGAAAGCCTTCCCACAGCAAAACCAAATTTTCTGTGGAAAGTGCTCTGGTGATATTTCACAACAGCACAATATTTGGGAAAAGATGATGCAAAAATTGTGCTCATAATTGAATTTATTGAAAATATGAATATTTGATAAGTTGTCATGAAATCCCAGTTTGGAAATTTGTGTGGACTAAATATATCTGTATATCTCTGCCTATAACTGTATCTATATTTATATCTAGATCATCTGTATCTATCTATATCTATATAAAAGTGAACTGTTTAATCACTCTGATATACCAGTGTGAGGTTTAGCAGCTTACATAATTTAGTCTTCCATTCAGTATGACAAAATAAAGCAAACTAAAACAAACTAAAACTGATGATTTCATTAAGGCCTGCAGCAGGATAGTTAACTTACTCTATGAAAGTATGCAGAAAACCCATTTGTCAATTTGAAAGCACTACTATTAAGCTGTACACACAAAAATGCCCACGTGAAAATCTAAGCTGCGATCTATAGGTAGAAGTGATGAAAAGAAAGCAAAATAATGAAGCAATTGAACCTGAAAATCTGATTCACATTTTCATCATGCTGAAGTGCTATGCTCTTCTCTGAAAACAGTTATGTGTGTATTGATGATTGAGGCTGATAGTTTTGCAGAAGCTACATTTTTAGACTGTTTTCAGCTGACAGTGCTCTCTTATTGCTATCATCTTTGTTTAATCATTAGGTAGAGTAAAAAAACCCGTTAGTTTCAGTAACAGATAATGCATAGGTTCTGCTGACGAAGCTGAAATGTTTCTGGTTTTCAGCTGTATATTGCTGTGATGGGCAGTTTTAAGGCATGGTGACTTGTTTTGTGGCTCTGTCTTTTATGTCGTATTTCTTCTGCAACAAAAAAAAAGAAACTAAACTGGGTAGCCTCACTTATGTATTCCCTAGAGTGTCTTCAGCCAGAGAACTGTTAAACATCTGGTAAACTAAGTTGAAATCATCTCTAAAGTTTTCATTTTAAAGAGCAAACCCTAACTGAACTTGTGTTTTACTTCTACAAAACTTTTGCAGCCACTGGCGGGGCAGTACCTGCGATCGGTCAGGGGCTGCAGGCCCACCCCCAGAGAAGAGCTGAGCTGCGGCAGAGACCGAGTCCCTCTCTAATCCTGCAGGACAATGACACCTGTCAGCTGCACCAGGCTGAAGAAAAACTTCATCCACCTATGAAAACCAGACACTGCTCCATAGGTTTTTCTTCTTCCCTATGTCCTTCATTTTACTGCATTTTTTTAGTTTCTTTCTTCTCCACACCGCTGCCGGTGTCTCTGCCACACTTTGGCAGGGAACAGAGCCATGGGCTGCCAGAGCAGCGGTTCCAAAACGATGCCGTGGCGTCTCTCAGCACCGAAGAGCGAAGCTGTCTGTGTATGGAGGAAAGGGGATGCCCTGGCAGGGGCTGAGGCCTGCACCCCAACCGACATCAAGCTCAGGGCAAAGGGGCTGCTTTCCCAGCGAGCAGCCCAGGGGAGCAGCTGGCGGAAATGTGTGCGTGGGACACCCCCACCCAGACTTTGCTTCATTTGCTTGCTATTATTTAGCTCAGCTTCATACCTTCCATGTCCCCTGCTGTCACTCTCATGGCTTCCCCCCAAAACTGACCTCAGATGCTACCATAATAATAGCGAGAGTGTGGGTTTCAGGCTGTCACAGCTAATGGCACTGCATGTGTTGTTTTTCCTCACTATTTACTAATGTTAAGAGAGTAAACTGGGAATCAGGTGGTGGCTGATAGTATCTAAGATTCAGATTCAAGATAAGCAAGATCACTTTGCAAAATACAGATGCTGCACTGCAGCTGAGCTTTTCTAGTTAAGAGGTTAAAAAAAAAGAGACAAACAAGCCATAAATCTCAGGGGCCCCGTGCTCGCCTGGAACTGTTGCAGTACATTTATCATTGTTACATAACCCTAAAAGGTTTTGTTGGCTCGGTTTTCATTGGCACAAACATTTAAAATGAAAATTAATACATGCATATGTAGATCAGTCCACTGCATGTAGCTACCTGGTGGGTAATTCCCAGATGGGGATTTCTTTTTCTCTACATTGGCTTCTTTCTTTTTTTTTTTTTTTTTTAAGAGCTCAAAAATAGCATGTGGGTTATATAACTAATAAATGAAACCAGAGACAAATCCTAGCCTTAGGCACCACATAGAAGGGATGGCAACTGTCAGCCTTGAGTCCCCAGTTGTCAAATACTGAATAAGATGTTAACTCCTGAACAATTCACAAGCTTGGAAATGTCACAGATATGGGTCAGTCAGGGTTATTGTCCTGATCCACAATAAAAACATCTCTGTGGTAACCAAGTATTTTATCTGTACAAATTAAGGTATGAGTTTAAATATGCCACTATAAATCACTGCTAAGGTGCTCTGTAGCAATTAGCCAAGGGAACTGTCTACTGTTCTGCCATTTTGCACTAACTGGGCAGAATGTTCAGCAGGAAAGACTGCTTGGTCGCCAGGAGATCTCCTGCTGCCATTTCTAGTTCAGGAGGTATTCCCAGAGCTGTTTCTCTGCTACAGAATGATCTCTTAGCACTGCCTTCATTTGCACTTATTTTGGATCCCTAGGAGACTCAGCCCAGGGTGAAATTTAGAGAAGCTGGTCTGTTATAATATTACATTCAGAGGTTCACAAGTGTAGAAGACTGTTGCTTTTCTTGGTGGATGAGCTCAGAATACCATGTAGGTATCCCTCACTCTTTGAAAATAAGGGAGAATTAAAAAAGTTGTTGAATGAAACTATTATTGGGTCAAAAAAATACTGAGAAGTTTTTCAAATCTGTCATGGTAGAAAGACAATCTCCTATTGAATCATCACCTTCTTTGAGCACAACATCTGATTTATTCCTGGAGGTATCCCATACAATGTCTGACTTTAAATTGAAACATCCAACAGAAATCTGTGGAATAACTTGGCTGAAGGCCAATGTATTTATGCCAAAGATAAATTTGCACATGAAAGGTGCAAAAGTAATAAGGAAGGCAGAAGACAAAGGCAATGGAGATCAATTAGCTAATTAATCTTGAAGTAAACATTTTCAGCCTCACCATCTTATTATGTAAAAAAGTAAATACTGCTAGCTTGGTTTAAATGGAAAAATACATATGCAGTGTTTTTCCTGGAATACCAAGTAAATCTCTGATGCTTTAAACTGAGTAACATCAAACCTAACATGGTAGATTTAAAAAGAACAGAAAAAAAAAGTGATTGATTCCTCCTTATTTTTTGCTTTATAAAGTCCTTTCTATTGCGAATTTTTGCCAGCTTTTAAAATGAGTTTACATATTAAGAAATGACTGGTTAAAATGACATGCTCATAACTGACAATATACGATTTCTGCTTCTTGAAGCGTCCTTTAGCTGTGATTAATGCCAGTTGTATTGGCAGAAAACAATTTTGTAACTGGTACATTTCTAAGACTAATGAATTAGTGGAGGACTCAGCTGTATTTGCATGCGTTTGTCCACTATCAAGTAAAGTCTGACTGCAAAACTTAGAAATTGGTATTTGCTGAGGTTTACTTTTCTGTGGTTATTGCTGTTAATGATGACAGGAGTTTGGCACAATTCTCAGATCTAATAAGATCTACAAGGCTGGGAGATACATTTTCTATATGTATGCAGAGAAAACTGGACAGGGAAATGACAAAATGAGCATGGCATCTTCACAATGTTATTCCTTTGGTCCCAACACTGACTGTAACTGCCTGTGGGCTTCACCTTTCCCAGGTATACCAATTCAGTGTTTGCAGGGAACTTGTGGCTCAATAAAAAATGCCTGAGTATCAGCTCAGAAAGTTGCTCCCTGTATCCTCCTTGCTCACTGTTGTATGGTGGCTTTTCTCTTGCATAAGAGGAATGGAGCAGGAATGGACCATGGGCTCCTTCTGCAATCAGCAGAGAAATATTTAAAGCCCAGGGGAGTTAGATTTCGAAGTTGCCTCACATTTCCCAGAGTCATCCACTTTCCCTAAGTCACCAACTTAGAGTTCAAAGGTGACATAGTGACATTAAGGAGAAGAAAGAAAAGGCAGCACATTTTAATCAATAAAAAAGTCTCCTTCCTATGATCTCTTTCAAACATGGGCATTCAGAAGCAGTAATAAAATTGCTTTGAATCCCCTGTTCATTTTGAAGCACGGTGATACATTTCAGTATGCTGCAATTTACAGAATGAAATTAATTCGGGAAGGATAGTTGGCTGCTTTTTGAATAAACATCTGAAAACTTTTTTGTAGCAAATATACTGTTCAAACATGAGTCATAAAGGTAGCATAAAAGGGAGATTTGTAGCCCTCCTGAACAGGCTGGCCAGTCCTGTGTTTGAACTCTCTACAGAGCAGCCTACATTTTTGCTGGATTACCCAGTGGTATCTATAGAAACTATGCACTTGCATCTTCAGATCCAAAAATAAACAAGTAGGACTACTGTTTTTTACCTGTCCCTTTCAAGAACAGGCAAGAAATAGCTCTCTCCCTCCTCTAAAATAAACGCCAAAATGTTCCTGAACATTCCAAACTGTTCAGTAAGATTAAAAGAGGCCAGTTCCAGTTCATCATAGAGCACTCATGAAATTGTCTCCCATGATTTATCTGCCAGAAAGAGTTAGTTTAATTTTTTGAATCCAAAATCTTTACAATCCATTAAATTTACTATAATTTCACACTGAACTAAAAAAGACTTTCTTAATTCAACGATGATTTATTCAGACATTTTTAATTTTGAAAATGGGTAAATGTAATTCTCTTTTAATTCTTTCTTTTATATTCCTGCCATCATTAACTCCACAGAATAAGAATATTAAAACCACTTAAAGAACAGTAAAATTCCTGTGACCATAAGAATGAGACCCAAGTTCTCAAAAGACTTTGGATAGATCAAAATATGAATCATATAATTGTTTAATCATAGTCAGTTGAAAATACTGGGGGGTGGGGGGTGGAGAAAAGAACAGAACTTGTTTCTAAGCTCCACCACTTCCTTAATAGTTTGGAGTTTTGCTTGATACCACAGGGAGAGCTCCTATCTTTACTTTGAAAGAAGACAGTAGAGCTCCTTACTCAAACCATTCTCTCAGAAAACTTTTTCTCCTGCCTGCAGGGATTAATTTCAATAGCTCCTATCACCCTAATCCAATAGACTGCCATCTTTTATTACAACACACAGAGAATCCTGGAATCGAGATTTTAATTCCTATTTGCCCTGCATCCCCCACATACAACTCTGTGTCCTTATTTTAATCTTCTCTCCCACATCCTTTCACAGAGTAAGCCTTACTATAATGCAGTGTGAACTGTGGTGTTGCTCATGTACTTAAATGATGCTATGTCACCAAAGCATGGGAGATAAAACAGGGGGGAAAATATGTAATCCTGGGAGAAGGCATTTGATGTATGATAGCCGGCAGCTATTTCATCTACAATATAAAAACAGGATTTATGCAGATGTCATAGTTTCTAAAAGCTGGGCTTTGGCAAGAATGACAGCACAAGCTGCTCAGTCCTGTGAAGATTAGGCACCTCTGCATCTGTACAGAAACAAACCTTTAGATGCATGGGAAACTTTAAATGTACACATGGTGTCACCCTTGGCTCTTATGTGACCCTGGCATTAGAGAGCCACAGTGCAGACCACTGGTCTGCACCACCAGGCTTAGATGTTTTATTCTATCTAAAGCCTTTACCTTTTCATTGGAAGAACAGGAGTCCTTGGCACCTTCTGGAGCCCTGGTCTCCTTTAGTACCCATCAGAGACCTATTTGAGCCCTCCGTGACTCCTTTCAGGACCAAGCCCTTGAGGTTTTTTTCCCATGGAAACCAAGGTGAAGAGGTTGGAGGAAAGCACATATGTAGTTCTCATCCTGATACTGAGTTAAGATACAGCCTTACAGGGTCACATCCAGATTCAAGAGGTGAGAAATGCTGCCAGCTCTCACAAAACAGACACCCTTAGTTCCCAAGTTATCTGGACATGGCCCATATAGTTTCTAAAAATTTTACTTGATGCCTATAAATAAATATCCTCTATTTAGTATCCTGAAAGTCAGTGTTCGGATTAACTGACTCATTCATTGGAATGATAAATGAGTCATTTTTTATCATGTATTGGGAGGGCAGAGACATAGGAAAAAAATGAACACGGAGAATAAGCCATGATGCAGGAGGACACAGGATGGCTGTGGGAACTGAAAAAATATAGGAGCACTATAAAATAAAATAAGTTGTTCTTTCCCAGGAAAGGAAATCTGTGGGGTTTAGGTTATCACAGAGAAATGTGACCATGAAAGGGTACTTTTTTTTTTTTAATTGGCAAAAGAAATTCACAGCCCTTCCCTTTTAGCAATTATTTCACCTTATTTCATGTTTGTTTCTGGAAACCTAGCGTATACATTTCCTTATATGGCTGCTCAAGCAGGGGTGGCTGCTCTTTCAGGATCCTCTGAAAGACAAAGTTTGAATAAAAATGGCAGTTTCTTGAGGAGGAGGATCTGCTCTGTGAATTACAAGCTTTTTGGGACAAGAGCTATCTCAAATGATAATGCCTCAAACTCTGTCATTTCAAATAATGTGCCATTTTAAAGTTTTCAAAATAGATCCATAAAACAATATGAAAGGAAAATTAATCTTAGAAATCAGTATTGTAGTATGTGGTTGTAAAAGAAAAAAAGATTTGTGTCCAAATACTTGATGAATAAGGCTTTCAACATTGAAATACTCTGTTTGGATTAGAAGTTTTTCTTGTTCTCAACATGACAGAGCAGGGTATAAATCTGTGAAGCAGCACTGCAGATGTTGTCCTTATCAAACAATTAAAAAGATATACCTTGTTGCAAGACAAGTGCCAGAATTTCTAAAAGTAATTTCTAGAGAAAACATCAATATTTCCTATTTCCTGAATGTACAGAAACATTCCCCGGCCACCTATTGTTCCCTGACAATCATTTTGAGTGATATGTACATACATATTAAATATAAGATTCTTTATTGTGTTAATTTCCATGTCACCTTATGGCCTTACAGATATCATTGAATATTCCTTCCCACCACTGCTTGAGGGTAACAAAAATACTCAGTTCAGAAAAAAGGAACCTGGAGTATTTTTGTGAAGGTGGCAGATATACAGACACGGCAGGGTTAAGGGAGAAAACACCAAGTTGCTGAGGAGAGGGGAGGAAGTCTGAGAGATCCAGAGGTAAGGCTGGTACCAAAGGTTGCTACCTTCCGTTCAGGGAAAGGACCAACATTTCAGCCTATATTTCTTCCTAACCTTCTCTGGCAATCAGAAGAGTGATGGAGTCCTCTTCTCTCCATAGTCTTTGTTTTCTTTCATGTCCCACTCTAACCTCACCCTGATCTAATTTCTAATCTATCAATGGAGTACTGCTATCCAGGAAGATTTTAAGCTATCGTTTTCAAATGTCCATTAACATTAAGAGACTTTATTTGTATAAAAGCTTTCACTGTTTTATCAACACTTGCTACTATGACTCATCACTACTGTAGCAAGTAAGGCTTTGAAATCTTTTCCCAGGCTTTCAGCTTTTTAAAAATATGCACCTAAACAATAAGTAGGATGTCAACAAACATACCTGACTAATTTCAGGTACAAATTAGACACTTTGAGATATACTTAATATTGATTCTGACATTTTTTGCTGTTGATTCACCCACTTTTGGATTATATCCAAGTGGGAGGAGAGAAGGACGGAGGAGAGAGTTTTTGCTAAGTAAGCAGCTAAACTCCTTTTAAGGACAAGAGAAAGAGGTGAGGACCTCTCAGGGGAGATTCAGACTAGCTATGGGAGTCTTCTCACCTGTGGTTGGATTGGGACTGGTTGAGAATTCCAAACACCTACATCCATAGGAAATCTGGTGCTCCAAACCATCCTGTGAGGACAGGCATCTCAAAAATACACAGGGGTCTCAAAAAGAAAAAGAAAAAAAGGACTACAGTAAGAGAGAGGCAGAGGCCCTTTCCTTGAAACAGGTACTAAAGTTTAAAGTAATGGGAAATACCAAGTGCAAAATGTAATGTGTGTATAAAGTTTAGGCAACTGTAAGAATAGGTCACACTGTGAAGTGAAAGGACTGCGTCATCCTAGGAATTAGGAGAACTGTCAGGCATCCAAACCTCAATACAGCTAGCTAGACAGGAAAGTTTTTCTCAGCATTTCTGAGTACCTGCAGTCCCCATTTATGAACTGAATGTCAAAAGCAGTGGATGTTTAGAGGACTATGCTGCATTTTACAGAGTTTGTCAGCACTTGCATCTATTCTACTCTGAAATATAATACTTGTTTTCTTATCCCATATACCTGTGGAAGAAATGTTAATAGAATATCTGTGATTGGTAATTGGTTTACTTGGTAAAATTCAATAGCTTTATATTTATAAAGACATTTGAATACAAAGAAATTTTCCTTTCACAGTACTGTCTGGTATGTCTTATCTCCCATCCATTTGTACAGCAGATAAAAAAAGAAATGGAAGATGAAAGAAATTGCCCACACTGAATTATTAAGACTTCGCTAAAATCAAGCAAGTCAGAAAACCTTGAAAGAGCTTGTATTTGAGAGACTATCTATGGGAGACATGAACAACTAGTGGTATATTGGCTTCTAAAATGGTTTTGAATGTTGAATGTTCATATTTGCCTGAACTGTGCCAAAACAGAAATTCAAAAGCTTCATCAGAGTGTTTTGATTTGATGCCTTTGAAGAAGTTTGTTGATGCCCTCCCAGAAGAAAAAGCCATGCTGTTCATGTTTGAAAACATCTTACTCAAAAAGATGAAAGTACTTCTAAACTGTTACTTGTCTATATAGGAGAACAGAGGTCCAAGAATTAAAAGACTTAGTATGGGCTTTGATGAATTTAATTTCCTTTGCCAAGAAACTTGGCAACACTGAGTCTGTTATTTCAGTAGAAAAAAGAATTTGACAAAAATGACATGTCTATAAAAGCTTAATAGGTTTGGATAGTTATAGTTTATTTAATACATAAATGACATTCTAAATGTCCTCAAAGAAGGATCAATAAATTGTAAGGTAACATTGTGGCAATTTAAAGATAAAGCAACAAAAGAAACAGATTAGACACCAAATCAGTTGTCTAGTCAGATATGTAACAATGGAATAAAGCCTTATCATGATTTGGAGCATAAAAAGGCAATTGTTTGAACAGAAATATTCACAGAAGTAAATTCCTCCTACCCTATGGATGAATCTGTTAATTAACAACATATGTTTTCTATTGAAAGATCTTCCTTGATTATGTCTTGTACTATTTCCTCTGCTAAAATTAGCAGAAAGGGAAGCATAATTCAGTGGGGAACCTGACCAGAGAATGTAAAAAGGCCCGAGAAGTAGTTTTGTAGCATACTATTATCTTTCATTTGCTCTAAGGAAAAATGAGGTTTTGCAATCAAATTCTCAAGAATTTTATTTTCTGTGTGAGATGAGTCCCACTGCAGGCAGGAGGGTTATGGCCAGAAAAGACAATGAATAAGGAATTCTGTATCTACGTCAAGGTAGAAAACTGTCTGCGTAGCTCCTGAAAGATCACCTTCTACAATCAAAAATATGAGAATTAAAGACCTAAGGTCACCATATTTTCATTATGGATGCCATACTACAGACCTTTTTAGGGTAAGGAATGAAATCAATACCTTGTTGGCCATTCCTGCCTCACTGGTAAATTCTCTCTGCAGTAGATCTCACAAAACCCAGCATGATCCATTGATAGTCCCAAGCCAGAAAATACATTAGAAGATGCTGCAGCTCCTTTCCCCTGCTGGGTATACATCATGCCTCCATCCCAGCATAGGCTGCAGAGATGGCTGATGTACCTATATAATGAGTTGCTCACCATAGAAACAGTCACTGAAAGTTTATCTCAAAAATACCATGGAAGCAAAAAGAACAGGTTTACTCCACAGGGAATTCAACTTTCCACAGCAGGGTTACATTCACAACAGCTGGCCTTTCTAACAAAGACTACAACTTCTTGATAACTGATTGAATCTAGGAAGGATGGATGGCATAGTCACCAAGGAGCAACACAGCTCTGATGACTGTAAACAGTAACAGTTCCTGATTAATACACTATTCAGAATCAGACAAATATGGTAATTCCCTCCTGCTTCAGGGAAAGGTTTATTATTTTATCTATCTTGAATATAGGCTGTTTGCTGGCACTTCCGTACTGATTATAATGGGTTGTATCAACTTCAGAAGTGCACCAATTGCCTTGCACACATACACAAACATGCTCACACACATTCCTATTAGTAGCAGCAGCATTCTTTAGAGCTAACCAGGTATTACACATGTAAGCATTTTTTTTTTTTGTCATCAGAAAATGCTAATTATTGAAATTAAAAGTTTTATGGAAATACTTTTCTGTACAACTTTGTTTAAAAGTAAATTTTGCATCTTTTGGGGTTTGAATTTTGTTAACAAAAACCCCTCTTGGTCTTTCTAAAATTCATTTACAAATTATTACCTAGTAAGTTAATAGATGAATGAAAAGAACTTCACTGAATTTTGGATATGGATCTAAATATAGTTATTTGTAAAAGCTGAATTCATAGATACTTGTCCATGAGCTCTGATTTTCAGGTTCAGGCATGACTCACCAAGCAAAGAATTTGTATATACGTCTGAGTATTTCTTCAGGTTTCTGCTAGCTAAGTCACCAAGAATGCTGTGGAATGAATTGTTTCTTAATGTGCATTTCCCAATCAAGTTGGTTACATGATTTTACAAAATTAATTAAAAATAAATCCTTCCCTTGACTCTGCTTAGGCTTTTATCAAGAGTTTTCGGTCTTTTTTACATGAAGAAAATATTTTTGACAAAGAAAAAATGGATAAGACAATAAAATGTTGATAAAATCAAAGCATTGTCAGTTCTACAGAGAACACATTTTTTCTGCTGAGAATTCATTTTGATAGGTTCATGACCAGGTTCTGCTATTTATCATGAGACAGAAACTAACATAATGTTTCAGTGTTTTCTTTCCATACTTGATACAGACTTGCAGATATATGGTAGTCAAATCTGTTTCCAAGCAAAGAGTTAGCCATGGTTTATAATCTTGAGTATACTGGGAAGAATTTCTCACTGACTTATCCCTTAAATCTCCATTGTGAGGGAGCACAGTACATTATTAGTCTAGTGGTTTTGACATTGACATTGGTATAGAAAGCTCTCATGAGTTAAAATGAAACCCAGAACACTAATACTTCATTTTTTGTGTGAACTGTGATTTCCATTCAAAACTTCAAAACTCCATTCAGAACGATGGCAATATCAAAGGAACAGTTTGCAGAGGCATTCATGAAAGCTCATCCCAATCACACAAGTGAAAGACTTTACAAGACTTTTCTGTCTAGTCTCTATTGAGTTCTTGACACCAGCCCCGCACACTATTCATTTCCGCTAGGTGCTCTGTGCTTTAGGGAAGACACAGCACAGGAACAAGAATAGTGGTATGGATCAGGATTCAGCAGCTAGATGGAAACCAGTCAGGGGAAACTCACTTCTGTCTGAATTAGCCTTGCCAATATCTAGGGACACAGTTGGGTTCTGCAGATCACTAATGTATATCATTATAAAATGTAGGACAAAAAAAAAGCAAACCCAAACCAAACCTGAGCCACTTTCTATTTCCCTAGTTTATCCCTCCTAAACTACTCTCAGGTCAGCAAATCCCTGATTTAAGTTTTAATTTTTGTTGTAAAATTGGAGAAGGACTTTGAGGCACTTCTTCCTCATTTACTAGCTGTCAGGATATTGAAATTTGCTGGAAAAATATGAAACAGTTGTATTCATACCTTCTTTTTCCCTCCATATGGGCAATGGCACCTATGTCAAGCAATGAAGGGAATCTGAGCAGAGACAATTCATCTGAATAACTCAGTTTAGGGGATGCATTCTCTTACCTGGAAGGCAGTGCAAAACAAGGTGGTAGTGGGAGCACAGTGGATACTTTCCTGCTAACCCAGGCTGCTGCTCAAGTGGAGATACAGGAACAGATCCTACAGGGTATTTCTTTAGCAAATGGCCAAAGAGAAAAGAGCAGAGCCCACATGACTGTGTGTCAAAGTTCACTTGGCTTTCATCATGAGCAACCTGGAGACTGATGGCTCTCTTTTGAGGCAGACATTTAACCTGAGCAGTATCATTTGCCCTGAGGTATCACAGTCATTATCTCCATATTCTGGTAGAAAGAGCTAAGTAGATGAGACCAACCTGGTGGCATAGGATGACATTCCCAGCTTGGACCAGTTACAGCCTTAATGAATTCCTATTACTCCTTCTGTAATGGGAATGGGAATGGGAAATGCACTGAGGCAAATGTAAGGGGCCTTACCATACCCACAAGAAATTTCAAATAAAACTTGCAGCTAGTTCATTGTATATTTCCTAAAGTGCCTATAAAGATAAACCCTAAAATCTCTCCAAAGACATTCAAGAATCTCATGCAACCTCCTGTTGAGCCCACCCTAAATGCTACCACCAATAATGTTCAGCCCACCGAGAGTGTCCTCAGTTCTTATAGGAAAGTACTTTAGCTCAGAGTAGAAAGCTGGTAATCAAGATAGCCAGAAACAAGAGCTAATTTTAGCATCCAGATTCCCTAGCAGAGTTCCACTAACTGCAATAGGTACTTTGCTTTTTACATACATCGAGGATCTGGACGTCTCTCTCTCTGAGCTGCATTTTGAAGGAAGTTTTCTGCAAAGTCTTTTCCTCTGATTAGTCCATAAAGGTAAATTGGGCTTCAGTACAAGTGTTTTGAAAACCAGCATGGGGCATGCATGAGTGATCTATTTTTCATCCAATTAGGGAAAACAAGATGTGTCTTAGACTTCCTACTGTGCCTAGAAACTACCTCCCACTCATACTTGCATTCTTTATTAATTCAGCTGTACTTCTTCCATTAATTCCATCTTCTTTGCAGTTGCATGTAATTTGGTGTCGTTCACAGCACACTGACTAAATGACAGGTATGGAAAATCTGTTTTCTATTAAAAATTCTTACACCATAAAGAATTGTGAAATCTGTGTGAAGGAGCTTTATGATAGTTCCTTGTCAGCCAAGCCTGGGTGGCCTAGTACTGTACCTAGACTTTTGATTTCTCCTTGAGTTTTCAGACTTGTGTACCATGTTCAGTTCTTCAACTTGCTTTTCTTCTTGAGCTTCCTTTTTATATTTGAAGGGTGACAAGAGAAATGCATTACAATATTGATAGTATATTTTTATGCTCTCAAGCAGCTCTAATGGTGTACATGTCATGAGGGGATGTTGGCAAGGGATAAAATTAATTGATTTGCAGTCCCTGTTTTCCCCATCAGACACATTGCTGTGATTCTGGACTGTCCAATAGGACCAAAAAAGTTTTGTTAATTTTTCCCTAATAAAGTGTTTTGAGTAGAACTGCAGAAGCTGAGAACTTCACAGTGTTTCTTTATATTTCCTGTAGTACACGTGTCTGAATACCAAAGCCCATGTCAGCAACAGGAATTTTCCATATTGCTTCTCGTCCCCTGTAACACCAAATTCATTACCTTCTTCTGTTTGGGTAGGTTTTTCTCAGCTTGTACCTCAGTCTTTTGATATCTGATAACAGAACAAAATGAACACACAGTTTGCTATCAAAAATAATTCTTGAGGCTTCAGCCTAACACACTTACTTACAATAGATTTTACACCCTGTCTTTTACAGGCAGTTCAATATAACCTTCAGAGTGTGATCCACTGTTGTGGTTTAACTCCAACCAGCAACTAAGCACCACATAGCTGCTCTCTCACACACACCCCTGCAGTGGGATGGGGGAGAGAATCAGAAGGGTAGAAGCAAGAAAACGTGGATTGAGATAGACAGTTTAATAGGTAAAGCAAAAGCCATGCATGCAAGCAAAGCAAACTAAGGAATTCATTCACCCCTTCCTGTGGGCAGGGAGGTGTTCAGCCATCTCCAGGAAAGCAGGGCTCCAGCACTTGTAACAGTTACCTGGGAAGACAAAACTCCATAACTCCGAATGTCAGCCCCTTCCTCCTTCTTTCCCCAGCTTTATATATGGAGCATGATGTTAAATGGTCTGGGATTTCCCTGTGGTCAGCTGTCCCAGCCATGTCCCCTCCCAACCCCTTGTGCCCCCCCAGCCTCCTCACTGGTGGGGTGGGGGGAGAAGCAGAAAAGCCCTGGGCTCTGTGTGAGCATGGCTCAGCAGTAACTAAAATATCCCTGTGTTATCAACACTGTTTTCATCACAAATCCGAAACATAGCCCCTCATTAGCTACTATGAAGAGAATTACCTCTACCCTAGCCCAAACCAGCACATCTATAATGGCAAATACCAAAGGCAAATGCATGCGATTTCAAAATATGAGACCTACACTTAGGGAATAACAACTTTTTTTTAGTAACTTTTCTTCTCCACCTTAATTTCATGTCAGTTCCTGTATTCTTTTCCTAAAACTTAATAAAACAGTTTTTTATACTGTATTTGAAAAACAAACAAACAAAAATTACTTATTTACAGTTTTGCCAAAAGTACCTTTTAGAAAATTGCATGATGTTCTGTTGCACTGGCTTTGTTTGAAACTATTTTTCCTAAATTTACTTGAAATGCACATGATGTTTTGTGAAAATAAAAATTATAAGCTTAATTTCCTCGGGTTTCATACAGTTTCTCATTCCTATTGCAATAAAAAACTGATTTGCATTAATTTCATCTGCTTTGATTCCATATGTGATGGGTTGACCCTGGCTGGACACCAAGTGCCCAGCAAAGCCATTCTATCACTCCCCCCTCCTTCGCTGGACAGGGGAGAGAAAAATGTAACAAAGGGCCTGTGGGTCGAGATAATGATGGGAGAGATAATTCACCAGTCACTGTCACGTGCAATACAGACTCAGCTTGGGGAAAATTAACTCAATTTATTACAAATCAAAATGAAGTAGGGTATTGAGAAATAAAACCAAATCTCACAGCACCTTCCCTCCACCCCTCCCTTCTTCCAGGGCACAACTTCACTGCCGGCTTCTCCACCTACCCCCCCAGCGGCACAGGGGGACGGGGAATGGGGGTTGTGGTCAGTTCATCACAGGTTGTCTCTGCCGCTTCATCCTCCTCAGGGGCAGGACTCATCACACTCTTCCCC
>JANZLQ010000056.1:19683942-19696884 GCA_026212715.1 Elanus axillaris
AAACTTGCTGAGGGTGCACTCAGTGACACTGTCCATGTTGCCAACAAAGGTGTTAAACAGCGCTGGTCCAATACCAATCCCTGAGGAATGCCACTTGTCACTACTCTCCCCTTGGACATTGAGCCATTGACTGCAACTCTTTTGAGTGCGACCATCCAGCCAATTCTTTATCTACCGAGGGATCTATCCATCACATCCTTGTCTCTCCAATTAGAGACAAGAATGTTGCGTGGGACAGTGTCAAATGCTTTGCACAAGTCCAGGTAGATGACATCAGTGATAACTGGAAAATATATATGATACTTTAGCTATTCATTGAGCTGTATTACTTCAGTCAGATGAAAATGCAAATACTTGTCATACCAAGGCAAATGTCTGCAAAGTGAATTGAAGATCATGCTTCCTCAGTGAAAGTGAATCTACAAGCATTTGCCAAATGTATGCTATAAAACATGAACAAATTATTTAATAATAAAATTTTATAAATCCTCTGGTATCTGAAAGAATTTCTTCGTGTCCTGAGGGAAAACCATACTATTCATATCTGAGAGTAGCACTGTCTTATATTTTCCTACTTATTTCTGGTTTTACCTTTAAAAACAAAACAAAACGAACCTAAAAGACATTTGTATCTGATTGCTACCTAGTTCATTCATATTTATTACTACATCTTTTACAGAAACACTGTGTCCAATGGTTACATTCACTCCCAAAGGATTGTAAAGGCTCTTTTGCAGAGCAGCTCTGAACAACACAAGTATTTGGTATGTGTTGCTTGCAGGATGGCATAGATCCCAGGTATTTTGTGCTGTAATATGGATTGCAGATATATTTTCTACTTGGTCTCACAATGAATGACCTGAACGTATTGAAGGGCAGAGAACTAATTGCATTCACACAGTCAGAAGGCCATTTAAATATACCATATAGCATACTTTTAATTTTGCAAAACATATCTATATTATGGACTGTTTCCTTTTTATTTCCACAATTTTTGATTCTGCTAGTTATTTATTTATAAGTACCTGCATATTTCTCTTATCTAACAATTTATTGGGCATTCACACAGTGGGAAGCTTTGCAGGTTTTATGATCTTCAGAGCTGTGTTGGAAAGAGTTTAACTTCTAGTGATGCATCTTATACCAGACCTTATATAGGCCTTTGAAAGAATTGAAAGGAAGGGACAGAGACAGAAAGCCTAGTAGGGACTAGGAGTTTGCTACTGAACCTTACTTACAGAAACAAAAAGGTTACAGATCTTCCTTATGCAAGACCATGTAAAGCAGCAGACAATAGAAGAGTCGTCATATTCTGAATGGGGTAAGAAGTGTTTCAAAGCAGTAGGTGACTTTTTTCAGAGATGTTACTGAATACATTTCAATACACATGTAAGGAAAGGCTCATCTGAGCCTTCTGCAAATGGCTGTTTATTATTATTTCTGCATCCAAAACTTCAGGTTTTGTAAAGAAGAAAAATGCTGAACCAAGTTACAGAGCTGGTCCAAAAGAACATTTTCACCTACTAGTTGGCTTACTCATAGCCTTGTAAGAGGCTTGGGCAAAGAGCACTGCACATCACGTGACCAATGTGTTCAAATGAAACCCTCTAAATGAAAAAAGAAAAACACACAAGTTCAAACTAAACTAAACATATCATTCCTGAAGTTCACAAGATTTGGTCTAGCTCACCTAGGCATGCTAAATTATCTTAGAAAAGGGAGAGACGGACAACTTCAGTCCTTTCTCCACTAAGGAAAGGATGCATCATTTCCAATAAAGAGCACACAGACTTGAAGAGGCTGATAAATTATTGTCCTCTTACTTTTATATTGACAGAACAAGGTAATGCATTTAAAGAGGTGGAAAAAATAAGGGAATAGAAGGAGACAACATTTACTATCTAAATAATAATCAAGATTCTTCTATACTCCTGCTAATGCATGCAGGTTGTGCTATTTAAAGCACACTCCAGCCCCCAAACATAATATTGGTATATCAAAGACCATACAAACTTTGGCATCATGTTAACGGTAGATGGCAGACTGAAAATAAATCTCCTGAATGACTTTTAAAGCGAATGTACAATGAAAGTAATTTTTGAGTTGTCACATATGCTGTACCACAAATAGGGATAAGTGATAAATTTTTAGTCTTACCAAGGGAGACAACAGAAATGCATGTCAGAGAAATAGAAAAGAAAGAACCATCCTTTCTTTAAGTGGTCCACGGGAGATAAAAATTTAGCTTATTGAGTGTTTACAAAATCAGCTTTGCTTTTTGTGCCCCACAACAGCATGCATCTGTGAGTAATGAAAATAGTGAAAAAGAATATTATGTTCAGATGCCCATGAAAAAAAACATAGAATATTATAGTAAAGGAAATTATAAATTTATGCCAATATACTACGGAGACACATGTCAAATTTCTGTCTATAGATGAACAGTAATCACAATGTTTATTTTCACCTGTGTGACTGCTAGTCCATTCCCCATGAGAATAATGTAAATATTAAGAAGTGAATTCTGAGAAGAATTGCTCTGCATGCAGTTCATGTGAGGTTGATCTGTGAAGTGCTTTCACATCATTATAGAAGCACACCTATTATGAAAATCAGTCTGGAGAAGTAAGTAAAGCTAGCCATAGAATCACTGTATTTAACAATAATTTCTGGTAGCATCCACAAAGTCCTGTAAAAGTGCTCCTCTTTGGAAAAAGCTCACAGTCAAAGTAGAGAATTAAACAGAGTTGGCAGGAAAGGGATCAAACCTGTATTTTAAATCAAACACTAGCTGCCTCTGTCTCCCAGCACCACCTTTATTGAAGTTAAGTCTTGAGGAGAAGAGGTGTACAAGAGAAGCAAGTGTGACTACAGATGCCTTGAACTTTTCAAATAAAACAGCTCTGAAGGTCCTTCAGAAGACCTCAGGTTCATAGCAGTTCTAACAAACACAATTCAGGTTCCAGATGAGTTATTTCTAGATTCCTGCTAAACTGCCAGAGAACCACAAACACTGGAACAGCCTTGACCCTGGTCATAGACCTGAGACAAACCTCACCAGGTTTTGAGACAAACAGGAGTCCTGGAAGCCCCCTGAGGTTAATCAGTAAAAATGGTCTGGCTCTGAAATGAGTCTTCCAGCTTTTTGCTTGAAAGAAAAAGTACAACTTTTTTTATGTAAGTGAACTGCAGTTCAAGAACGAAAGTTAAAAGTGTTTCATTTCCCCATGCACCCCACCTCTTCAAAAAAGTTTATTTGAATCAAAATTAAATCTTTCAATTTTCTCACTTTATTAAGTGCTATTGTGGTTCAGGTTGAACCAGATCCATTCTCCATGCAAAGTAATACACAGGTGACAAAGAATTGCACGTGTGACTGATATGAGGGGAGAAGAAATAGCTGAACATTCTGATAACATTTTCCCAGGAATTATTTGGATGAAGGAAGAAGGAACAGAGACTGAAGCAGTTTGGGAGGAAGATCTGGATGGCACTCAGTTGGTTCTGGTTCATTAACTTACATTAGTAACATCTGTTGCTTAAAACCTTTTTCTGCTCTGTTTGCAAACACCATATAGTTTTATTGCGCCAAATTTCTTTCTTTTTACTTCCTCTTCTTTCCCCCAAGAGTTTACAGCTTGCTGGAACTTAGAATCAATTTTTACTATAATGAAACTTCTTGTAAATTTATTAAAATGCTCAGAGCTGCAATATGAGGAGAGTGAGTGAAAGCTCAACAGTGGAGAAATGGAATTAGTCTACAGGGGCAAACCTAGCACAGGTATTACTAGGGTTTTGTAAAACCAAAATGGGAGGTTTTTCACTTCCAGATGGTCTTTATCCTCATATTCCACATCTTAAAGGACAGCTGGAAATGCTTGCGAAGGGCCCAAACCCCTATGAACAATGAATAATTGAATTATGAAAGGAGGAAAGAGCAGAAAGAAAAAGCTGGCTAAGATTGTATCAGTAAGAAGCTGAATTCCAGCTGCCCTCTTACACCAGTAGTTTACTTGGGCTACTTATTTCTTGCAAGTTAATGAATTTGAATTTTCCCTTTATTGCCTATTTCCCTGCTACACAAAAAATAATAATAATAATAAAAAAAATCATCCATCAGAGAGGCAAAAAGCCAGCCAAAACATTTGCTCTATGTGACTTCGGAAAACTTTGCAAAATGAGGAACAGGTAGGACTATTAAGATCACGTTCTTTCTCTTCCATTGGGCAGCAATACAGAACAGAATTAGAGAGCCTTTCACTGCAGCCATGTTTTTGGTGTTAGTCATGTTTTGTCTATTTTTGTTTGCTTTGCTTATATTTGAGGCAGGTTTGGAGCTTTTCTGCCAGAGATAAAAATATAGGCCAGTTTTCCTCACTGTTGATGTTGAATACTGACAAGTCCAACTCTGGAAAACTGTGCATGACTCCTTTTGGAGAAGAAATATTTTTCTAGTTCTTGATGCCTAGGAATCTCAGATTTATTCTGCTGAGTCCCAAATAACCCAAATAAATTATCTTTTCTTTGTGATAACCACATATAAATTGTTATTAACTGAAGGCCTGATAAAATTCTCAGTAATAATGCTGCTTGGGAAATGCCTACCTAGTGCAGAATTTGGGGAAGACTCCTCAGGAAAAGAGGACACATATAATTATGTTTAATCTGTTGACTGCTTTTGCATACATGTATGACCAATCATGAGTATAGGACTAAGTCAGTACCTCTATATCTTTTGCTTTGCTGTGATTTTCTCTTAGTATTGTTAGTTGAAAACAAACTAAATACAAGGATCCCATGTAAGGATATTTGGGGAGCTAGACCTTCTTCTAAAGGAAGCATAAAGACAGACTTTAAGGGTTTATGAGATCTAAAGCAATGAGGTCACTCAAACAGGGAGGAAAGGTGCCCACTACAGTTGGCATCTATATTGTATTCTGACTTTGGAAAAGCCTTGCTGGTTACTAGAAATGCCTTTGTTTGTACCGATTCTTGTTTAATGTGAAGATGCGGTTAGACCGTTATTAAAAATAGACACTATTGTGTAATTTCAAACTCCTCAAAAGGTTACCTGAGTTGTAATTAAACTTTCAAATAAATGCATACCAAAAATGTAAAATTTCAGGCCAAAAATATTTGTGTTTCAGGAAGTTAGGAGTAACCAAAACTAGAATTATATTATAAATAACAGGCTGTTTTCTGAAATCTTAACTACATAAAACTGATCTTAACTATCTTATTTCAGACATCAAGAATCTATTTTAACTCTGACTATTTAAAGGATACTAGTGCTCTTCAGAAGAGTAGACATGGGCAGACAAGGGAATACTCACATTGACCACACTCAACAGTCAAGGCAGGTTCTTATCCATGCATGTATTTAAACAATAGCCTACTAAAAGAAAACTTCGATCGCCACTTGTAAAGCTCTGAGCTGCTCTTACAGCAAATACTAAGTTATTTAGGAGTCTGATGGAATATAATTGACTCTTTCTTAAGTCTGGATAGCAATCTGTTCTTTTCCTGTAGCAGTAAATCTGGGCTATCTCAGAGCACTATAGCATTCTCAGGCACACCATGCAGTGTCTTCCCATTAATCAAATGACACATAATTGGAGATTTTCTCCAAGTCAGCCTCAGAAGTCCATGTTGCTAGTATGGCTTTCTGTTAGCACAAATCCCATAGACCCCATTATTCACTACAGTCACAACTGTCATCCAGACTACAACATGAATATCGTACATACACATATCTTAGGCCTCCAGAATCTTGATGAAGAAAACAAATGGCACTCACAAATTCCATTAAAAGTCTGAAACATTCACAGATTGATCCAAAATCCTATGCTTATGCTGTAACCTCTTTCTCTGGGTAATCACAAACTGTCCCTTCAAAAGACATATATGTAATCACTGAAGACTGGTATCCTGTTCTGAAATCACACCCAAGTAACTTAATTCATGTATTCTGCTGAGTTCACTGTGCCTGCTTGTATGAACAAGGTTACTCAAGTGTATACATTCCTAAATTTGTCTTTAAGGCAGCAGATAGTCATGTCTGAACAGAGAGATCTTTAGTTTGTGGTTTTTTTCAAGGGTTTGGTTTTGGGGTTGGTTTTTTTTTTTGGTTTTGTTTGTTGGGTTTCTTTTTTCTGGGCTGATGAGGTTTGGGGGTAACCATGAGTATTTCTCAGTCTTTTTCAAAAAGTTTCCAAAATAATAATATCAGGGAACATCTCATGCACAACCACTGCATACAAAAGTGAATTTATTGTCATTAAATGTGCTAGAATTCTTGAGAAAAATCAAACCGGCTGCAGCTGCTGACAACTCCTGAATATTCATGTTGTTCAGTGGGTGGTTTGGAGCCTGGTAAAGCAAACAATGAATCTATCACAAACAAAATTAAATAAATAAAAGCTAATTCTCTGCTGTGCATCTCTGAGTTCAGATAAAGGAGAATAGTACAGTCCTTTAAATATGGGGGGATGGTAATAAAATCAAAAACAGAAGGCACAATGAAATACTGGGTGTGCCTGGAAATTTATTTTGTGTCTGAGTTATATATGAGTTATATAAGTATCATTCTTTTCTTTGATAGGCAGTGAAACATATTTTGTACGGAGTGCTGGTAGTCTAAAAGAATAGTAATAACTGCAGTGGGATTTTTGGCTCTACAGGAAGTACTCTACCTGGAAACACTGGTAAGTTTAGGGAGCTCCTTGGAGCTGGAGCTATTTGTCCTGTTTGTACAGCACAGCAGAATCCCAGTTCATGACCACCATGAGGCACTACCATACAGGCTCACAAATCACAGCAGCAGTTAAATGAAAGACTCCAGGGTATCCACATTTCTGCCTCAGAAGCATCTATATGGTGTGACAACAAGGTACAAATCATCCTCCTTTCAGTACCCTGGAATATTTTACAGCAACAAAATTGGAAAGAAGCTATATCTTTGCAAAGAAAGACCTAATGTTTTGGCTTGCCTGGTGTGAACTGGTTGGCACCGTACTACTTTATCCTGGATACTTCACTAAGAACCCTCTTACTCATAACTGGTGTTGCTCTTGCAGTTTTCTCAGCCCGCCTAATTCCAAATAACTAGCTTTTCTTCATGTGTTACTGAATACTTGCTCAGCTCACTGAATTGACATTCTCTCTTTCAGGACTGAAAAAATGGATAATCTAACTCAGCTACTTGCACAAGCAATTATCCGGATTAGGTCCCATCCAGATAATCAAACATAAATACCCACGGGAAGATGCCTTCCTTTTCTCCACGTATAGACCTCTATCTACATCTGAGCCCTGTCATTAAAGGTGTCTACCCTGACCATTTGCTCTGGGCCACAGGAGCAGACTTTGCATGTAGAGCCCAGCTGCCACAGGGACTGTTTGCAGTCCCTGGGGAGCTGCGGCAGCCCGCACGTGTGTGTGTCTAACTACAGAATAGCTACATGACAGCATCTGTAGACATGAAAAGTTGTCAGCTGTAGATGCCTCTTGGGGGATGCTGACTCTGTGTAGTATTCCTGCAATACTTGACTGGACAGGCAGCAAGTGTGGCAACAGGAACACAGAGTCCAGAGCCTAAATATCCCATTTGTTGATGTCTTTTGCACAGGCAAAACAGACACTTGTGACTCAGAGACCCACCTGGTGCCCAGGCAGAATTTAGGGAGTAGCTGGACTAAATCTTCATTAAAAATGAAGTCATCTAAAACATCACTGCACACCTATATGTGCACAACAGGACAGACCATCCATGTGTGAATGAGATAACACAGGAATTTCCCTTCTCTGTGACACCTTGTTTGCATTTTCTTAGGGTGCACTTAATAAAATAACCCAATTTAAAAACAGCCTTCATGTAAAGGCCTCCCTCAGTAATTTGGAACACCTATTGAATGACCATAAAGACATCAGGAATGTAGAATAAATCCTTACAAAATCCCTGCATGAACAGCTACAATAGATCTACCAGTGAAGCAAACATGAGGAAGAATGTTTACTTTAATTTGCTTTTTTCTTTAAATAACATTATCTCTTCCCTTTTCACTTAGTCCTCACAGTTAAATTTATCTACAAATATTTGCACTTTTTTTCATGAATTCTTTATTCAGTCTAGTTCATCCTGTTAGTTTGTTTCCAAACTGTCCATGTTTATTTTTGTCTGAATAATTTAGTACAAAAGCTGGCACTGTACAAGTCAAGCATTCATTATAACAATATTTGCTTGAATAGTTTGGCCTTCTTATTAATGAGACAGTAAATTAAAGAAAGGAAAGGAAAGGAACTGCTTGAAAGAATACAGGAAAATCTAAAAAAAAAAAAAAAAAAAAAAAAAAGCTGGCCTTTTAAGATCCAGTTCTTATATTTTCTGCATGCAAAATAACAACTGGAGTCCTGAGGTGAAACTGGGGCTTGCTAATGTTAAATTTCTCTTGATTCCAGTGGAGACAAAATTCATCTTAGTAGACAGCAAATGCACTAGCAGTTTCTGTGGAGCAAATAGAATTTTTTGAATACTATCAGAAAAGGAATTTCAGCTTCCAGTCTATAGAGACTTCTGTTACATTCTCAAAGGTGACATTGAATTTGATTTGAACAAGTCAGCTAGGACTAATCTAGGGGTTGTTTTGTTTTGTTTTCTTTCTCTACACAGGGATCTCTTTTCATCATGCCTCTCTTGCATTGTATATACATCAGTTTCTAATAAATGAAATGGACTGGCAATTAGAAGCAAGAATCCCACATCTCTCTAAGTGCCAAGCTGACACTGTGGTCAAAAAAGCAGCTGATGAGGTTTTATTTGTAAAGGATGGGGAAAAAATCCCACTGCTCTATAACATCTAAGGAAAGTACCTGATGCCTTAGAGTGAACCAGAATCTCAGTTAGTATTTAAATAGCATATCAGCACCGAAGTCATGGGAGGTGTGCTGGTTTACACCTGTTACATAGCAATTTCATGAGTTACATGCAATTTAAAGGTAGTGATATTTCAAAGGCTTAACTTTTAACAAAACAGGACAATATGGCAAAGCATAGAATTAAACTCTGGTGGAAGTTCACGGAAGTTCATGTCTACCCTTACATTCAATTTGAAATAAGAATATTAAAAATCACGCACTGTATAATACAATTTGGAGCAGCATTTTGAAAAATTTAAATTGCATAAATTGAGAAGCAATTTCAGCATCTCTACTAGGGTAAATTCTTCCTATTCCTAGGCACTTCCTGCAACTCTCAGTGCATGTTCAATGCATTTTGGAAAACAATTCACTGTTTTCCTCTCTAGATTACATCTTAATGTGTACACACAAGCTTCTTAATGTCAGATATTTACATAAGAAAGCCCAGATCCTGGGCTACTGGATCAAGCTCTGAATTTAAGCTGCATGCAGAAAAGCCATGGGGAATTAAAAATGGAATTTAAGGGGAGTTTATGCAAAGCATCCTATGCAAACAGACACATACACCGGTGCTAAAGCTGTAAACGAACACCAGATCTTTCTGCTAGTTGACTTTCCACTGCCTAAATCCCATTACAGCAAGAAAACAAACCCCTAGGTTTAAATGGACTATGGCCATACTTCCTCTTCCACCATTCAGCCAAAGCTGTACCAAAAATGAGCTGCCACACTGGCTCCATACCACCTTACTGTTTTAACTTGTCAAAAAAAAGTCAAGTCTGGCAGCACAAAACAACTGTATTACAGGAGGAGAAGTTGTCCAATTTTTAGTGCTCCAAGATTCATGGAAGTGATGCACATCTGCAAAACTCTGATTAAATACAGTCCTTTGTACTGGAGTTTCAGCTATAGTGAAGGTTACAGCTTTTCAGTGTACATGGATGTTCAGTGTTTCAATCAGTTATTACTTTCACTTTTTTTTTTTTAAACCATTTTCTGCCAGTCAAATTTTATGATGTAGGTTGCTATTTCCACTTGGATTTACTTTTGACATTGTCTTAGGCTTCCCTTTCACTTCTGAGTACTGATAAAACTACTGTAAAGCAGCAAGAGATTCTGATGTTGCCATAAAGATCATAAGTAGCTTTCAGATTAGAATTGAGTCAATTCCCCTTCATCTGAAAAAAGAATTCTTCTCACATATACTCATAAACTTGAGCAATGTGAGCACCCCCTGAAAACAAACAAACAAACAACAAACCACCAAAAGATGATTTATGATGGCAGAAACCTGGAGCTCACTCTGCATAGTCTTATCTGTAGCTGACATGTCCACATTTTGAAAATGAAACAGAAAACTCTATTCATATTTACAGGTGGTGACTCTGGGACATGCTAAACACTGCTTAGTTTTAAGGTGTGTGTTTTAGGGGCTTCTATCATAGCTATTGCCACCTGTCAATACCTTTACCTGCTTGCTTTGGGATGAGAGTGAGTTTGAAGAATCATTGCCTGAACATTACAAGGTCAGCATCCTGGGGAGTGGTAAACTAATGCTGCATAACACGATTTTGATTTCTTAAGCTATTATACTATTATTGGTAAGATTCCTGAGAAGTTTCTCTAGTGAACACATCAGAAATTCTTCTGATAAGCATCACCATAGCAGAGGACTTTACACTTTTAGTCTGGGTTTGGCACCATTGAGGCTTTTATAGGTCAGCAAAAAGTCTCCTGCTTATTTAAAATCGTATTTTTTTTTCCCTAGTCTTTTGAAACTTGCAAAACAGGTATCCAGTATAAAAGTCACCCTATATTTACCCTGAGGCATACTGTCTTCTTAATATTTTGATTAATTTAGGTTTTGCATATGACTGCAATTTCAGAAAAATCTCCAGAGGTCACACACAGTGGAGGAAGGTAATAATTTTGGTTTGGATATACCATGAAAGAAAAGTTGAAAGTTAAACAATTAGTGCAAGCTTTTATTTCTTCTCAGTTCAGCCTCCCTTTAACTACTTGATTTGTAGCTCCTGTTCCCATAAGGATCAGAGGAAACTTAGATGAACAATCTAAGCATCACCTCTGGCATCTTCTGCATATCTACAACTCTTAGGCAATAGTGACTATTTCCTAGTCTCTGGCAATTTGTATCTCTTACAACATTGCACTATGGATGCTAACAAATTCTGCAGTTATCAGCTAGATATACAACTGATGTAGAGAGATTGTGAAGAAAGGATTGAGGTACCTGTACACAGGGAGCTAGAGATATGGAAAGGATTGAAAAACAAGGAGGAAATCTTTCATTCAATTATGTTGTTGAAAGAAATGTACCCCTGTTTACTAAAAAAAAAAAAAGGGGGGGGTGGTATTTGGTATTTTTCACCAGCTAAGTCCAAACAGCATAACAAAAGGGTATACTTGTCTCTGTTCTGCCTTGTAGTCTTTGTAGATTTACTTTGGTCAAAGACAGTAGAGATAAACTAACACACAAAAATACTTTTATGACTAACATGAATCTCACAAGAGAGACCAAACAATTCATTTTCTCTCTTACTCCTCACTCCAACCTTAAACTCTATTGCAATAGCACTTATCAAGTAAGCTAGAAACAAAATATGCCTGATTTACCATGCTTAGTCATTCTTTTTCTTATTTTACAGGAACCAAAACAGGTTGCTATAGAATTGTATCAAGAGAGTGTCTTTTGAATGTCAACTTTCCTTGGCTGATGTTGGAGGAACAACTGTGTATTATGCAAAATATCTTTGATACAATTCATACTAGGGTGAAATAGCCATTCATTTCCAGGGATAGTTAGACACTTCCCTGTCACAGCAGGGTACCCAATTGTCAACTACCAAAAACTCTACATGTGGTGTTCCTTTACATGTAACAAATATGGTATCCTCCTATTGTTGTTCCCTGTAAATAAGAATAAATCTTCTTATAATCAGTTCCTGTGAACTTGAAGTGTGGCAACACAGAGATTTACAACTAACTAAAACCCACCCATAGTGGAAACATTAAGAGTGTGCTAAAGTAGTTGGAGGTTCTCACAGTGTGTCTTGAGTCCAAATGGCTTCTCTACAAACACATAAGAAAAGATTGAAGTATTTAAGGGATATTTTCAGTAAATCTGATTCAATAAAGGCTGGATGTTTTCTATGCCTTGGAAGGTCTCTGATAAAAGTTCATCTAATACGCCAGTACTCTGAAACAAAATATCATATAGGTTGTATAAGAACAGTTTCTCATACTTACTGCAAAAAGAATATTTCCAAAATAACCAAAAGAGAATATTGACACTATGTTGAGAAACTGTGCTTGGGAAGTTATGACATGGGATGATGAGTTCTGTCAGGTTTCTAAGGTCCCATAACTTAATAATGTTTTATTAAATGTTACATCTACAATTAATGAATATTTGTTATTATAATTTATTAAAAATCAAACCTTTGCCCTTTTCCCTTCCAAAATGAATGCAGTCTTAATTTAAGTAGTATATGATGGAGCTAGGATGGAGTTATGTCAGTATTAATATTCTCACAGAAAAAGCAATGTTCTTATTAGATCAGGATATACTACATAACACATGTCAAAATAAAATTCACTACCAAAACAGTTGTAGCAACGTATGAGAATTTAAATTCAACTATTGAAGCAAGATGTAATTCAGTCATTAATATAAAGCCTGAGTGTTATTACTGCCCTCTCAAGAGTTAAATGCCAACCGTGGAAGATCCTCCTCCTCCAGCAGCAGCTGGCTGCTTGGAAAGTTCCATAGGCAGCCATGTTGGCAGTGTGAGAGTGGATCTTGGGACTGTCACACAGTTAAACTGCTGATCGCTGTGCTGCCTTGTTGACCTGGATGTCATTTTCATTTGATTCACTTATGTTTGTGCAATTTATTTATCTATTAAAAGGTTTCCAGATAAGATTAGAAAGATGTGACGGGTTGACCATGGCTGGACGCCAGGTGCCCACCAAGTCGTTCTATCACTCCCCCCCCCTCTTCGCTAG
>JANZLQ010000056.1:19701347-19717401 GCA_026212715.1 Elanus axillaris
GGCGGGGGAGGGAAGTAACTTTGATCTTACAGAAGTTAAATAAATCATATATCCAAGGTTTAAAAACAAGCAAGCAAACATGCACTGGTCCAATTTCTGATCTCTGACAGAGGAGGAGGAGAAAGTAGAGTTACTCTTTAGTCCCACTCTGACAGATACTGAAACACTGTACTGAGGAGTCCCAAGGACTATGAGAACAACTCATAAGTGAGCTGTGCTATTTTATCCTGATCCAAACCTCCTCTTAGACAACACTTGGAAGAACTAAGGTGATCCTCATTTATTACTTGTGGCATACATTTATACGAAAACTCTTCATAATGCCATAATTACATATTAATTAAACAAGAGTGAAAAAGACATACAAATTAATCAAGGAGTATTCAATGGCAGTAACCCTCAAATGTTTGTAAGTGCCAAATGTTAGGAGATTTCTTTCCAGATGACATTTTAAACTAATGAGTATCAAAATGTTATGTTGTCCCCAGAAATCTAAGGTGTCCTCAGTTAGCCAGTCAGAAAATTGCCATGTCAGTTTAGATGACCAGTTTCTCTGGAGAATGAAGGAATTGTCCACCAAGCAGAAACAGCAGATCTTCAATGAGTAGATTTCACACCTTTTTGGTTCAACACCCTACATCTCATATTCTTTGGACTAGAATTTTGTCCTACTAGCAAATAAAGATTTTATGTGAATGCTTCAATAAACGAAAGTTCTTTATAAATAAAATATTAACAAAATAAAGTGGGTACTATCCTAATCAACATTATAAATATATGAGTGAAATCTAGTATAAAAATTTTATTGATATCATTCAATACTTGGAAGGATAAAAGAAGTCTTTGTTCAGCTTTGTCTTACCATTAATTCACAAGCTGCTGATAATTTACCTTCTGCTTCGCTGTTTTTTCCCTGTCTGTTTCTTCAGTAAACTTTGAAAATCAAACAAAACTTGGATTGTTTATGTTATCCTATGTGAAACCAAATGCAAAAACTAGCTGTTATAGTATAGAAGTATACTTACAAAACACTTCTCAGACTCTATCGCACCAGTTCTAGAAAGAACTTATTTCCCACAAAGATAGAACTTTACTATTTGTAAATAGAATTTACTATTGGTCTCATCCACCTTCTGATAATCAGCAATGACAGCTTCAGGACAGAAAAGAGCATATATAGCAAGAGGGTGAATATTATGACCCTTTCTTAAGAAGGGCCATGGCCAGAGACTACATTTTCTTTCATAAAGACCTCTGAAAAAGTGAAGTTCATTCTTTCCAATGACTGTATTCTTTTTCACCTCTAGGTATAAAGTCAGAAAAGGTAGTATTTTAGATAAGCAACATTGGAAATAACTTCTTCAATGCCTGAATAAATAACTCAGCTTAAACTCCTTTTTATACTAGCATTAAAAAAAAATCTTTACAAAACCACTTTTATAGTTCAGTGCCTAGTATTAGCTTATTAAATTCTTGCCAGTGCTTCTGATAACCAGGATACAATATTACCATTTAACACTTGTGGATATAAATATAAAAATTCAACTTTCGGTTACTCCACTAAGTACTTCAGGGAGTTCACTTTTGACATTGTGTTCAAGTTGTTGCATTGAAACCTTGAAGAGAGTAACTGGGGTAGACCAATTAAGGGAATAAACCCTTAATTTTCAACACCAGTGAATTCCAGCAAAAGAGTAGCTTTGCTTAATGAATGACTCCCAAAATATTCAAGAAAAGACTTTATAGTAGCAGTAAGACCCAAGGAAAAGAATAGAGTCTTGAGGATTAGGCTTAAAATACAGCTTCCACAGGTAAGAAACTGTATTACAGTTGAAGGTCTATGATTTACTCATTTATACACAATGAATGACAAACTTGGATACTGGAAAATTACAAAAAGCGTGGTGCGGTTTGGTTTGGTTGGGGGGCTGGGGACAGAGTATTCATTGTAGTTTTTGGTTATTAAAGATGCCCACTGTGAAGTCAGAGAAAACTCAGGCATTTGTATATGATGTAGGTCACAGTTCAAATGCAAGCACGAATAAAATAATGCTTGTGGGGTTTACACTTGCTAGGTACACCAGATTTCTGTTGTCATAGATTTACTATTCTATGTTGCATAATCAGCCTGAAAGGGGTCTCAAGGGTTCACTGAGATTATCAGTCTGCCCCAATGTGAAATGAGTTGCTCCATTCCTGACATGTGCTTCTCTCTTTCAAGTGATGGCAAATTTACAGCATTCCCAGGCAGTGACTTTTTTTCCTGACTGGAAACACTTCTGCTCTCTAATCTGAATTCTTCATACTGGAATTTAAGCCTACTGCTTCTTGTCATACCTATCAGGAATCAAGAAACTGATTCTTCCTTTCTTCTTTGTAACAGCCTTTTGTATATTTAAAAATGGATGTCTTTTCTGTTTTATAGTTTAAAAACATCACAAATTTGTTCAACCTGTCCTCCCACAGCAAGGGTTTTTTGGTTGTTTTTTTTAAACAACAACAAAAAAAACCACTTTGGGCCATTCTGGCTTCTCTTATCTGGACTACTTCCAATTGATTCAAACCTTTGTTGAAGTGAGATGACCTAATGGGACACAGCACTCCAGGTGAGTAGTCTTTTATGTTGTTATCCATGGTGTAACACCTTTGTATTGTACACATACAAACCACAAGTCAGGGTTTATACATATAGAATAATGTACCTATCTAATTAGAAGAGTTATTTACAAATGGGACCTTAAAAAAGTGCATCACAGCCATTCTACTCAATAATAACAACAATAAAGAATAGAGAACCATTATTTAATGGCTCCTGAGGGATTCACAGTTTAGTTCCTGAACTTCACAGAAACAGTAAAGTGTGCTGCAGACTGCAAAATGGCTTCTTCAGTACAGCCCCTAGCATATTTACTGCTTCTGCAGCTTCTGAAAAAAATACTCTGAGGATAAATATTGCTATTCCTTCCTTGAGGAAATAGTTCAAAGGTAGAAGTTATGTATCTCTTTTGCTCCTATCAGGAAAATTACAATAATCTTATTTGAAATATTCCTCTGCTTAGGAAATTCCAACGTTTAACTCAGTCACAGTATGTGCTTGAAGAGTATTGCTTGTACAAGGCCCTCCTCATATGACTAAGACTGTATGTCATGACAAGCAATAAAAAGCAGACCTCTACTTTTCCACGTCACGTACACATGTGGTGAATTTCCTTCACTCTGCTGGCAGTGAAAGACTGTGCATCAGTCCTACATTACATTCAGTTCATCTTGCAGACTACATTAGTAACAGATTTTACAATCTTATGATAAACCTTCCATGTGGATCACGAGCTGGAGTCAGCCCTAAAAATAAGGGAACTTAAAAAAGCTTCTTCATGGCAGCCACCCCCACTGTGTGCCAAGTGCATCTCTTCATGTACAAAACAAGAAAGATCAAACAAAACAGCTTATAAGTATGTACTCTGCTTGTTTATATTGTTTGTTATCATATTTTTGCTCAAGCACATCAAGTTTGCCTTGGAAGATCAAGATTTTGGCTCAGTAGGGACAGGATACAATTAACCATCTGTACATATTCTTCATAGGATGTTTATTACAGGATGAAATGAAGATTTATGAAGCGTATGTATCCTATTTGCTTAAAAGTTGCATGAAACCCCATTGTCACAGCACGTCACAAACAGAGCCACATCCTAATGATAAGTGTCACAAGAGATCAAAGTGAAAAAGTTTAGTTCACAATTCAAGGTCAACTTCATGCCCCTGCTGAAGCCTTCAGTCTGTCTCAGAAAAGGTCATCTCTGACTCACAGCTGTAAAGATCTCTCAAAGCAGTGAGTTGTTGATAGTTCAGTCCCCAGAGGACACAAGGAAATAATTCTATCACTAATTCAGTCCTATCCCCCAGGGTAAGCAGAGGATAAATATGAAGGAGGAAAACTTGGGTTGGGTACTCAGGCACTAGACTTTTCAGCTCTCAGCTGGGGAATGAAAACTGACTCAGAATATTATGCTGTGGAACACACACTCACTTGTATCAGAATGCTCTTTCAATAGGTAATATTCTTAGGCCTTTTGTCAAGAACTCGATAGAGAATACCGTCAGTCTGTGAGCAACATAAATTATTAATTAGTGTTACAGAGGGTTTTTACTCTCACTTTTGTCAATATAAATCTGCTGTGGCCCTGATTAAGAAACTTAACATAATATCACCATGGTAAGATCATTCCAAACAAGAAACAATTCAGCACCTGACTCTTTAAAGTTATTGGTAGGTTCACTGCAACCATGAAAATAAAGCCACCTAGGCATATAAGCAACTCCCACTGGTCTAAATTAAAAGTGCTTGCTTGTATCTCTCTGCATCTAAGTCTCTCCATCTGTGAAATTAGGAGTTGGCTCTCTACCTGCTTTATATCAACTGTGTGGAGTTAGAAGGACCCAAACCCGCTATACTAGGAGTTCCCGCTTACACTACCATTTTTCACTAATGCCAGTATTTGCACAATATTTAAGTTCAAACAAAAGATGCAATATTATCCACATTTTACTTGTACAGAGTATAAGGGCTGTGACTACACAACCTCAGTCTCTTTGGCTCAAGGGCACCCTTAGAAAATACATAGCTAGGTACAGCCTAACACGGTAATTCAAAGGAAAAAATATAGGCAAAAATTTTATTGCATACAACTAAATTAAGAACTCTCTCTGCTTTTCTTCAGTTGATCTTTTGGAGTGGACTTAACCAACACATCCTTATCATTCAGGGAATAATTTCTTCAAGAGGACTCATCCAGTCCCATATTAGCACATATTACTTCCTCAGTTACCTTTTCTTGTCCTTAGTTTCAAACCCTCATAATATTGAGCATTCCTTTTAAAGCCTCACTCCAAACAACACACCAGACTTTCACCTCTGCATCTCTACTGCTTTGCACTCACCAGATTAGTTGTTAATCACCATGCATGTTAAAGCTTCACTTCCACCAAGGTTATCTCCATCTGGATGCCCCCACTGACCCTCCAAACTAGAGATTCTGAAACCAGCTGACACTATTCCCACCCCTATTATGAAAAAAACCTCCAAGCACACCTCTTAAGGCATAGTTAAGACCCATCCTTGCTCCTTTTAAAGGTCCAGGTCTTGCACAGCACCAGGTCAATTTCCCAGGCAGTTCTGATGGTGCATTGGGTAGCTAGAACATGCTTAGCTCCAGATAAAACTTCAAAATTGAGTTAGAAAACAAATTTTGTAAACTATACATATATGTACCCTACCACTCTTCCACTCTAGCGTAGGTAGTCCTGTCTCAAGGAAACCAAGAAAAGTGAACATGCTTTAAAAAGTTTCTGATGTTTCTTTTGTTTAAATATTCGTATAATTGGTACCAAAGAAAAAGTTGAAGCTGTAAGCAGCCTGCAGTCAGTGAGGCACTTACCCAAGCTGAAATTACACAACATTACAAGAAGGGAAGGAAGCAGGATGAGAAATGCAGGAAGGCCTCAGAACAAGTATCTGTTAAGTGCTGCAATATACCATGCGTTAGACAAAGCTCAGATAAAATTGCTAGAGAAAATAAGTTGCTTTTAAAAAATTATCACTGTGACATGGCAGCAGAGTGTCATTACATTTGGTACAGAAATGGAAACCTGATTTTTAATGCCTCTTAGTGAGTGTTCCCACCAGTGTCTGTGCACTGGTGCAATCCTCATCAGTCCCCCAGTCCAAGGAAGAAAAAGTGGCTGATCCAAGGATAGCCATGTCACTGTGCAGTTCGTCTTTGGTGAATTCAGCAGTGAGCTCTTTGCACATCATCCCCGTTTGCTACCTTGTTTAGGAAAGCCTTTGGCCTGGATTTTTAATTGAATTCTCACAAAGAATTTAGTAGTTATTTAGCACTCAAGACATTGGGAAAAGCATGAGTTTTCCTGCAGCCATCAGTAGTAATGGTGAACACCAATGTCCCACAGGATGCATTTAGATGATCCACAGCCTCCTAAGATTTATCTGCATCATCTGCACCTTTTTCCTTTCTGATATCTACAGTTTTTGTAACTGAGATGTGTCTTAGACTGATACTGTAATCCCATTTTCTAAAAGCTATGGGAAAAAAGGCTGCAGGTATCTGTTCCCTGTATAGCAATGGAAAGGCCCTGAGCCAAAGCTGAGCAAGCTGAATGGCAGGTTTCACCTGAGACAGGAGTAACATGTCCCAGGGAAACAGCACTAAACTAAAAAATAATAAAAAAATAAGTAAAAAGTAAAGAATCTATGAGCAAGTGTGCTGGCAACTCTAGGGAGGCTGTCATTTCTGTTTCTTGGATTTATCTTTCTGTGCCACACTATGCAGTCCTGACTAATCTGAACTTGCAAATACCCTGAGTCTGGGATCCCCAGACTCCTCGTTCAGTCTAATGCTCAATAAAAACGGTCACCAGTGCAGCTATTAGTAAGAGTAAGTAACATGCTGCCTGTGGATTTTTTCCAATTGCTCTCTGGTAACTGTCAGAGCTATTAATGTGTTCAGTGCCAGGGATGCTTCCCCTGAAGAATTTCTTTCAAGGAACAAGTTATTCGTACTGCCAGAATACCTTGCCTTATTTTCCCCTTATATTCTGAGCTAGAGTTTAGCCCAAAATATCTGCTGCAGGAAAAAAGAGACTCAGACATTCAAAGGATGTAGTAGATAACCTCCTTTCTACACATGTGTTTTTAATCTAGATTTAGGAATATGTGCTCTAAGTATTCTTATGCGCATTGGTATCATTACCAGCAAAAATAATATTGCAGTTATAAATTCACTATAGCTAGTTTCTTGCATTGCCCACTCTGTCTTTTATGGGACATGCACAAGATTTTCCCCCAGGTTTCTACAGCAGTTTCATAATAAACATGCAGGTTGCTGAATCTGGGCCTCCAGAACACTGGACTCACTATTCTTTAATTAAGACACCAGGAAAGGTGCAGTGATATGGGATAATCAAGCTCTCTCAAACATTCCATCTTTCATTAGAGTGGCAAGAAGTGAGATAGAACTAAATATCAAAGTTTTTCAAACTGTAGGTTTGAAAATATTTCAAAGGTTTGAAAATCTTTTTAATGTGCAATTAAGATAACTCACAGGTATTTGGAAGAAGGGAATGGAGTTAACTGGAAATCTTGAATATGTATTAACTCTAGTTGTACCTCCTTTTGACAAGGTTAATCATTTCACATTTAAAAATACATGCTGAGATTTCAACAGTTTCTCTTATGTGTATTTTTAAGACCCAAAATATCAATATAGAAAACTGAAAAGACTTTTTAAAAAATGTAAGGGTTTTTTAAAAATTTTTCAAAACTTATGTATTCATATGAAAATGCTCAATTAAGAATTCAGAATTTTCATATGAAAATTAGTCTAGTTGAAAAATGCTTAGTCCAACCCAGAATTAGAACTCACCATGAAAAGTAAAAGCTAAGGAAATACACAATTTACCACACACAGTTCCTTATTAGAGAACAGGAAATCAGTGCAAGACTTGTTAGAGGAAATTTTCTGAAAATTATATTGCCCAAAATGTGGCTCTGCTTACTGCAGTTGCGACACTGAAGCCTCAATGTCAGTGATGGGTCAAGTACAAGTGCAGAAGTGGGGACCTTTTCAAATTGGAAAAGGTTCGATGGTAAGGCTACACTGTTTCATCAGCGTGATCACATAGGTATCTGAAGCCATCGCTGTAATGATGACAGAGCTTCTGAGAAAACACAGCTTTTGACATTATTACATCAACAGGAGAAAAACAGCTGGCAAGAGACTTATTCTGACCATGTGCCTGAATGGCCACTAGGGCATTTACCAATGCGTCTACGTCTGCTTTGAGGAGTGGGCTTTTCTGAACTCTCCTAACTGATGTTGAGAGAAGGCCCACATTTTAGTGTAGTGCAGACAAGAAAACAAATAGCGGGAATATTTTTGTTCATTCTATGACAGGGCAAAATTTTCACTGTGACTGTCAACTTCATAACACAATTAAATGTAATAAAACCAGGCATAAGTAACGACACAATAAGATGAAGCATAAACTATAACACAGAGCACCAGTCTGTCATGTAAGGCTGCAAGCATTGCAAAAGAATGTTGAAAGCTTTCTCAATAACTTAAATTGCTGAAAAGCTATATCTCTGCATAAAGTATTTCTAAAGCATATTCAGAAATCTCACTCTGCAGAAGACTACTACTGAAATACAAGGAAGCAACAAAGCAGTAGTTTGACTAGTACAAATATTTACACTCTTAGGCCTTTTATCAGTGTCTAAAAATAGTGAGAATTCATAAAGAAAGGATGCTGAAAGATGACCCCCACTTCATTTCCTTTTCTCTGGGAAAGGTGAGGTTTATCAAGTCTCCCTGCACTCAGGAAAGCTCAAAGACTGTTTTTTGTTGGGTTTTTTTCTGGCACATGCATCCCAACAAGAACCATGAGGAGATGCTGCAACATGGATCAATGAAAAACGAGGGACATGTGTTCAGCTCTCAAGAGAACCAGGTGATATTCTCAGCTCTTCCATTAACCTGCTTTATGGTCCCGCGCAAGTGATTTCACTTCTTTTTGTTTCCATTTCTTCTTTGACTGTCTTGTTGATATAGATTACAAGCATTTGTTGCAAGGATAGGCTTTTACATCTGTCTATAGATTTCTTTACTAAAGAGACTTTTATTTCCAGGCCATGTCTCTAGGCATTATTTGAATATTAACTTTGAGAAGCAGATGTCCACTACAGAGCTGGAGGGTGACCACTGGACCAAGAAGGCATGAGCTCATTTCCTGTAAATAACATGCATTTTGTTTCTGTGTGACTAATGTAGGACCCAGACAGATGATGAGCTTGCCAAAGTATTCACTGCCTTATGTTGTCTATCCTGGTAGCAACAAGTCTTGTCTTTCAAGGGCTGCCCACTACCTAAAAAAATGTTAGTCCCTATTCTGACACCACGTTTCCTTTGCTTTCTCAATCAATTACCAACACAAACATGAATATTGATGTCAAAAACATGTATTGGAGTTAGAATTCAGGATTCAGCCAAAGAAGGGACAAGTGGCTACAAATAAGGACCCTTTCACCCTTTTCCTCAGCTGCTTCAATGTCTTAGATGCTGAGGTAGATGCACATATAGCTCCAGGTTTCAGGGGTCTACTACAAAAACCAGGACCAGACTGTAGTGTCTGGCAGCAGATGAAGCTCCCTTCCTCCCAAAACCTCTTACGCTGCTTGGTTCACAAGCTTATTTGCCAATAAGTGCAAGTTTCTGTCTCTAATTTGGAGGTACTGTGCCTTGAATTACTTAATTTAGTGTCTAACATATGCAGGCTATAAAGAAGTATAAGCATAAACAGTGCTTGAGATCACATCTCAGTTCTTCCAGGAAAAGCGTTGCTCCAAAGTGGAGCTAAGGTGTAAACTAATGGGGTGTGCGGTGGAGAAGTGGAGGAGCCCAGTAAAAAAACAAGACTACCTCTAACATGTCAGTAATGGGATTCAGAGAGAAAAAAAGTTTGGACTTCAACTTGAGGACCTGGAAAATTGTATGGTTCCAGATATATTCACCTGTGAAAGAATGGCAAGAAATACAGTTCCCACACATAGCAGAGTGTTAGTACCTGAGGTAGTTAATGAAATCTTAATCACCATTACGTGGCTTGCAAAAATGGAATTGCTGTGACAACACATTCTTTAAAAAGTGTGAATTCTTGTTAAATATGTGAAGACAACATCAGAGCTAGGGATTTTTTCTTCCCTGCAAATTAAGTGAATATTTAAATTAACATTCTAATACACTTTCTGAGAGAACACACTAAATGTTGGTGGAGGTTGTTATTAAAAAGGTATAGAAATAGGTAATTGCCCATAATAAATAGCTGATGTGCTAATAAATCTAACTATTCATTATAAATGAAATAGCTTTTTTGTTATAATAATGGAATCATAGAATCATGGAATTGTTTAAGTTGGAAGAGATCCTTAAGATCATTGAGTCCAACCATTGACCTAACACTGCTTGGTCCACCACTAAACCATGTCCCCAAGCACCACATCTACACATCTTTTAAATACCTCCAGGGATGGGGACTTAACCACTTCCCTGGGCAGCCACTTCCAGTGCTTGACAACACTTTCAGTGAAGAATTTTTTCCTAATATCCAACTGAAACCTCTCCTCGTGCAATTTGAAGGCATTTCCTCTTGTCCTATCACTTGTTACACTTACACAAATACACATAGCATTTTCCTTACATTTTAGAGTGCATTTAATGCATTTGAAAGGCATCAGATTACTACAGAATAAAGCAGCTGGTTTGTGTCTCTTTGGATATGTTTCTAGAATGGCAAACAAAACACTGACCTAAAACACACTTTGTTTCTAACAATGCAGTGTTCCTGAAAGAAGTCCTCAATGGTGATGCAAAAGAAGGAAAGATCTACTTCCAAAACTAGAATATTTTTGGAGTATACAGAGTATGTGGCACAAAATCTTGCTTAGGAAAAGAATAGAAGTTCTGACTCTGCACTGTTTTACCTGTGGTGTAAGTATTTGCATCCACAGAACAAAGGTGTGAGCAATAGTATTTTATTTTTCTGCTGGTCACTCAACTTTGTAATCAGTCTGCACACATTCACACTAGTAAAGAATTGCTTCCATAAAGAACATGGCAACATGCTAAATGAAAGCCTAAGAAATGCAGTCTTGGCAGAGTTTGTAGACTGACAGGCTGAAACCCTTGCCTGCCTGACACCACTTTCTCCACTTCAATTCAATACAAGGTTTCATTCACACATGTCAAGACCAGAATTGATATTATCTCCTCTGATGCAAAGCAGAAGAAATGATAGACTGTCATCCTACAGTTCCTGAGCTTTAATTCAACTGGAGTAGACCATTTAAAAGAAATTTTATTTTAAATTATTCAGATGATTGACTTATTGCCCGTTGAGATAAATACCAGAAGAAAAATAATAAATTCTCATTTTCTCAAAAAAATTGCTGCTTTTTGAAGACAATAGATAAAGCTTCAAGAGTATTTAAGGGAAGAGGGAACTAAACTTTTATTAATTTAGGCATGGAAGTCACACAGGAACATTTGAAATTATAATTTAATAGCCAACTAGGACACAATACAGAATCTTTCCCCCCCTGCTGCTGACTAGAGGCTGTTGATGTTGCCATGTGCATAATTTAATATATAGAGTCATTTCAAATAAGATGTAAGGTGTATTCATTCAGGTTTTCAACTTGTTTATGTGTCCTTTGACAGTTACAAAACAAACATATCCACTAAGATAAATAGTTACAATCTTCTGGAACTATGCAATTCTATTTTCTAATGACTTACATGACTTGTTAGGGTGTGGTGACAGTGTCAAGTTGTATCAAAGAATGTCAAATTGCTTGAATTGTGCCTGACTCATGCAGTCTTAAGCAGCCTGGGTGAGGTAATCCAACATGACATGGAACCTGATGCAGTATCAGAAAGGTCATCATTTTTATCTACACATTACTTTATGAATTGAAGCAAGATTTCTTCTTTTAAATTGATGTTATATTGAAGATCTCACCAGTGTCAACAGGAATGATTGCAATTTCATTGTTGTTTATTATGAATCCAATATAAACCAATGAAAGACTTAAGATGTCTGGATTTACATTAGCACAAATGAGGTAACTGATTCTTGAGAGAGAAAATTCCTACAGTTAATTACACACAAAATTTTACATCCGCAGAAGTGGAGAAACCACCATGTAATTCTCCACTATATTTCTGCAATGCTTTTAATAGTGTGAGTTACAGCAACACAAGCTAAGGTCAAAATTTTTAAATATTTGTATCTTTGTTTTTTTAAAAATAAGCCTTTATCAAAATAAAAACTTCAAAATGTAATGATTTACAGTAATGGATTCATGAAGGAACCAAAGACATAGCTTTCGTAGCTATATCAAAGGTATTTTATTAGATCGGGTCTGTATTCTAATTACAACCCATTAATTAGAAAATTCTGTGGTATGGTTTGTAACTTGTAGAAATAAACCCCAAATTTCTTTCTTACAGAACACTGTGCATCTCATTTCTTTTAAAATAGTAACACTGACAATGTTCAGCATAGTACTGGAAAGCAAAACAGTGCTTTATATCTTTTTCTAATTTCTACAGAACCACGTGTTACACATCCCACCCTTATCATTTTTATCTTCATTAGCTATTCCCTTGTCATGATTCTATAAAAAAGTATAAAACAAATACTTTTTTAGAAACATAAACTTAGCTGTCTCAGCTGTGTCTGTCAAACTGATATGTGCCGTCTTTATTTAGAAAACCAAGCCATGTTGCTGTTCCATCAGTGTATATAAATATTGATACTTTATGTAAATGAGTATATAATATTGCACACTGGAAAAATCCTTGGAATTTGTACTCCTAGGCTATATAGTTGAATTATGGTTTAAAAATGTTTAGTACAAGATTCTAATGGCCATACATCTGATACTATCAAAATAATTTATAACACAGTCTAATCTTTGCTTTAGAAAAATCTCTTTTCATGCTACTATCAAGGGACAGAGATACCTCATTCTTAATCATAACTATTCCAATTTCAGACATGAATACTTTATATTTGCTGTATAAAGCACATACCAAGATTATACTTGCTCAATCTCCTTTGGTTGTTTCATGAAGATTAAAACAGTGGATCATATAGAGAAGGACCTCCATCTAGAGAGTAGTTAACCTCCAGATTGTTAGGATGTCATGTTAGAAAACTCTTTTATGATTTTAGGTTCAGCTCGTCGAGCTAATACTAACAGATTCTTCAAAGGAAGCCAGTTCAGGAAATGACTAGAAGAATATAGGAATTTTGGAAATATATATCAATATGTGACAAATGTGTAACACTATCCATACCTGCAAAAGATTCATCAATTTGAACTTGGGAGAGAAATCAGCAGGATCCAACAGCTTTTCCTGAGGAATAAGAAAAACCTAATTTGTACATTCCTTTGAAGTTGTTTGAAGTACAGAAATTTTACGCAGTTCATGGATAGCAAACATTTTAGTTTCTGACTCATGTAGACAAGATTCTGGTATCCCTCCCAAGGCAAAAAGCAACTTATTCCCCTGAAGAGTTGTCCCGGGGATTTCATAAGTTAAATAAGCAGGTAAGACCATGCTAGCTTACAAAAGATTTGGCTTATTGGAGAGTGAGGTCTCTCTCTCTCTCATATTCCATGAAATAATTAAAAAAACCATCAGTTACATTCCCACATTTAACAAAATCAAAGACCTGGAAAACATTTTGCAAAAAGAGATTCTTCCTTCTAATTAGTCCTACTCAACAGTCCCTTATCAGAGAACCACTGTATAGATGTTTCATAGGGGTACTTTCAGCATTTCTGAATTGGCTTGATAAATAACTGCAGTCATGCATGCCTGACAATAAAGATTTTCTGCTCCTCCTAAAGTGAGAAACAAACAGTGAATGTTATAGCTTCATCTGTTTGTTTGCTGTTTCGTTTTTTAACAGCTGACTATTTCTTCCATGTGAAGCATACTGACACGCAAAATTTATAAGGAAAGGAATCAACCAGCTGCTTGTGAAGAGCTGGCGACCTGTATTTTGAGGGAGTTTCTTCCACCGCTACAAGGAACAGGAGCTTCAAAGAGTGGACAAGGAGAATGCATTAAAATACCCAGGTCAAGGTAATTTGCATCCTCCAACTTCAAAGCTGTTTCTGGATCACTAATGCTGAATTTTAGGAGGGCATGTCACCCTATAGGAAGCTAAAATTATGGCAGTATCTAGAAGGGACAAACACCGTGACCCGGACTAACCCGGCAGGAAAGCTGCACGGTGCTCTGGGAGTTCAGCTGCTTGTGATGCTGTGTGCGTGTGCTGGGGAGCAGTGCGGGAACGAGACAGCCTTGCCTTCAGCTCTCTCCCTGGGTGCAGGGTGTGCCTCCACAACAAACAGGATAACATCCTGTTAGAAGTTTTGCTAAACTTTGTGCTTTTCAATGTCATGTTTTCACCTGCAAATAGATTTCAAAATGTCATGCTTTCTCCCGAATGAGCTGGCAACAAGAAGGGACTGAGCAAATTAAGCTTGTGACCTCAAATGCGGTACAGCACAGCCTTCCATTATACTGCTTTTTTTCCTGAATCCTTGAAGGTAACTGTGTGCAGATAAGTTTTAACTCAAAATACTTCTTTTACATTCTTTAGATGTAAATAGAATCTTTTTGAAGACATACAAACATCTATATTATTTTAAATGCAAATATTAATTTTCTTTAATTAAGTTTTGTAAATATCTTCATTGTTTCTGTTACTTTAACCGTGCTCTGAATAGTATGCTGACTGCTAACTTCTTGCTTATAATAACTTTTCAGTCTGTGCTTTAGCTGAGAGGAAAAGGATTGATGGGAAAATATGATGTTTCCATCTGCTTAATGAAAAATTAATTATCCATTTCCTGGTTTATAATGTCTTTTAAGTGTCTCACATGACGATGTAAGAACCATTCTACTGCATTTCGTCTGGATTCATGTTTGTATTTTCTCTTACAGCCAAAGCCTCATTTCTCTCTGTAACTTTCCACTTGTAACCCTGAATATCTTACAGATATTTATTTTCAACTAAATCTGTCTTAACAATGTTTATAATGTAGTATGATGTCTAGAAAAATTTCTCTTTGGTGTGCTAAAAAGGAGCTGATGTATCACAACACCAGAGGTCTCTGACTTAACTCTGCAAAGTAAACCTGAAAGCAATTTTGTTTGTCATTTCTCTCAGGGATTTTCAAGGGTTAGCTTTAGCAAAATTCCATGCCAATGAAAGTGAACTTGACAATACAGAATATATGAAGCCTCTTCTCATTAAAGCTTCTGATACGGCTCCCAATGACTTCAGAAGACTGCTAGATAAGGCTCACAGCAGGAAAACTTTTATTAGTACATGTTTAAAAGCAGTTTACCTCTCTGCCTGTTCAGGTCTCCAAGGATGAATTTAGCACTGAAAACGAGAGGGAGCACTAAAGACCTTAAGCCGAACTAGAGACCTTTTTGTGTGGATGCAAGGCACTTGAATAGCCTCTTTGGAGTTCAGAAGAGATTAAGTTCTCCATGTAGGCATATCCTAGGCATGTCAGAAATACACAGAGGAATTAATATAGCTTAATGGATAACAGGAATTGTTTATGGAGCACCATTAGATCACCAAACTTAACAACCTTGTCATGAGGAATCTAAAACATCTCACAACTTTAAAGATCCAGACTCAGCTAAGAACAATCATCACAGCATCCTGAAAGAAACTGTTTAGCTCTTTTATAAAATAATAACCAATATTTACAATTTCTAATAGTGAATTACTATTTGTAATTCTTACTGAAAATCTTTAAAGGGCAAAAAATTTTGACTTGCTGGTTGCCCATCACACACACTGTACTTTGTCTGCGTACAGGAACTCATAAGTCAGGTTTAAAGTAAGGGCCTTTGTTATGTGTTTGAAGCCCTCATGGCATTCCCTCTTCTAAAGTGATAGAAGTGTTAAGGGGCTATTGCTGGAGTGGTTTTGATGCAGCAGTTTTTGAAAGCATCAGATCATTAATATTAATACCAAGTTTAATATTAATGATAGCATTTACAATATGCTGTTAAAATTTAAATGAACAGGGTACTGCGCAAATACCACATGAATATAAAATGGAGTATCACATATGGGAAATCATTTTTTCTCCATCCCTGTCCAGTTCTGACTCCATACACTTGGTTCACAATCTGCTAAGGAGAGATCTAACCAACAAACTGAGTCAGGTGGCTCAAGCTCCTTCCCAAATTCTTAGTTTAAATATTTGTGTGATGGGTTGACCATGGCTGAATGCCTGGTGCCCACCAAAGCCATTCTATCGCTCCCGACTCCTTCACTGGACAGGGGAGAGGAAAAAAAAATATAACAAAGGGCTTGTAGGTTGAGATAAGGACAGGAGAGATCATTCACTAATCACCATCACGGGCAAAAC
>JANZLQ010000056.1:19732859-19784535 GCA_026212715.1 Elanus axillaris
GCACTGTGCACCATTTGTACATTCCAATCCTTTTATTATTACTGTTGTCATTTTATTAGTGTTATCATTATCATTATCAGTTTCTTCTTTTCTGTTCTATTAAACCATTCTTATCACAACCCATGGGGTTTACTTCTTTTCCTGGTTTTCTCCCCCATCCCACTGGGTAGGGTTGGGGAGTGAGTGAGTGGCTGCATGGTGCTTAGTTGCTGGCTGGGGTTAAACCACAACACTTAACTCTGTGGGACAGGAAATTTTTGCACTCTTCAGCATAACATCCTTCAGGTGAACTAGTAGAAATATTTCCTTTTGTCTTCCTTCTGACTCTTATTTAAACAGGGCAAGTACATTCCAAAATAGGTTTTGGAAAGAATAGTGGGTAACCTGGAATCCGTGACCAATGTTTCTCTCTCAGGACTGATACGTGAAGCTGTGTGTGATTTATAATATGTATAACTACAGGCTGCTACTTATTCTTCCTTAGTCTGTGAGTTACTTTGGATTCAGTCAAGGGAAAGCAGCATGAAAAAATATTTTATTATATTTTTTATTACATTTAAAGTAATGATTTACTTTAACTGATTGTGTGGCATTCTGTGCACTATCAAGTATGTACATATACTCTAAATGATTAATGGTTAAATAGTTAAGAGTAATGTCTATGAAAACTGGGTTTTGAGTCACTATTAGGAAATACTTGCTGAAACAGATTTTAGAACATGGAAACACTAGTATTTATATTATAAGCATTATTCCAGGAAGACTGCATCCAGACAAGAAATGGGTATCTAAATAAATATAAAGAGAAGCAGAATGTATATTCATGATAAACTGGTTTTGTGAAATCCATAGACTAAGAATTAGTGACTAACATTACTCATACATTTCATTAAAAATCAGACTGAGAAATTGTAATACACTTGAGGACATTCTATAAACAAAAAAAGAAGCAGCACTAGTTTAAAATAATTTTCAAACTAGTGTATAAACATTAACTAACTAAACATTGTAGGCCTGTAATTTTTTGTCAGCCCAGATTCCCCAATGGGAAACAGAAGCAAGAATCGCTGTGGACCTACTAAACCAGGAAGATTAACTGGAAACGCATTAGTGTGTGGCTTTCAGTCTTGTGCAATATTCTGAAGAGCAAACAAACCACCTATCATATTATTTGTTAGCATATGTATAATTCAAAATATATAACTTAAACTCCAAAGACTAAATTTTGGTTTTCAAGTCTTGGTCTTCTGATCACAAATATTGACAGTGGGAGAAATGTCAGAGGTACCTAACCCCCTGTGTCTCTTCATTTAATGACTGAGGAGAGTTTGCAAGGTGCACCCTGGTTGCCTTCATTGGGATGTTAACCCTTTTGGTTTTTTCCTCACTGAGGAAAACTTTAAGGCAGAACTGAGAACTCTTTAAAATTCCATTGTAAACACAATGGAATTCCTTAGAAGCAATTTAGACCTGATTCAAACCCACAGCAGTTACTGTGTATATGTCAGTGTATTTCAGTTAGGCATCAAGAGCAGGCCTTTAATGAGGTTCAGATTAATTCACATCACTAGAACTAGGATCAAAACTGGGTCAGTTTTCTTCAGCTTTTACTCCTGTCCACTCTCTAAGCCATAAAAAGAGAAAATCTTTCCAAACTGGCTCTTTTGCTGATAGCTTGCCTGATACCAAAGAGATATCAAAATAACGTGTCCCCTTAGAGTGCAAGAGCTCTTTTATTGGAGGGCTTGGTGAATAGTCCCTGCTTGTCCCACTTTCCCATATCACTTAAGGTTTTGTAGACCTCCATCCTGTCCCCTCTAAGCCACTCCAGCTGCAGGAGTCTGAGGCTGTACAACCGGTTTTCCTTATAATTCTATTAGCAGAACAGGGAATGCATTTTTAATGATATTTTAATAACTTGACAAATTGTTTCATTGTAAAACAGTTGATAATTTAACAAATGTATCCATTGCAGCCCTCTGTTTGGGGAAGCAATGAACAGTTTTTATCTTCAGGATTCTTCTTTACTGAAATTTATTCTGCAACTCTCATGAAGATGCATTACAGTTTTCATGAATTCCTCATTGCGGTAGTTATTTCAAGTATTTACTCTTTCTGAAGGACTCTGTGCTGCTTCCTTACTGAACATTTATGAATAGGAACAAACCTTGAAAGATATCAATGGTATAAACATTTATACAAACATGTATTTGCATGAACACTTCTTTCCCATAAAAGTATTCATATTTCCTCTTCGCAAACATTCTTGAATAAGTGAGGAGGAATCTGTATATGTGATTACAGAAAGAACTAAAAGTGGAAATCACTGCAACTACTGTCCAGGGCAGTTGATGGCTTTTATTTAAATTGATATTTTAAAATTGTTTTTTAAACATTCATATTTTTTAAATTGAAAAGGGGCAATGATGGTCATTTATTTTGACCTACAGAACACCAACAATTTCACAAAGTACCTCATGAATCATGACTCTTTTAGCCATATGCAGTTCCTAGTATCCATCAGGAACTGCCAGGAACCATAATCCTTTAATGAGATAATCAGATGGCTTAAAAAATCTACAATACCTGAAAGTGTCAAGGAAGTTCTACTTCAGCAAACCACATATTACATTATAAAAGCTGTATTGAATTATACTACTATCAAGTATGCCATATACCTTTTCTAATCTAATCACTTACTGAGTGATACACAATATCATTTCATAGCTGGTGTTCTAAATAATGATAGGAAGTTTGTAGTCTATTCAAGATATAAATAATTTGATTTGATAGGTGAGGTAAGTAATTTGATAAGAAAAGTGACTCAGTATCAGAGATATGTGATTTGATGGATAATTTAGTGAAGGATGAATATATTCCAGTCACAAAGAGAAATTCAGGCTAATTCACATATTTATCTAGTATATCTCTGGGGTATCTGAAAATTTTAAAAGCTATATAAGGTTTATTTTGTGCTTAAAATTGAAGGATTTTTAATCACTGAATTTAAATATTGAATTTTTAGTCACTTAATAAAATACTTATTCTTATTATTTACTATATTCAGGTTTAAAGCCACACATGAAGTAATCACAATAAACTCTCTCATTTTGTTTCTATTGTAAAGGGCTAGAAAAGTTCTTGTTGAGTTAGATGTATGAATGAATGTTGTTATAGCCCAAAGCAATTATTCAATTCAAGAGCTTCAATCACCTTAGGCAGGGTCTTTTTCAGTTTAAAAAAAAGCATTAGTTTTTGTTAGTTATATTGTACTGCAATGATATTTAAAATTTATAATTAAAAAATAGAAAAGAGATGGAAATATAAAACTTGTTTTAAATGTGTAACCTTGTGACTCAGTTCATTAATTCTTCTTCTTAGCTAATGCTGGTCCTTTGGGCTGATCACCCCAAGGGACACAATCAGACCCCTGACTTTCCTTCTGACATAGAATTATGAGAACATAGGGGCATGGGAAGGCTCTCCTAGCAATAGAGACTGAAGACATGGTGTTTAATTCAGAGAAAAGAAAGACAAAATGGGCCATGAGAGAAAGGCAGCTAAGGAACTTGAATTCATCTTTTTCCATAATGGAGAAATAAAGACACTTCAATGAAATGGAAAGGCTGGAAAATCAATGCTGACAAGTGAAAACATTTGCTACACAATTAGCATGGAGCTCTGCCACGAAGTACTATGGAGACTAAGATCTTATCAAGGTCAGCAACAAGCATGTATATGCACAATGTGAAATCTATGAGTTGCAATAACAAATATGAAAACACAGGTTCTGGAAATGGGTTAGGGATTCTTGTACTTGAGCACAGCTGCTAGCTGGTGAGCAGTAAACTTCTGTGGGAGAAGGGAAGGAGACGGTGTCATTCAGGTTCTGCAGGAACACTTACATCCCTTGGTCAGCACATATTGTGTGTTACGTAGTCAAATTGCAAGTGTAAAAAAGACCCAAGACTGTGCTAAACTCAACTCACAACTTTAAGACTGTCATATTCTATCAAAAAAACCTGATTGAATTAGCTTAAATTTTTGCTTAAATAGTAAGGGTAATGGATCAATAGTATTTATTTCTGCTTGCAGTTCCTTAAATAGCTATAATTAGTTCAGAGGATACTTCAAGGATGCCACAGCTTGTTCTCCAGACTGCTGTGCCTGTACCTACAGAGCTTTATGTACACACACAGTCATCTCAGGATAGCTCACAACAAGATTATTGACATGCGTATGTTTTCCAACACAGACACTTTGATTGTACTACTTGTGGTCATGACTCAGAGTTCTCACATCCTGGGAGAGGAACTTCTGGCTTTTCTCACAGCTGATTGTGCCACTGTTTCAATTACTTCAATAGAAGCTAGGTGAATTTAACCCAGAGTTTCACATCAGCCAGTAAAGCCTTGAGGAAAACACTCCAGAATGACATCCAGAATGCTACCTACTGTTCATCTGCAATGCAACATTAATATCACTTTATCCACACTAGACTTCCAGACAGAATGTTTAATATAGAAATTCATTTAAAAAATCTTTATATGCAAAGGCCATTGTGTCAAATATCTTCAAGCTTTTAAAAACCACATGTTTTCATCCCCTGTTATGAATCTGTGGCTCCCATTGGTCTAAACTTAAGCACAGGGAGAAATTTTGTTTCAGGTCATTGGGAGAGACATAAAACAATGTTTAACTGGTTTAGGAAAATCTCCTTTTTTCCCTGTCTTACTTTCTTGTCCACTTACATTGTATTTGTCTAAGTGTAGTTTGCTTGCATTTTCTAAGATCAATATAAAATCATTCTGTATCTTTTCACTTTTATGCAATGAAAAGATGCCATAGTTTTTATACTTCATGGTAATTCATGACACTTTTACATTCATGGAGCATGATTCTATTTTAAGTTGTATTTATGATAACATAGTGTAAATCTATTTAATTTATTAAATGCCTTTGCATTTGAGCAAATGACAGGAGAATCAAAGGCCTCATAATGCAGTACTATACCATGATAAGATTATTGTTCTAATATAAAACATTTGCCTAATTTAGTATGTATACTACCTATTTTAAAATACAAGAAGTAGATATTATGACTGACTTCAAAAACAAACAGCAGATATATTTTATGTTCACTACTTGGTGTCAGGTCACAAGCACTTGTCTAAAGGTAAAAGCATGTCAGAATTTTGTTTTGCTTCTTGTGATTAACAGCAGCACGATGAGAGACAAACTCCACAGCATTTATATCTGCTGAGCAGTCCTGCTGACTTCAGTGCAAAGTACTATATAAATGAGCAACGAGTGAAGAGCTTGGAGTTGACTGAGAAGTTTTGGGACAGATCCCAAGCTTGTATAAATCAGAGTAGTTCTGAAATCAATGGAAACCTGCCAGTTTAAATCCTGATTTCTAACTTCAGGCAAACATGACAGCCAACATAATATTAGTTATAGCGGCAGTAATACTAGTAGAGGTAGCAACTACTCTCTCTATTACTATTCCTATTACTACTACTCTTATTATTGTCTTGTTCTAAAATCAGATTGTAAATGTTGCTAAGAAAAGCACTAATTAAGGTACCAAATTAAAGTATATTTCAATTCATGAAAATCTACGCATACTCCACTGAAGATAAGGGACTACTATGCAGCAAATTTAAGCTTATTGACAATGATCTTATTTTTTATATAAACAGTTTATTAGCTAACCTCCCCTCAGAGGTCTCTGTCTCTCAAACTAAAACCTGCTGGATTAAGTTATTAAGTAAACCCCTCGGAGGGTAAAAAAAAGAAAAATCAAGAATAAAAATAGAAGAGAGAAAAAGTTCACCCTGGAGCAAATGGATCCAATTCTGCTCATACGTAGGTCATAAACTGTCTTGAGCAGCACAAACACAAAGAAGAAGATTATATATTTTAAAATGTATCTTTAAAATGTAGAAGTAGATAACAAGTAAAAGTTTATTGCTGCAATCTGATATTTTATACTATGTCAGAATGCAATTCCAAACACCATACAATTACCACATGGAGTTTTTATGATGGGATAACGACATCACCTTCAGAAGCACATCTGTGTTAATTTATTTCATATCTTACTGTGTATAATTTTGCACTGCAGGCTGTTAGTGAACAGCACATTGACATAGCTTCAAAAACCTGAGGAAAGATCTTGCAATACAAAGCATAAGGAAATCAGTAAGTAACAGAAAAGGCATGGATAGGGCCAATTCCTATTTCTCATGACTTGGCTCCATACCTTCGAGCTACTCCTTCCTGTAAATGGCAACCCACACCCTTCTTTTCCCTATCCATATTTCGTACAAAGCCCATAGCATCCATCACAGATTTCCTGTCATATAAGCTATCCCACTACTTCTGAGTTATTTCACTGGTGTCAGAGTCCTGCATCCACATGCAGAGCCCCAGCTCCTCCTGTTTGTTTCCCAGGTTGTGTGTGTTTGTGCATAGGCACTTAAGTGGGCCTCTTTTTGACCCGTCTTGTTCATCCTGAGGGATCTGTATCTCCCATTATCCTGCCTCCTGTATTTACCACCTCTGACCTCCATTCACTCACTTAATTACAAGATGCTATCACCAGGCCCCAGCATGACACAATTAAAGGCCTTTTCAACAAGATGGCAAGCCTTTTGGCAAACATGTTGTTATCGCACTTGATTGAGTGGGTCTTGCTTCTTGCTAGCACCGATACCTAAATCAGGACAGAGCTGTCAAGCTACCTGGGGCAGAACTTTTAGAGCATCTGAGGATCTGGAGGATCAGACCCCAAAAGCTCAATAGTGGCTTAGGTATAACTCAATCACGCTCTTCGATCTCTACTTTCTGGTTAGGTGAAAACAGTAAAAAGACTAGTCTTTATAACACTTCACTATGTTCTTTTCCCTTAGCCAGGCAATGAAGAGATGTAAAAAAAAAAAAAAACAAAATAACAAGAGAAGACAGTAATCTAAGCTTTCTGAATTCCAAAAATGTAATATAGAAAGATGAGCTGTTTGAAAATGCAGTGCAAGTTTTTTAGCTGGTAAAAGGCATGAGTACATTCTCCGTTGATTTGAAACAGGTCACTGAAGTGCAATGAGTCAGTGTAAGAGCTGCACTCCTCATGCTGCAGGATGCTGACCTAATAAGGGACAAATGCTACAGTGTTCAAGGTACTGTTAGCTTGTAGGCTGGTTTGGAGGCATCTTTCTGCATTCCTTGTTTTTCTCTGAGTTGTGGGGTTTTATGTCCAATTAGCTGAGCCCTGGGTCATTGGTAAGAGACACATTTTGGAACAGTTTCTTAAGCTGTATCCAAATCAGAATTTGGATATATCTCTTAGGTGTTTTCCAGGTTAGTGTTAGCACCTTTGGCCCCTTTCAGAAGTGCTGTTCACTAGACTAGAGTAAAAAATAGTATTTCACACTTGACAAAAATGAAATTTGTTGCATTTATCATGTACATTTTTTTCTTCTAATTCTATGCCTCAAGGATAACCAAATAAATTCTGATCTTCCAATTGACTGTACCCAGAGACAGACATAGGTACATGCATACACATAATAATCCAGAAAACCTGTTCTTCCCCTTTCCTCATTCAATCTTAGTCCTGAATTGCTTTTTCTGGGCCAGTTTTTTGCAGAAGTGCTCTTTTTCATGGCTTGCCTTCTCTCCATTCTGATGATGTCTGTAATTTCTATGTGGCACAGTTTGCTGCCTTCCACTCAACAAGGAAATTATTCAGCTTTCAGGTTTTGCAGAACTCTGGTAGCTGTTGAAAGGTCAGGACCATATATGTTATAAACCTGAGAACTTGCACAGTCCTCACCCTTGGCAGGTTGGGTCCTGAAGTGCCACATGTGTATTAAGTTCCACTGATTTCCAAATGTGAGGTGAGATGGTGTTAATTATTTCTAATATCATCTCAGGACTGTAAATAGGTAGTCTGTTCCACTCTAATTTCAATAGTATTTGTCTTTCCACCAGGCTGAGACCATGAGACCAATACTGTAGACTGAATATTTCTGGTTTGGCCACCTTTTTGTTTTCATAAGCTGAAAGAAACATTTAGCCCTTTATCATTGTCAAATGTTAGTAGACACTAACAAACTGTTCTTCATGTCAAAAGAAGAACAATAAAGCTGGTGAAGGATCTAGAGAACCAGAGTTATAAAAAGCAGCTGAGGGAACTGGAGTTGTTTAGTCTGCAGAAAAGGAGGCTGAGGGGAGGGAGACCTTATCGCTCCCTACAACTGTCTGAAAGGAGGTTGTAGCAAGGTGGGGGTTGGTCTCTTGTCCTAACAAGCAACAGGACAAGAGGAAACAGACCCAAGTTGCGTGAGGGGAAGTTTTGTTTAGATATTAGGAAAAATTTCTTCACTGAAAGGGTTGTCAGGCATTAGAACAGGCTGCCCAGGGAAGTGGTTGAGTCACTATCCCTGGAGGTATTTAAAAGATGTGTAGATGTGGCACTTAGTGACATGGTTTAGTGGTGGACTTGGCAATGTTAGGTTTATGGTTGGACTCAATGATCTTAAAGGTCTTTTCCAACCTAAATGACTCTATGATTCACTGACACTGTGCTACTGTATAAGTCTCTAGTACATACAAAATGGATTGAATACAGGATGTGAATAGGGATAATATTGCAAACATCCAAAGCTATATTTTAAGAGTAATCTTATTAACAAATGCAAGACAATTCATAATGTCAATGAATAAAAATTCCATGGGAAAAGATTTGTTATACATGTGGAATATATCAAATATAATACATTTAATAGAAAATAATTTGGATCCAATTAAGCAATCTGAATAACATATAATAATAAAATAAATCACCAGTTCTGCTTCCAGACATAAATGTCCTCTATATTTAGATACATTATCTTAATTATCTTTCCATCTGAATTTTAAAAGAACTGTATAGAGAGCAAAAGAATTTACAAGATTTGCTTATGAATTTTCAGTTATTTTGATATTATCAGTTTCTTTTGATGTGGTCTGCAAATTCCCTCACTATCCCATTAAACTCAAGCCTGAACCTCAGTTGACACAGCTCAGTTAATTTGTACCATATCAATTTATGCTGTGAAGAATCTAATATGCTCTTTTATTAGCTACTAATTATATTTTTAGTTCAAAAGAAGCAGACAAAAATGTAAACACTAGCAGACTTACTATGGCAGTTGCAAGTACCGATTACAAGTTTGGCTTGATAACCTTTTATAGTGCCTGTTATCTTGGTACTAAAATGCTTTCCAGTGAAATCACACCTGCCTCATAATTTGACAAATAGATTTCACAGATACTTTGCTTTCCTGGCTGCATCAAAAGAAGAGGTGATTCTGACCCTCTGCTCCCCTCTGGTGAGACCCCATCTGCAGTACTGCAGTACTACTCTGGGGTCCCAACACAGGAAAGACATGGACCTGTTGGAGCAGGTCCAGAGGAGGGCCGTGAAAATGATCAGAAGGATGGAACACCTCTCCTATGGACACAGGCTGAGAGAGTTGGGGTTGTTCAGCCTGGAGAAGAGATGGCACCAGGGAGACATTATTGCAGCCTTTCAGTACTTAAAGGGGGCTTATAAGAAAGATGGGGACAAAACTTTTAGCAGGGCCTGTTGCGATAAGACAAGGGGTTACAGTTTTAAACTAAAAGAGGGTAGATTTAGGCTAGATATAAGGAAGAAATTTTTTACAATGAGAGTGGTAAAACACTGCAACAGGTTGCCTAGCGAGGTCGTAAATGCCCCATTGCTGGAAACATTCATGGTCAGGTTGGATGGGGCTCTGAGCAACCTGCTCTAGTTGAAGATGTCCCTGCTCATTTCAGGGTGGTTGGACTAGATGACTTTTAAAGGTCCCTTCCAACCCAAACTATTCTATGATTCTCTGATTCTGTGATTCTATGACCCTAATATTCTGTGATTCTATGATCCTAAGATTCTATGATAAATGTGGCTTTATTGGGTGCTGCTGCCTGACATGGTTGTAGGCAGAGCTATTAAAAAAGGCACTTACAGCCTGAAGCAGAGCTACACCTACTTTTTGGTAATTGACAGATTGCTCAACAAAACCCTTGGTGGATTTTGTGGTGTTTAATTAGGACACAATATTTTACTGAGGCAGCAGTGCACACAGCTTCTGTTGGGTCCCAATGTCTCTGTGGTGATTTACGTATGAATTTGTCAGCCAGAAGCCATGATGACTGGTGGAAATACATCTGGAAGGGAATAATCATGTCTCACTGCCCTGAAAGATGAGCAGTCTCTCTCCCACAGCCATTTGCTTCTGGGGTTTGACTGAATTTAGTGAGAGTTTTGCCATGCACTAGAGAATGGGCTGAGCCCAAGAAGGTTGAAGGGTAGTATTAAGGTGCAGAATATGGCTAAAACATCTTTACACTAATATTACTTTACTTGAGGTAATAATACCTTTCATATTACAGGAGTGCATTCTGAACAGTTATCTGATAAAAAACAGAAATAAAATCCCGGGCCTAGTCAAGTTACTGGGACTGCAGTAACTAAGATGGCAAAATGGCATAACCCTGTCCTGTTGTGGAGCTCTGCTATGTCCTTTGGGCCAAAGTCTCTGACCAGCCACAGTCCATCTCCTGATATGTAGTCTGGATGCCATGAGAGCAGCAAGTCTGGCACAGCAAGGGAAGGTGACACTGACGATGACCACTCCACCCTTGAGGCAGTTTGGACCATCCCGTATCTGAGTCCTGCCTGGACCTGTCTCAGCCTGTGCACCCATATCCTACATGAGGAACAATTTTTAGGGAGGCAGATTGGGTTTTTATATTAAAGACAGTGAGCTGTGACCTTCTCTGTCATTTAGGTCCCCATAAGGCACCTGTTTTCAGTGTATTTTTGAGCAGTTTTTAGATATCCACACAGTTATGGAGTATATTTTCTTGCCTAAAGCTTTTGTGAGAGGCAAGCAGATGCCTTTCCCAGGACCTTGCTAGGAATAACATGTATGGCACTTATAACAATTGATTTTATGTACTCTACTTTTTTTTTATTTGCTGCCTTGCTCTTACATTACCCCCAAATGGAAATTTGAGCATGGTCCCTTCCTTCTCTTCTGTGGCTGCTGCCTGCCCTTGTCCCTGGTGAGTCCTGGTGATTTCAGACCTGCCAGGACTCCATCAAAGAGGGGAACCATCGGTCAGACAAAATAACAGAGGCAATAGTAGTATCTTGTGGCTTAGGAGGTTAAGGTGGGGAAGTAACCTTTCCACTCCATCTGACATCCCTACAGCCTGAGCCAACGAGCTATGGACTCATCCTCTTGTCCTGTGTGTATTCTCAGGTACGGGAACTGACAAACCTTAGCAACTGAGAAGTTCAAGCATTTGAGTCAGGTTTCCCTGACAGGTTTCCTCTTTTACAAGAAACTACGATAGTATAAATAATATGTATGGGGGACTGGAAGGGCCAAGAGTGTTCCAAGGGTTTAAGGGAGAGATGTCAAGCCCAGGAGCATGCCAGAAGGTATCCAGAATGAACATACCTCAAACATCTGCACTTTTAGATTCAATAAGGATGTGCATTATGAATAAAAGTAAGTTTCAACTTCATATATAATCCTTGGACAGTTTTCAAAGTTGGTCTAATAAAGTAAAGATCCAAGATATATCATCCAACAATGTTACATTACATAGTGAAAAGAACAAATATTCAGTAACTAAACAACTAAGCACTGGATGAAACAAGAGTCTTCTGGAAAGGAAAAAAAAGGTCATTTGACTTGTAATTTTAACTACAGTTTAGCAGGGATGTGTTAGTTTCATCTTCTCCACACCCTCTCATAACTTGTATTTAAAATGATATGTCATAATTGTGGGGCACAACTGCAACATTTATATAACTCACCTGCAGCACCATCAGTCCTGGTCTGGTAGCAAAAAATTTTCACTTTCCTCTATGTGGATCAGAAAGCAAAGGAGACATTCAGTCAGCAGCTGGCTCTACTGCTACTTGCTGCCAGGGGGAGATGGCATAACTAACAGCTTCTGGGTTCTGTTCCAGCTTTTGCAAGACACTGTTCTCTAATGTACTTTAACACTGTTAAAACAACATACTTTGCCTAATCTCATTCTCTGAAATAGCTGAACTATTTTGTCTGAATGTTTTGAATAAGATTCTCTCTGATGCATAAACCTACTGTGGAAAACGTCAGTCCAAACATTTCAGTTTTGGCCAACTCATAAGCAATTTAAAAGAACACCAGACATCTTTAACTTTATAGGGGATGTTGTCAGCTCAAATGCTACAATCACACCCACCACCCACATACACAGACGTGTAGGTACACAGACACATACATAGCTACACAGGAAAAAACAGATCTTGTTGGGATCCTGTGTTGCATTTTTTTCCCCCAAATCATTTAAAACTGATAATTGTTAAGATTGCAAAATGTGAACTTCACTGCTTTGCAAAGCCTTAACAGTGATGGAAAAAGGCACGAAAAGTAAAAAGGCAAATTTTCAGTTAAAAAACCTTACTTTTTTCTAGTAGAAAACTAAAGTGCATTCTATCAAATATTTTCTATTAATCATGCAAGTTTGTAAAATTCCCTTAATAGCTGTTAATTTACTTCTTTCATTGCAAAATAATATACTTAAACCTATCACTCATCTTCATTCTGAGCCTAAAGAAGAGTGAAATTATTTTTACAAAGCAATTTTTTTCTGAATTGCTCTGCATATTTTAGCACTACAGTATTCTACCTATAGTAAGAAAAAAATATATTTAAATAAACCTTTACCATTACTTTACAATCACAAAAAGTAGGAAAAAAACCCTAAGAAATAAGAAATTTGAACATTTATCTTGGAAGATGTCTGTGACTGTTTTTCCTAAATGGACCAAGAAATTAAAATGCTTACTAATAATTTTTATTTAATATTAATCTTTAACGACATGGTTCACTGAGATTTTCTTTTTATAAACAAGAATGTGTGTAGGATTTATTTTACTACACTCAGATATTTCTTTTGACATAAATATGCATTAATCAGAAAAAAACCCATAACAATTTATCCTTCTTGCTTTTCCCACCTCTCAGCTTGCATTCTTTGAACCAAGCATACACTTCAGCCTTTTCCTAGGTGAGGGAAAAAAGCTTGGCTTGAGTGTATGCATATATATACAGACACTTGGTTACAAGGGACTTTCTACATTGCTGAGTTCAGGCTCTCTTTACAAGAGGCATCAAGTCACATTACCCCTTTTATCAAGTTACCCAATATCTGTCATAAATGCCAATATGGATTCATTCTGATATTCCAAGGAAGGACAATAACAAGGAGACAAAGGTCGTGTGAATTAAAGAGCTTTCCACAAAATGCAGCTCTAGTCTTCAATTCAGTGTTTTTCTTCCTGCAAAATGTCGTGGAGTCCTCCTATTTATTAGCTCTAGAAATGACACAGGAATCTCAGTCAAGGAAAAATAAGCTCCTGTTTTTTTCTCTTTATAGGTGGTACTTTTGAGCATACTATCGTGGCATCATGGCCTTGGTAATTTTCCTTTTTAGCTATGATACTGTAGATAGCACTTTTACACAGACAGCAGTATAATGAAGTCTGCTACTGGCCTAGAACAAGAAATTCATAGTGTGAAGTAGATTTTACCATCAGTTGTCTTGCACTATAAAAACTGGTCATGATTTCATTTTGAACTAGTCTCCTGTTTCTTTCTTAGGTATCTCAGTAGCTTAAAATTGAGAGCTTGGGAAGTTTTAAACATAGCTACATTACTCAGGGAAAAAGAAAAGAGTATGCTCAAATTCTTGATATACTTATGTTAAACCCTGTATCCTATTGTATTGTAGAGTATGTCATTGAAATTTTTCCCATCTGCCTTTACAATTTGCATATTCCATGGGTTTCAGGTGTACCCTGTTTTTATACAAAACATTAATATGCTGTCAGAACTTCAGTAAATTAATAATTCTCTACACTAGAACAAATGTCTTGCTGTCAGGGGTTTTGTGAATTTCAGCCTAGTAATATCCCTAGATCATATTCATTTTCCAGGAAGTGTTTGCATTTAACACAACAGTCTATTTGAACGTTTCACTCTACAGTATTAGAGATTTGAAGCTTTGACTATAGAGATAGGGTTTTTAAGTGTCGTGTCAGGTAAGAACCATTACAAATCTTTTAGACTTCTTGGAAAGAAGCAAAATGAAAAAAAAAAATCCCAAACCAAAAATACAGTTAAGCATTTGAAATGTGAAGATTTAAGCTTTCCATTTTAGCATTGCTTCTCTCTCTCCACAGCTTTTAGAGTCCTGGTTGAAAGACTTGTTTGTGACCTTGAAAAAACTAGCTACTCCTTTTGGGTGGGGGGAAAAAAAAACAACCTAAAATGAGCTGGAATCTCTGTTCTCTCTCTTATTGTCAGAGTTGACAACAACCATTAGCACATACAATACAAACAGAGGTATTGCAAAGATAGAAAACACAGTTTCTTTTTCTAAAGCTGACTTGCAACCTCACTGCTGGAGAAAAGGGAACCCCACACAGGTCTTTACCAGTCTTAACACAACATCTCCTGTGGAACACTAGCTGTGTGCTACAGTGAAGTAGTAGTAAAGTTTCCTGCAGTAACTTTACTGCAGTAAAGTTTCCACAGATGAGGGAGTTGGGGACAGAACACGTGCAGTTGCAGTTTCTACCTCCTGTGCCCCACGACAGGGCTCTCCTGTACTGTACTGTATAGTTCTGCATCTGGGTTAATGTGAAGGCATCATCTTTCTACATAACAGATTTTGTCATCCGAGACCTGTACTAGCAATGAACTATTTTAAACTTTGTTTTCTTTAGTCTATGTGGTCATCAGTGCAGAGAAGTGTGCAAAAGATAATGACTTACTTTGATAAGCCTGACTTTTATTAAACTGAAGGTGAAAGAAAACAGAAGAAAGTTGGTGGTGAAAAGAAAGGAGAGGTAAGGAAGATCTGACTGAAATAACACAAGCCTCATGGTCTAGGTGCTGTTCAAGACTACAAAGAAGCAGGTAGCACTGATGTCATCTTTTTTGTCTATTTCTCTCTTCCAGCCTTTTCTTAAGGCTTTTACTTTCCCACACTAACAAAGCCCCAGGGCACTCAGGACAGATCTCAGTGTTGAAGCTGGGTCTGAAAGTTAGGGATGGTGTCTGTAATCATAACAAACCTTGCTAAATCCTGTTGCTTATCCTTCCTGCAATGGTATCTAAAAGTAGCAGTGGACAGAGTAGTCTTTCCTTCCTCTAGATTAATTGCTAGTTAGGACTATTTTCTAACATAACAACTCTGATCTACTGTTTTCTAATGCCATACTATTTTATTTTTTTATGGCATTGTCCTTGGATTGCATGAAGAGGCATTTTTGCTTTATTTTTCTGCCTTTCAGTTTTTCTGAATAGTCCATGCTATTTCTTTGTAATAAGCTATGCTGGGTGCTTCTGTTTCTGAAGGCAAAACTGGAAATACAGGTCTCAGTCTAGAAGCCACAGCTACTGATTACGGGAGTGTAGCACCTGCATGAACACATGATGAATCTCAGGTTATTCAGAAAAGAACGGGCTGTTTGGTGGGCAATCAGTAACTGCTATTACTCCTAAGCTACTCATTGACATAGCAGCACACGTTTCAGAGGAGTCACCTGTGATCACTTCTGTCCTTCTGTCATCCTGAAAGTCCTCACAGGGCTCTCAGTAGATGCTATGGGCCCTCAACCCAGCTACTGGAAATTTCCAAAATCTTGATTCTGGACAAGATGGTTATTATGTGGAGTAATTCACCCTTTCCTAAGTGGTGCTGGGGAGCGATAGCTCTGCCATACCTGGCCTGCAGGTAATCTTGCAGTGGTCACAGAAAGGTCAAAAATGTGGAAGGGAGGATCTGCTCCTCCTCCCATCTGCATCCGCCCACCAGTTTCTGAGTATGCTCTTCTGCTGAGGAATTCTGCTTTTGTCACTGGAGAAATAGTAGAGTAGAACACAGATAATAAGAAGTTGAAGCTTTCAAAGAAAAATCCTGGCTACATTTTAATGTCTTTTTATTCCTCTCTCTCTCTCTCTCTCCTGAAGCAGGGCTCCTGGGCATTCACTAAACAGTTTATATCTAATGGGAAGAATATTGTATTTTTCAATAAATGAGCTGGCAAATAGAAAATTATGCCAAGAAATTGAAAGATAATGGTCTGTAAGCACAATAAAGATGGACTGTAATAATGCAATCAAGTTCTTTCAGTGAAATAAGCGAATGTTATTTCTTAAAGTTACACGGTTTCTGGGTATCCTCACCCCAGCCTTCTGGGGTTTTGCATGGTTAATTTTAGCCACTCTCAGTTGCATAACCATTCCTTTTAGCTTGTGACTCTGGAGTCAACCTGAGGTCAAGCTGCATCCTGCTGGAGGCTGACATATAAATAAATATGAGACAATGTGTTTCCTAATCTAGATTCTTTGGAAGACCAGAAACAATGGTACACACTTTTTCTTCTGTTCTTTGCTTCATAGTACATTGCTTAACATGCAATTTATTTTTTTAAAATATCTGTGATGTTCCTTGAATACACATTGTTATTTCTAACTGCTGCTGCAGTGAAAAATATTTCAGATCACTGCATCCACAATGATTCTGTATACCTTGAATATACTGCTGATATATAGCACATTAAGTTATCCATTACATATACATTAAAATAATTTTATCCATTAAAACAACAAAAAAACCCAAATACTTTTTTAAGAATATGGTGTATGGCAATGGCAATTAAAATCCCAATGTGTTTCACCATGAGTAAAAACATGAATTTAACAATCTAGCAAAGTGCTGGCAAGGTCTGTTTATTTCTAGAAGCCTTTAATTAAATATGTTATTTAAACTGAAAAAGCAAAAGAAATCATGCTACAGGCACATCTTCAAAAATACAGGGAATCAAACAATTCTCTAACAAAGAAATGACAGAGCAAACCAATAGTTTTCGAGATGAGGAACATGACAACAAAAAAGAAAACATGTTCTGAAGCAACTTAGCACATAGTTAAAACAATCATCAAGACATCCAAATCTTTTAACGAGGCCTTCCTGTTATTTACAAACTTAGCATTCAGAAATTTCACTTTCAATATGCAAGCAGAAATGCCACCTTCATTTTTCTCCTTGAATGTTATATAAATCATGACATTATTATTTCCAATTTGGTAAACAAAGCAGACAGTTAGCATTTGCTGGTGTGATTGATGGTATAATCATACATGGGTCTGAAATTTTCCCGAGAAGAAAACCTGAGCTCTTCTTCCTTCTGTTCAGTATTTTGCCTCTGTTTCTGAGTAATGTTCTTAATGCTTCAGGATCCACATTGCTGAATGGGAGGAGATGAATTTTTAGGTGCGGTCTTCTTTAAATGCATATGGTTCTATCCAATGCAGTAATGTATGTAATACTTTCATCTTGCTTAGAACTGACTTGCTGTTAAAACTGACAGCATTTTTCAGTTATTTGCAGTGTAAAATCCCCCAAATGAATAAGTGTACATCAGAAGTGAATGTCTTATTCATTTCTGTTCTTTCACAGAATCTATGAGAGGTGAGATTAATTGTGCTCTTACTCCTTATCAAGCAGAAGAACTATACAGGAAGAATCTCTCTAGCTTTAAAAGGGATGGTTTCCTCAGTGAGGGAATTTAGTAGAAGCTATTTGGTTTTATTTTGTAGTTTTTCTTCTCTATTTTCTTGACCCCCTCTGATTTCCTTAGAGATAACTGTACATGTGCAAGTGTGCCCATGTTTAGTGATCTGCTTAGGATCCGCTTGAATGCAGAGCCTATAGGGCTGTTCCTCAAATGCTTAAATCAGTCAGAATATAAAAAAAACCATTTCCCTCTAACAAACTGTGTTGAAGTGGTACACAAGTTAGGAACTGAATTTTTAGTTTAAGGAAATATTATAATGTTTGCAACAGTGTGTGTTACTTTGAAGTACATCTGAATTTTTCTACCTTAATCCCATTAGTGAGAGGGGAAGGACAGTCTTCACCTTCACTACACCATTTAGGTGGCTACCAGCTGTACCTTCACATGTTCAGGCCCACCAAGGAAGGTCTTAACTCTATCAGCTATCATAGTGCCCATCTGTATTCCTGAGACTTGGAGCAGCACATACTTTCTGAAAGCCCGATAGTTAATAATGCTGATCCTTTCTCCCATTGTTACAAATTACTTATAATCAAATAAGGTTAGGTATGATGAGAAGAGGGAGCCTTTCAAAGTCACGGATGGGTGCAGCATGTCACAAAGTATCTGTAAGAGAACTGCAGGACAAATGCCAGAAGGATTGCTATTAGTACTTGGATCTCAAGTCTGATTTTTTTTCTTTGCCTCTTCTAAGAGTATGCCACTCTGCCGCCTTCTCACCCCTCACAACACACTTTTCCCCTTCCTCTCATGTGCTCATACATCACAACAACGCACACTTCTCTGCACCACACAGAATCCTTTCTACATAGGTGTTGAGTGAATGCAGAATTGAGAAAAAGTATTTTCAAGTGCTGTGGCTGGGTAGGACTAAGGACAAGGGAAGACCTAGTCCATCCTTGTTATGAAGCCCAATGTTCATACCAATGTACCAACAAAATGAAGCTAATTGTGCTGTTTCGCTGGCAAGATTACTGGGTTTAGCTGAGAATGGATATAGGAGGTATAAAGAAAATTATGCTTTTATATCCAATATATACCAAGATCATTTCCCATTGCTTCCCTGTATGTTATTATAATGTACTATTTCAATTAACAAATTAGGAATAACACTCGTTTTAATAGGAATATCAGACGCTTGCTGTCTTACAATTATGAATAAGGCATGTACAGTTTTGGTAGTTGCAATTAATGTTAGAGTTTAGACACTTTAAAAAGATTCTTAACTTAATTAGCTTTGAAAAATCTGCAGTTGTTGACTTTAATGATCACACACGTAAAATAGCATACCTAAGTCTGACAAGATGCTATTTGTCTTTATAGCTAACAAATGCTTTTAGCCAACTAGAGAATATATTGGGGCTTGATTTTCTGTGGGGGTTTGCAGGGATTTTTTGGGAGGCAAGAAGTGACAATATATTTTAACAGAAATTTGTGAATATACAGACTGACAAACAAACAAAAACCCCATTTTATTTTGTTTTAGAGATTATATGTTGCTTGACATTTTAAAGTATTAAACTGCAAAATTATTGCTTGCAGCAACTATAAATATTTCTTGCCCACTATGTTTCCATGGAAACAGTGCTAATTTATTCAGAGACCTTTGCATTTTTTTAATTTAAGAGAAACAATAGTATCTGTACTAAAACTGTTCCTAGATTTGACATTTTGATCCTTTCTGAAAATAAAATCTGCCATGAAGTATTTTTAGACATAAACTACATTATTATACAAAGGGTGGAGAAGATGTTTAACATGTCTTTTGGTAGATTTGTGTTGCATAGGGTTTTTATGTGTAGATATAGATACATAGACAATTAGCCCCAGAATAATGGTTCAGAAGTTGAGAAGGTACTTATATTCTCAGACAGTCGTAGCCTTTGAACTGAAATATCTCATGCCTAGTGTCATCTCAGAAATAACACTTTTTGAATATTTTCAGCTATCCTATCGTTCTGCTTTACAAGAAAAAAAACACCCTTTTTTTACGTTTTCAGAGCAATCTAGTCTCTGTATCACTCTGCCTCTGTTTTCAAGTCTCTAATATGCCTGATATTTGAGACTCTGTTCAGAAAGTGGACTAGCATTTACATAACATTTAAGTATTCTAGAGCACATATGCAAAAACATAAAAAGAAATTCGTTTACATGTGCTTGTCCTTAAGATCTGATCAACATCTGACATGGACAGAGGGAGAAAAGATATAGCAGAAAAATATTTACTTCTCTCCTCTTTCCTTGGAATTGTTCACAGCATCAAAGACTTTCGTAAGCGGTGGCTCATGCCCAAAAAGGAACATGGAACCAGATTCCCTTATAGATACCTGCATTTTATAGAAAATGCCTTCTGTTCATTGTGTCCATCAAATGGAGTTTAAAAGCGGTTTTACCTTTGGTCAGATGTGGGCCACATTGGGAGGGCAGTATTGCAAGCCTTGTGCAGCTGTTGCTCATTTCACGTATACTCTGTGGCTATATAAAGGAGTCCAGTCTCCAAAGGTGTTAATTAAAAGCTTTGTGGGAGCAGCAAATTCCCTTTAAAAATTAGGCAGTTATCTTCTGAACATAAATAAGAGTAAATTGATAAGTGTAAAGGAAATAACTTCTATTAATACCACTTTTTTATCCTAAGCTCAGAATCAAGGTAGAAGATTCAAAATTTAATTGCTTTTTTATAACCATTAGTATAATGCTGTTTATTTCAGGTGTACCAAAAGGTGGATATGATATTGAAAATCACTGACTGTTGAGAAACCTTTGTACCCATAGCTTTTGACTGCAGACAAGGATGTTTTTGAAAGACAGACTAATTTTAATTGAAAATTCAATCTGCATGTCTAATCCTTGGAACCACTGGTTGCTGGTGGCAAATAACTAATCTAAAAAAGTACTGGAGTATTCAAAATCCTTTTGCTAAGAATCTATAATAAACCAGTTAACATCTTAGATATTCATACTGCAAAAGGATGATATATGTTGTAAGGGTCATCTACTGACTTTATATGTTCTTCACATGCACATAGGTAGCTGAAATTTAAAATCTGCATCAACTTACGTAGATCAATTAGGAAACCACCTTATTAAACTCTGCAAACGAAACACCTTTTTTCATTTTAATTACTGTATGCAAAAGATGTTTCATTCAGCTAGCAAGTGAGATTACTTGTGTAATTTCTCATGGCTGCAGCAGTTTTAAAGACTGAACCTCCAAACATGCTCCCAATGGGGTCCATGCCTATGTGATATTAAACAATTATGAGAAATACACCCAGATGCAGAATTAGACAATAGTGTTCAACTCAAGTTATTTGGCATTTCATCATATATCTTGTATGTGCATATGTTAAAGGACTCTTTATCTTCTTTATTTAGCTGATAAACTTTTCAGAGCAAAGACTGAATATACAGGAAAGCAGATACTGCTATGATCCTCAGTTTACTGCCAGATAATTGAAACACAAAGAGATTAAACAGCATGCCTAAGGTCATATAGCGAGTTTGACTCCAGTTCCCCTAAATCTTACTTTTCTTAGCCAAATGAGTTTCCTTGCTGTCTAACACTTTGTCTAGTAATTACTTTGTTTATTGTTCAGGCTGAACGCTGTCTATGGATACAGCATGTGGGAAATAACGACAATTTCAGCCAGTTGAATTAACCTAGAAATACATTTCTGGTGATGATTTCTAAACCAAGGCTCTAGTAGCTTTTATATGGACAACTATAAAAAAAAACACTGGAGAGCAAATAATATATAACTTTTCATCTGTGCAAGAAAAAGTTCCAGAGGTATAATTAAATACTCAATTTGTGACCTGTAATTTTTTTAACCATTTTCAAAAAGCCATGGTTTAAAGTGAGGATCCATCTTGGGGACTGGTGCATGTAAAAAAAATTGAAAGCCCTCTTCATTTTTCCTCTTAGACATTCAATTTATCTTAGAAAGAGGGAGCTGGTTTTCATGGTCTAGGACCAGTTTCATGGCTTCAGATTAAAGAGCTGGGAGACCATTCAGACAGATTATCTGCCATGAACCATACTTCAGTACAAAATGATACAAATACTAATAGTACCCAATTCAGAAATTCATATCATTGCTTCAAGCTCAGCTGGCAGACAAAACTCTGTATTAAGCTGCTGGTGTGATATATTTAGCTCCAAGGTACTTTCATATGCCTTTAGGGGTACAAACTGTATTTTCAGCCTTGTGTGCCTTCACTGATCAAAGGTAGAAAATGACACATCTATCAAGCTGTTACAGTGTCTTAAGCTATAACTTTACACGCAACATCTCAGAGAGCTCCCAGCAAACATCACCATTGATGAACACAGGACCTATTGGTCTTTCCAGCTTCCAAGATCTGAGAGGTTCTTAGACTTCCATTTAAAGAAAATTGACAGGTGAGCTAAAAAAAAAATCCAGTTTTATGTTTTTAGTAAAGACAAATGGGCTTACAGGATCATGGGATAATTCAGGTTGAAAGGGATCATAGCATGTGTCTAGTACAGCCTCCTGTTGAAGGCAGGGACAGATTTGAGGTCAGGCCAAGTTGCTCAGGGCTTGAGCTATTTAGGTCTTGCTTATCTCCAAGGATGGAGACTGCTCAACCTCCCTGATCCTCTGCTGGACTGTCCTCATGGGGTAAAAGCTTTTCCTTACATCCAGCCCAAGCCTTTTCTGTTTCAGTTTATGACCCTTGTCTCATTCTCCCACTATGCACCCCTGCAAGGAGCCTGGCTCTGTCATCTTGATCATACCACCAGTTATAGAAGGATGCTGTTGGGTGCCCAAAGCCCATCACTCTCAAGGCTGAACAAGTTTCTGTCCCTCAACTTCTTCACACAAGGCAAGTGTTCCTGCCGAGACCAGCTTGGTGACCTTCTTCTGAGTTTGCTCTAGTTTAGCTACATCCCAGTTAATATTTTTTATATATTCCTCTCAGTTTTGCTCTTTTTTATCTTTTCTTCCTGCCTTTGTTTTTTCCCTTTTTCCCTTTCCCTTTCCCTTTCCCTTTCCCTTTCAATCCAAAACAGACATTTGTCCATCAGGAAGTGAACTGAGGGCTACGATATTTCATATATACACCACAACATCATTGTATAATAGAGTTTTTTACACTAATTTGAGTTGTACTGGAGTGAGTGCTGAAAAACTCCACAATCCAGCACTACTCAATATTTTGTTTCACAAAATCCTCATATTTTCTGTGCAGAAATTTATTTACATGGGCACATTTTTCAACAATTTATTTTACCTCTGGCCAACTTATATGTCAACTGAGTTCAACCACACTGAATAATTAATTTTAGCTACATCCTATATTGAGACATAGACATATCCTGAAGGCACAGTTATCAGAAATTTCTCAGATGAATCCCTGTTTCTCAGGTCTGTTCTTCCTACAAGACCATAAAAAGGATGATATCTTTCTCTGGAACCAAGTAAAGTTGGAGGTGCAATAATTTTGCCACTGACAAACTTAATAGAAATTCTCCATAAAGTTACTCACATAAATATATTCAAGATTTATTAGAAAATTAAGTCACCAAGGAGGTATACTGAGCTATTTTGCAAGTAATTTACAGTACCAGAAAATGTTATGCTGTTTTGTAACTGATTTTTAGAGGTTCTCCAGCACATATGTAAACCATTAGGGAGAGAGAGTTGTGCTTCTTTCTTTTAAAACAAATTATTTATACCACTATACTGTCAGTCATTAATGAAGGTACCGTTAAACCAGTGTAACTGGAAATTACTAGGCTCCATCAGTGCAACACAGAATAATGCAAAGATCTTAATTGGGGGGTGTATGTGTGTGTTTCATTGCTGAGCAAAATGAGTAAGAACTGAACTAACATACCCACCATTGTGTGCACCGATCCATTTTAAGTCATAAAACATGCTAAAAACTGCAGACAGGCACAGATTCTGCTCTCAGTCCTGTCAGTGCTACTGTCGCTCTCTGCAGCAGAGGAGAAGAGAAGATGCTCCCTTGGGATGACGACACTGGCTGGCAGCTGTCTTTCAAATGGCCAACAGAGATGTCAGTCACAGAGGCTGCTTTGACAGGAGATAGTCTGACCCATTTAAGAAAAGGTACCTCATAAATGCAAAGTCCTGTAAGTCATTCCTGATATGATAGGCTACACAAGTCAGGAATACAGCTGGTAACAGCTGTGAAAGGGAAACATTTAAGAACATTTCATGTTTTACCAGCTCACATTCTGAAGATATTTGCAACCAGTAACACTTCTCTCTTTCCTGTTTTGAAAAATTTCATTGCAACTTGGGGTGGACAAATATTTCTAATAATGCACCAGAGGCTACAAAACAAAAAACGACAACACAATACAAGTCTTTTTTAACACCAACATTACAGGTGAGTAAGAGAGCATTGCTACAAGTACATGCCTGCACTAAACTACCACTACAACCCGAACTCTTTGTACCTTTACTGATCAGCATTAGACTTGCAGATGCACTCACTGAAAAGACTCGAGTAAGGGTATTTATTCTTGTGATAGTAGAAATTCTTCCTTGTGTGCCCATTAACATGTACTGTCTTTTTGCATATAAAAAAGATGTAGAGAACAGCGAAAGAATTCAAAAGTTCCCAGAATCATTGACATTTATGGTAAAAAATAATAACAAAAAGCCCATAAAAAGAGGAATGACCAAAAATGGCAAATGAAGCACATCTAGGGTGCTTCTTTGGGCTCATACCATTCTACTACATAGTGCACCTAGTGCACATGCTTCACTATTCAGTTTCCTGGTTCACTACAGGTATGCTCCTGGGGGACAGGGGATGGCCAGGGGAGGTGCAGGGAACCAGATCTGCATTCTCTTGTTGTAGACCCTCACCCTGTCCCACCGCACTGCAGGATGCTGCACAGGTGGCAAGGAGCTTGTGCAATGCTGCAAGATAGACAAATAGAGCACTTGTAAATCTGACTGATAGGCAGCTACTTGTGATTAGCTTTATACAATGCAAATTAAATTATAGTCTGATAGCTATTAAATGTAGTGTGAATTTATTCTTTGCTCTTTATACACAAAGATATATATGTGTGTAATTTGTGCATGTAAATAATTTTTTTGGAAGCAGAAAAGAGGACTGAAAACATCAGTAACAAGTAAGCTTGGCATGTTTTCTTATTTCTCCTAAAGCCTCCGACTAAAATATTTCCTCAGCCTCCTTATGAAGTCAAAGTAATGATGTTATGTAGAAGAAGTCAGCAAAAGAAGTCACAACAAAGCTGTGAAGAGGGGGTTTCCATTGTAATATAGCCAGTCTTTACCTGGCTGTCCTGCACAATAAGTTAAAAGCACTAGGGAAAATTCAGATAAAGGTGTTTGGGAGCATCACCTTTGAGTGTCTTTTACCTTTATTCTTCCAAAAGATTGTAAAATCTCCATCACTCTATCCAAGTCTTAGACTATTAAACCCATTAAAGTTCTAGTTTTGTATAGCCGCAGTTATACTACAGTACATGACCTACAAAATAATTTTTAAAAGATCTTTCTCCTTGTGTTCTGCTAGACTTATTGCTGCCCCAGATATATGCTGCAGGCCAGAAAATTGTTTGTCACAACAGAAAGCAAGCAATTTTTTACAAATGCTGCTATGAGCAGACACTTACCAAGCTTAGGTAACCCTTGGTCTCAGTGTCAAACTGCAGGCAGATCTGACTTGAACTCTTGATTAATCCACTCAAAACAACAGAAAAAAATAGATCTCCTAATGCAATTATTCCAAAATAGAAGCAAGAGAGCTACACAGGGACTCTTGAACAAGTACCTACATTATTTTTTCCTCTCTCTACCTATACACATGGCTCTGTGTGCAAAGGGAGAGTGAAAAGTCAGACACTAAGATTATCAGTTATTTTCAAATACTTGTAAGGCTGAGTGAATGAAGGGAAAAAAGGAAAGGAGAGGAAAGAGAAGTATGGAGGGAAGAAGGAAATGGTGAAGGGAAAGCCAAAACAGTTTGTACCTGGGCCAGTGGAATACAGAAAGCAAAAGAGAACAGAAAGAAAAATAACATAGGACAGTATGATAATTGTGCATACTAGTTTATGAGAAGTTCTGGAGTGCAGAACTGTGAGTTTTGCAGGGGGTAGACAGACATGTGAAAGAATCAAGGAGACAAACAGGATGCAAGGGAAGAACAGGATTTGCTATGGGTTTGTATAGGCCTGAAGTAATTGATGTCTCAGTATAATGAGAGACCTTAATGTCAAGGGAAGCATTACAAGTCCATAAAGCTAAACCTATACAAGCAATGTTACAAAATTGAAATAGCTCTGCAAGTCCCAATGCCTAAATGAAACCCCAAAATGAGTTCATGTGCCTATACCCTATATATAACATTATAAACCATGGAGAGTCACCTATCAGTGTACCTTTTTGACATTTAACAAAAGAAAGGGAAAAAACACAGCGAAATAAGTCATACTACAGCCCTGGCAGGGAACAAAACGAGATCCATTTTTAAAGGGCATGAAAGTAATTTTTCTCAAATTTCTAAATTCCAAAGTGGGCTAAGGAGGAAATTTTAGGGGGGAAAAAAAAAAAAAAAGGAGTTTCAGGGTATACTACACTGAGAAGTGTATTGCCCAAACCCTGTCATCACAGAATGTAGGTCTAAGCTAGCTTCTCTAGTGTGCAGACATGATATAAGCCTATGAATACTAAGACAGAGTAAAGAGCAAATAAGCCCAGTAAGTTAAGTGGATAAAGTACTTCCTATATAATATCTTGGGCTATCAACCACTGGTACCTAATGTTTTCCAGTGGAGTAAGGACATTGAATTCTTGAGGTTTTCCTGCATATTTGCAAGGTTGTTGGTAGTGAGTCCATTTAAATATTGTGCTGACTTTTCTTTTTAGTTCCAGACATGAACATTATTTCAGTTGTAATATAAGTACATGTACTGGTACTTTCCTTACTATGCACTGTTTATTAAACTGTGTATAATTGCATTCTTCTAAAATGCCTATTTCAGTGCATCACCTCTTGTGTGAGATTAACTCAGGCAGTATTGGTAAGATGTTCAAAGGGGGTTGAAATCAATCCCAAGGTACCCAAATGATTTACAGCATTGTGGATCAGGTCCCAGATCAATCATTGCTTAAAAAAAAGGAAGTGCAATGGACTTTTCAATTTCAAAGACAAAATAAATCCGCCAGTCTTTTCTGTGTATGCTTCTGAGCCCTGTCCATGTCCAACTTACATATTAGGGCAAATATGTCCCTTACGTGCCTTGGTTTCCTCAGAAAAGAAATGATCACATGACCAAGCCTGAAACTACAGATGTATTTTAAAAATTTTTTCTCTAGATTCGCAGGGAAATAGGATCATACACTGCAATATATACCTAAAATCAGGTTACACATAGTATATATTATGAAGGTATAGTTTTCTTTTTTTAAATATAAAGTAAACTGAATGCTACATTACAATAGCCTTCTTTTAGTTCTGTACTAGTGTGTGTGCAAGGGGTTTTTTTCAGTAACATCAAGTATTTAAATAGCTGCACCTCAACGTTTTTTCTTCTATGTTCTACTCCTTCCCCTGTTCAGGTCTTTTTTAAATACCCATTAATAAACCATGTTACCCAACACAGTACTTGATTCTGTACTCTGTAAGAAATTCTTATAAGTATTAACACCAAGGCACCCAAGCTCAGTTCAATCTAGCCAAGCAAGGAGGTAATAAATTCCAGAGAAGGTTTGACAAAGACCAGGATTAGAACATCCATCAGTCTGAAATGGTCAGCCACTGTAACTTAAAATGGATAATTTAATGAATTGGATGAAAAAGAAATTACCAGGATGTCTTTTCATAGCCATGTGGAAAGTAGAGTTGGGTCTTTCTCCATCTTTGGGGTTAGGGCAAAGAACAGAGAATGCATCATCCAATATTTTGTAATTGCTGAATGTTATGCACTTACTAGGCTGGTTTTTAGTTTTTAGTTAATATTTTAACTGCAAACTAGCAAAATAAAATAACTAGTTTGATAAATGTTCTGTTTTAATGTTAAGTTATCACTAGCTTCTAGCTTTATCTAAGGAACAATATCTTGGATCAGAACGCTTTGTTACTGTTAATAACAAAAGAGCAGTATTATTAATTTACCAAGGAGTAAACTGGTGTATGGTTTCATGTATCAAGTCCAAACACACAAGAATGTATTTTTTGTAAATAAAAACCTCTTGCGAGCAATTCCTGAAAAGCAACTTCGGGACAAATTTATTGTAGCAAAATCCCTGTTAGATTTCTTACAGCTGTTATTTATAGTTAATCATCAGTTCATTCCTTCATGCATTGAAGCTCTGTATGTCCTGTGGCCTTGCCCTGACTGCAGGTCTGGGTGAGACGGGAGCTATTCTTCCCAGCTCATTCTGCGCCTCGCAGTCCTTGCAGGGCAGAGCTAAGCAGGGCAGAAGGACTCACCCACTCCTCTCACGTTTCTTCCCACCCCACCAGCAGTGTCACCAGGACCTCATGGGCACTGCTAGACTCTCTGGCATGTAACCACAAAGTCAAACAAACGGGATACAGATGGGCCCACTTAAAGTAATATAAATAATCCTGTAGATGAGTCTGTAGTTAGTAAACCTACTAAGTACAAGTTTTCCAAAGTACTTAGGGGCAGAGTAAATTTGGTACCTAGCACAGCAAGGAGGCTTTCTCATTTTCCCTTAGGCCCTTGGCCCCAAATGGAAGAACAAGGCTGGAAACCTGCCATGACCAGGCAGGGACATGTCCCAAGGCAGGCACAGCTCAAGAAAGAGTGATAACTTGTCCCAGGTGCTGTAGTCCCAGTTAATGCTCAGAAAAGCTATGGCCAAGTTTAACTGTCTCTGCTAAATCTTGTCCACCTTCTGGGATAACACAACAATCTCTTGGAAGCAAGACAGAAAAGAAGGCAAAATAAATCTCAACCTTTAAAAATATTTCAAAATAAAATTAATTAAGTCAAGATCATTGCAGCAAAGTAATAGGCCATACTCAGAGCAGGACTGAGTAACCAACTATGAAAATTCAGAACAAGAAGTTCTCAATGGTGAATATCAGACTGTGTAAAATAGCTTCAAGGTATAAGTAATTTATTCCCAAAATGCAGAAAACACTGTTTTAGACAGGTTTAATTACTTTAATTCATCAGAGGATAAGCAATGGACAAAAATGAGTTTGTTGATCCAGAAGAGACTGGGGAAAGCTTATATGGTGGGAAATATTCTTCATTTAAAAACAAATTCTCACCTCCAAAGCAGTGACAGCAGTATGGAGCTTTTGGAGAGGGTTTTTCCCCTTTTGTTTGTTTCTTGGCTTTTATACACAAATAAAAGAGCAACATGAATGAGGAACATGGACTCCAGGAATTTTGGGAGACTTTTTTAGGTTTTTGGCAATGGCTGCATGTAAGTTACCTTTATTTATGGCCAGCCCCCTTCCAGTATAATCTCAGTGACTGGAAGCTGTACATGTTGTGCTAATGCAAAGAACCCGTGGTTCTTCTGCTTGAATTGTAAGACACTTTTTTGAAGGAATAGTAATAGTAAAGGGCCATTACTAACAGAAAACATAAAAAGAGCAGTATCTAATCCAAAATTAGGAGAATACATAAGGCAACAAGGAAACTAAGTAAAAGTTAGCAAAAGATGGAAAACAGAGTTAATATAAGTTTCCATTGTGGAGTTCCTAGCAAATACTGTGTCTAAAAAATGAAATCTATTTATAGCAAGACAAAAAGAAGCAGAAATCTCCAGTGAAGACCTAGAAAGGAACAGTTTTTAAGAAGGAGTTTGTAGGATAGTATAGATACAAGTCAGAGTACAACAAAACCCAAAAACCTACAGTGGAGGTGGAAGAAGTATCAATAGAAAACACAGAAACCATCTCTGCAGAGTTAGAGTGCCCATAGCAGGTAGCCATACACTCAGAAAAGTATGGAGACACAGGGCTTTTCTGGAATTAGGTACACTAAAACACCACCCTGAAAATACACAATTGCTGTTTCTCTCAGCCTTTCCATAGATTGCTTTGCTACTTTGACATCTAACCTCTGAAAGGATACCCACACTCCAGTCAGCTGATTCTACATACTTTTTCAGCTCCATTGGTTCTTCATGAACCTACTTATCTTCAGAGTTTTTGAAGTAAATAGCTAGAGGTACTAAATTATATTTGAAAAAAATATATATTTTTTCCTGTGCCAGGTAGCTCTAAAGTGTTGATGATACAGAGCTCTCAGTGAAAATCCAACTTGCAAAATGGGCACATCTGTCTTAGAAATAACTTTTTCTCTCTTTCAGTCTGAGATGGTGGATGTACTAGAGAAACGTAAATGTTGTTTGCAGACCTGCAGGGGGTTACACTATGTGTTTAGTTCTCCTGTTATTATAAACGGTGCTGTCAAAAGCCTTCCTGTGAAAATATAAGTAGAACATAGTTAAACAAAAATAAATGTCTTGGTCATTGTATGACAAAGACTAAACCAAAAACAAAACACAACATATTCTTCTTTCTAATAACACACCATTGATTATCTGAGGACAGAATTTTCAAGAGAAAAAAGACGATTCAATTTGAAAAACCTATTTTGAAAAACTGGATGTCATATAGCTGTGCTGCCAGTGTACTGGTAAGTCTGCAAAAACTGTATCTGAAGGTTCATGACTGAAATGCAGTGACAAAAACAGAGAATAAACATCTGGGCAAACATTGCAAATAAACAAGAAATTCAGGAATATTTTAGAAACCATCAAATGCCAATTACTTAACATTCACTTTTGTTTCAGATCTCTGTAACCCGGATGCATTTAAAATCAAGATAAATGAGTTAATCAATTCTTGATTATAAAGCAGAAAGACTTTTCTTTGTAAGTCACCAGATGGGAAAACATGCAATGTCATATATTCTATACCTCTGCATGAAGAAATCTGTTTTATTTTGTTTGATGGACTGAACTGCTAAATTTTCTTACTCTCTACAGATGTTCTCCAAAAGGAAGGGCTGTTAAGTAACAATAGAAATGAGCTAAAGAGCATAGAATCAGAATAGCTAGTCAGCCTTATACATGGCTGAGTGACTATGTGAGAGGGAGAAAGACAAAATAAGAATGCATGTGTTTGTGCTTTATTGTTATAAGAAACAAAGTAAAGCATGATTTGTATTAGGACTTTTGTACTTGATTTGACTGCATTTAAAAAGTGATTCTGAGATCATGGCAACCTAAATATAGAGATGTTTACTAAAAATGAAAAAGATTTATTTTTAATCTGAAGAAAAACATGACAGGGTGGAATAAGTTTTAATTTACAGCACTCATAGAGCCAAGCTGCAGTGCATGTGGTAAAGATTAACACTTGAGTAAAAGCTGTTAAATTAATACCTTTGATAATACCCTTAAAATTACTATGAATACAAAATATTTGCACAAACTTTGATATTTGATATATCATTAAGACACAGAAGTCTTGATACCTTTTCTCAGGGGTGAATTAAGATGGTACTTAAGTTCACTAATAGAAAACACAATTTCAATTCACTCAACTGGGTAGTGGATATGTATCAGTTCTTCTGGAAATGTCTTATTTGTCTGCAAGATCCAGATTTATGTGGAACTCCCTGAATGTCCTAGTAGTGCCAGAACACCCCAGACTGCTACTGAAGAAACAGTAGGTAGTGCCAAAATTGGGTACTTCCCAGTAGGCTTCTACCACAGCAGGGTAAATTGGGAATAACACAAGAAGTTTGGACTCCATTTAAAACTACCTGCACTTCATTGGATCACTTGGATTCTTGCCAAAATCAATTCAGATTTAGGAGTCCAGAAACACAGTTCATCTTACCATAAAGAAAATTAAACATCTTGTAAGATAAATCACACTTTAAAATTCATTGACTCTTCTGCATATATCCCTGCTGATTACAAATGGAGCCTTGGATATCTAGATCAGCCAGAAATTGAAATGATAAACACCTGATAATAGGTAAAAACTAATGATACATCTTGTGAGTCCAGCCAAAACACTAATTTCTGGCAACAAGAGTTTCTGGAAAGACATAGTCACAGTTTCATCTACTTAGATAAGCCTGGCATCATGATCACCATGGTCTTAAGGTGTGACAGATACTAAAGGACCTAAGTACAATCCATTTATTTTAGTTTCTCATATGATCATTTTGAGTTGTATAAAGAGGTGTTTGCTTAAAAACAGTGACTTTAATCAAAGAGTACATAAGCATCCCCAGCAACTTACCACAGATGGAAATGGAACATAGTACAACTAGGAAGGCTTTTAAGGATGCAGAAAAGATGCATTGACAGAACTCCTGACCCAGCAGTGGAATGAGATCATGAGCCACCTCCTCCAAAGGATTGCAGGAGGGGGTGGATGTTTAAGAAGTTCCCAAGGAGCCTTGTAAAGGTTGTGTAAGGGTTGTGGGCCATCAGATTCCTGAGCATGCACATAGGGCTTCAGGGAGAAGCTTAGTTAAGTCTCCTGAGTTTTGCAAGGATTAAGAGCTCCAACATGCTGCTGGGGAGTATATATTTTATAGCCTTGTGTAACTTTTAAGTTCTATGGAAAAAGGGGTGTAGCAGCTTTCATTCTTCCCCTCCCCCCTCAAATTAGCAAGCCACAAATATATGGATTTCAAAGAAATTTAACTTTTTTCTGGTTTTAAGAATGACTGGTTTTGCTAAAGGTAGTGTTCTTGTCCTGAATTTACTGCTATGTATGACTGACCTTATATTTGAATTTATTAAAGGCTTTTATTTTCTCCCTCTCCTCTGGTCAGGGATTTAACTACAAAAGACTGTGCCAGCTACTAACAGAGCAGTAGCAATGTTATCAAATGAGATAAGATTCACTGTTTTTCCTGTCATATTTATATCTCTTGTAAAGTTATAGCAGTCAAACCCTTACACTGTTTAAATTTTATGTGTGCTTATAGTGTAATATCTTACATTTGGAGAGGGAAAGTTTCTAAAGTGAGAAATGCCTCTCATCATTTCTGAAGACAGACAAGTCTTTGAAGAAACAGTTTTTTGAAGTCAGTGTTTAATAATCTGAAAAAAATCATGAAAATGCTGTGAATTCAGCACAGGAACATTGTACATAAAAGTTACTTCAATTTTTTTTAAACCTCTCTCTCAGCCTGAAATAAAAAGGTTCAAAAGTTCACTTCAGTGACAATGTGTAATTAAAGACCCAAAAGTCTGAATGATTGAAATACTCTGGGGTGCAAATTTGCAGAGAAACACTGGAAGACAGCCTTTACTGAGGTATTTTAAAGACTGATTAACTGCTCCTGTATATGGAGGCAGAAATAACAAGTTATAAGAAACCACAATGGAACAACGAAAAAGATTTCTTCACACTATTTTTAATGCTCCAAAAATATTTGGTTTGGGGTCACCTCAAGTTTTAGTGAAGGATTTCTCTAAGAATATTCATATTATCACAATTTTAGAGGACCCAGATCTGTTTTGGCACTGTACAAACCTTACACAAAAAAGGTAATCCCTCCCCAGAAGCACTTTCAATCCAGTCCCGAAAAGAGAAAAACAGTGACTTGAAAGGAATCACTAGGGTCACTCCATTAGTCATCAGCAGTGCCAAGAATAGAAACCAGGTTTTCTCATCCCTGCCTCAGTCCCAGTTTGTTAGGCTATATTGCTTTCCAGTCAGAATGGTTGCGGTGACAGTACGTAATAATATAAAACGCTTTTCTCTTTGCAGCCCCTTTGTCCTTCCCCAGAGTAAGGCTTGCATACTTCAGTTCAGGTCTTCAATACTTAAAATGTAATTATTTCCATTTTACCTTAAAGATACCATCACAGCACTACTCTCATATTTGAAATGTTGCACCAAGCTGCAACAGTCCCTTTCCAGTGCCTCCTGAGCTAAATAGGAAGAAAATTGCTATCCTCTTCACTTCAACTCATATTTTCCTTTGATTTACTAATCCATTTTGTTTTATCAGCTACCTGAGTCCTCATTTGAAACCATTTTTATGAAGTAATTGTTTTCAGTGAGAAAAATGCATTTTACAAATTCTAAGCCTTTCACAGAAATAGGGAAAAATTAAATTGGATAGGGTAGTCATGATTTTTTTCTAGAAAAAATAAAGATTGTTGCTGCTCAGAGGATCAGAGATCACAAACAAAATTGAAACCCTATGCTGAAGAAAGCTGTTTTCTAGTTTCAGAACACCAATAAAAATCAAGGACATGAATTAATTTCTGAAAATTAACCAACCCTAACCATTTACTGTATACAATACAGTGGAAGCCATAATTTCTTAAGCTGCTGTAGTTCAGAAATGAAGTGTTGTAGTTGTCCTCATAAAAAAAAGGTATACTATTATGAAACAAAATTGCTCAGCTGTTTGAATGCAAATAATGTAATGTTGCTTCTTACTTCCAAAGCAACATTCCTAATCAAATAAACTGGCCTTTATCTAATGAGAATTCCAACAAGCAAGGTGATTTTTTTAAATAAGACCAGCCAGTGATAATGTTTTCTTACCATTATCTTACACTTTCTCACTGAAGGGTGAAGTCAGAGATGATGATTTTCTCTACTGGTATTTGTACTGATCAAATTAAATTCTTCAGTACACCTCATTATGTACACAAGTACTCATGCTTTATCTGTATGTGGAGTTTGTCCTTCTTACAGAATTACTACATAGGAGCTCTACAAGGAGGATAAACAGTAATAACGGAGCTTGTGTTTTTTCCTAAACACATATAATGAACTTCAACCAAAATTGTGGTGGGAGTCAGCAATCAGGCACCAAGTCACCCTTTCACAGCCTGCACCGAGCATGGCACTGACCCTAATTCAAAGAGCAACTGAAGAGTCTGGACAGCTGAAAACCCCAAAGAGAAAGAGGTGATTCTGACAGGCTTTGCCTCTGCCAGGGTTGAAATGGTTACGTTCTCATGGCAAAGCAACTCCCGCAAAGCTTTGGGTGGTCAAAATCATTTTACTAAATTCTACATAATGCAGGATTAAGTTCTCCGTAGGATTTACCTAAATAGCTAAAGAGGTTACATTTTGTAATGTAATATGAGCATATGTATTACAAGCAAAGTAAGTATAGCTTTAGAAATAGTTCTGGGCAAAATATCAATATCACTTGTTATGGGGCAAATACCACTTATGGGGCAAATTCAGTGAAGGGCCATACCAGGCATCTTTGCAGCAAGTTTGTATTCCTCCTTCTCTGACTTTCTGACACTCCCCTACACCCTTTAAAATGGACTCACTTTTATTCTACCCATATGCCTCTACCATAATATGATTAACTTTCATCTGAGGGTATATATCAGAAGCAATCCTAAATCAGTGATAGATTACATCCATGAACAAATATTTGCTCCATTAACTCTGATAAGGATTGGAAGTGCTTGGGCATCAGGAGTCTTACTATTTTTGAGAAACAGGCCTTTTTCAGTCCTTTACAGGTCAAATTCAGTCTGACAGTGGAGAACACAAATTCCAAAGTTTGCAGAGAATGCTCCCAATTTCCTGACCTTTGAATCTGTGAGCTGTTCAAGTACCACAGCTGATCTCAGTTTTATTTGCAGCCTGTAGGGAGAGGTGTGGGTTTCACCTATTGTTTTAAGCAGAGGGTATTGTACTTGACCCCATCCCACTTACAGAATAACATGAACTCATCAATTTTGAACAAAAAATTCATGAGTAACTCCTCCAGGTGCCTATCAGTTGAAGTACCACTGTGTACATTGTGATAACTCTGCTTTTTGAAAATGGAATTATAAAACAGTTCATCAGAATACAAAGCCCTTTTCCTCCTGTATGTTTATTGAAGAAAAAAAAAAAGTAAAATCTATAGACTGAAAAACTGACATTCATTCCATGTTGCATTTATTGCCTTGGCCACAGGGATGTGTAGCTGCTAAACCAGTAGGCATATTCAGTTTGCTGGGCCAATTGATTCCTCTTTTCAGAAAATGCATAGTGAATTACACTTGCAATGTAGCATAATTTTATTGCTGCTTTGGCAAGGCAGTTAAACATTTGTTTAATACCTGTTTGTGCCAAAATTCTATGGAATAGCTTGTGAAAGACTATAAAATACATAATACACTTTAGGAGTGCTACCGTACCTTTCGTTTACTATTCGTGTGCACATTATTTTGAGTTCTTCTATTGGCCTTTCAATACTTAAAGGGCCCTTATAAGAAAGATGGGGACAGACCTTTTAGTAGGGCCTGTTGCTATAAGACAAGGGGTAACAATTTTAAACTAAAAGAGGGTAGATTTAGGCTAAATATAAGGAAGACATTTTTTACAGTGAGGGTGATGAAACACTGGAACAGGCTGCCCGGAGAGGTGGTTGATGCCCCATCCCTGGAAACACTCATGGTCAGGTTGGATGGAGCTCTGAGCAACCTGATCTAGTTGAAGATGTCCCTGCTCATTGCAGGGGGGTTGGACTAGATAACCTTTAAAGGTTCCTTCCAGACCAAACTATTCTATGATTCTAAGATTCTATGATTCTATGATTTAGCACACAGCAGTGTTTTCTTCTTTCTTAATTTCCTGTTCTAATGACTCAGATCCGTTCTATTGTCTATACAGCACCAAAAATTTGTGCATTTGTGTTTCTTTGAAAGTGATCAGGTCAAAAACATCATGAAGAGCTTTTATAACATATTAAAGGTAATTTTTACAATGCAAAACTGAGAATAGGTTGTCATTTTTACAGGTTTCACTAACCTAAACCATAACAATGTGAGTTATGAAAATGAACTTATTACAGATCAAGCACTAACGTGCATGTTTATATTCACTTATAACATCCGGATAAAGTAGAGATGAAAGGTAGACTTTCAAATATTCTCTTCCTCAGCAGTATTCAAGGGCGCTGTACAAATGGGAGCAAATATTTATGTTAAAACAGCAATATGTGAGGATAAAATGAATTCCATTCATCTGTGAACTCACAATAAAGATGGATCATGTATAGAAGTGCCTCATACAGAAAGTGAATAAATTAAAAGCTATAATGGGAATCCTGTGAGTTCATATGACTCTGCTGTAAAATATTTATGATAAAATTATATCTCTAACATTTTATTGGACTCCTAAGACCAATTTAAAGTTTATCTCAAATTTTCTGTCCATGTTTTAAGACATGAGCTCTGGGAAGAGAAGATATAATCTCAGCTGTGTTGGAATAAAATTAGTTTCTATGCTAAAGATCCAGTTTTATTAAAACACAGCCTACCAAATGAATTAAATTGACAAAATGGAAACAAGGTATTATACCATATATCTATATATTTATGTTTGCATGTATGTATGTGTATGTGTACTTATATACACACATATGGCTATTAGCTCTTTTGAATAATGAAGTATGAAATCCTGGTATTGGTGGTACAGAAAGAGCATACAGAAAGAAGAACACACAGATACACATACTGGGGGACAGGATGCTTCAGCGCAGTGAAACACAGCACTACTTCCCACACAGCAACCCTCACGTTTCTCTGTGAGAAGTAACTTCACTTCAAAATGACGTTGAAGACACAATGAGGCACATTGGCAATAGGCAGATTAATTATGTCACTTACTTCTTCTATAATTCACTGGGTTTGTTTGTGGGTTTTTTTGACCTGTACAACCCCCCCAAAACAGCTAAATATTTTGGTCTCCTGTACCTTCCCCTCCAGACCTGCAAGCTTCTTCCTCTTCCTCTCTCTGTCTATCACACCCACACACACAGGTGTACAGGTAGGGATCCTTTAGACATTTGCAGCTTTACATGATTATCTGTGACAACCTTTGAAAAGCTTAACCAGTAGCTCAGTAAGGGGCTGTAAAGAGGCCCTGACCATACTATGCCATAATAAACATTTATCTTACCAATGCAAGGCTCAGTCCTCTCAGAGGCTTTGAAGAAACAAAGGGTAGATACCTAGTGAAAAAGTATCAGTGGAGAGGTTCTTAGAAAGACTGTGTTCCTCTCCTATCTGCCCTGTGAGGGTGGAAGACCCTGCATGGAGAAGGGGGGCTGGGGATGGTGGGAAGCACTGGTCACCCCAAACACCACACAGGAGGAACCTCTGGCTTCTCCCCTCTCCAGAAATCCTCAGCCCAGACCTCTCTCCCACAACTGGCTATGAATTTGTAAAAGGGATTCATGTCATAAAAAAACAGGAGACAGTGTGTCCTCTGCACCAGCCCATGACCTGGAAGTCTATCCCAGAGTACCAGAAAAATAAATTTATGGGAGATAGAAGGTGTTCTGTAATTCCCTGCACCATAAGTGTGTATCTAAACACATTGATTCACCTCTCTTTAAAGCCCTGTGACATGTCACCTAAAAGCAGGCACTTTAGTACATTGACCATGATTGTAGTGGTTCTCCAAAGACCCTTTTTAAAGAAGTGGTCCACAAGCTGTGATTGCGCTTCAGCTGCTGTAGGAGCATGCTCGCACTCAGGAACGTCGTCTCTGATGTAAGTAAGGCTGCGCTCTGCACGGCTCAGCCAGAGAAACGTCTGCAGCTCCAGGGCACAGCCTGACTGATTTTTAAACCAGAGATGTGCTGGCATGCAAGTTCTGTTCATGCTGGACTGTCTGCTGCAAAGGCAGTTGATTTATTGTAAGCATTCTCCTAGCTGTGTTTTACATAAGTAAAGTATGAAGAACATTCATTACCCTGAATAACCATTCGCTTTCAAGTAAAGTGTTGTTTCCTAATGCAAAAGAGGGAAAACAACCTTTAGGAATGAAATAAAAATATATGGGCACTGTTAAAGTTACAGGACACTTCATACCTTTGTGTTTTAAATGATATGCATCAAAGAGGAATCCTCCAAAAAATGTGAGAAAGAAGTTGCCTTGGAGAATAAAAGTCCTTTAACGGTGACTCTGCCTGGTTCAGATGGGGTCTGGAACAATTATTCATACTGTGCTGCATAAATTAATGGCCACTGGTGGTAGCAGGCTGCTCTACTCCTGGTGACCTCTGAGCCATGAAGCTCTGCAGGTGCCAGCTACTGCAGAGTTATCATGAGAGACAGGAATTTTTAATGCTTTTTGTTTCACAGTTCTCAGGTATTTTTCCAAGATATTTTGCTTCAAATAGGTTGCTACTGTAAGGATGATCCTAATTCTACGGTACTAGAATAAAACTTGTCTATAGCTTATTGCTACTGTGATTATCAGGTAACAATTAGAGACAAGTAAAGTTTTGCAAAACAAGGTTATTTCTATCTGCCCTACACACAACTACACATTTTTCATATTATATATTGTTTCCATATAAGCCTTCATTTTTAATTTGCTAGCAAGTTCTCTGTCATCAATTATTCTCCAAGCACAGATACTTGATGGCATAACCTGGACTCAGCAGTTCATGCTCAAGAAATTTTGACTTTTTTCTTTTTTCTTCTTTTTTTCTCTTTCCCCCTAAAACTCAGCCTGCATCTTCAGCAGCTGCAGGCCAATTACCTCTACTGACATTGCAAGGTGCTTACTAGGCCTCAGGTCTGACAGTCTCTGAAGGGCTCAATTAGTCATTCTACTCCATCTCATTTACTTCACAGCTTCTCTAAGCCAGAGCATCCAAATGTAAAATTTCTCAGGGCATAATAGGTAGTAGGTGTTGATTTTTCAGAAAAAAATTTGTAAAAATCAACTATGAGAACAGCATCTGGTTCCCAAACACTTCTATTGATAATAGCTAGACAGTTCAGCCTCCTTTTCCAAGTACCAAGAAAATAAGAACCTTCATTCCCTACTTGCAGGATTGCAATTATTTTGGTGTATAAGAAGGTACAAGATCCTGCTGAAGCTTTTCCAGCAGTGGAGACATTTATACTTGTCACTGCTGTGGGTTTGCCGGTGTCTAATTAGCTACACACTCACAGTTGCCATTCCCTTCATCCAGGTGCTTACAGATACTCCCTCCTCTCCTTGGCTGCTTATTTTTACAAAGTTTGTAAGAATTTAATTATTTTTGAAAGCTCTGTCCACCTCTCAAATTTGGATTGCAATCAGTCAGTGAATTCAAATGTTATCAAAGGGGAAGAAAAAGAGGCTGACAATATAATCACACGACATTTTTTTTCATTGGCAATCAGGTTAAAAACCTTAAAGAAAAATCACGGAACTGGAAAGGCACATGTTAGTTAAAGTGCAATAAATGCCTGACAGTTAATTGGCATGCAAAGGTGAATTTGTTATCAGAAGCCAAATACTACAAAACCCAGTGCTAACTGCATTCCTAGCCTTTGAAATTCCTATTCCTTTGGTCTACTGTGAGACAGCTGAGGATGCTTCAAACTCACTCGAGTTATGCAAATGATATGATTAATGCTCCAATAGTTTCTAAAACAGATAAAAAAAGATACAGGTAATAATGACTGTTACCTGTCTCCATGTGGGTATTATCTTGTTATTTAACAGTAATTTGGCTATAACAGGTCATGTTCTTAGATTGTTGATTGCTTTGACTATTTGATCATGAAAAAATGCACAATTCCTCTAGGTATTTTAAATCAAAACTTCCAGGTGGCTCATAAATAGCTAAAGATAGAAACTTCAAGTGGCTTTTAAAGAGATTAATATAAGAGTACCTTTAAAGATATTGTATATGCATATATATATAAAAGATGTATATAAAAATAATGTATGTAAAGATATTATATGCATCTCTATATAGTTTGTCTGCATGCCTATATACATATATATCTTTTTGCAATTCCTATTACCCAACGGCAATGGTAGAATGTATAATCAACATTGCAATGGTAGTCCTGGATCAAACTGATGCATCATATGCAGGCTGAAATCTGTATTATTTATGGACCCAAGATATATTACACAATATAAGGAAGGGATTTAGGACTCAGATGCTCTAAGTATTAAGGAACCAGAACTGCTTAAATTCTCATTTATAAGTGTGAAGGAGTGTTATTAAAGCTGTTCAGATTAATTATATGAGCATGGTGGATTGTGGGGGACCCTTTGCAAGAAGCTTGCACTGAGTGCTAAGTAAACGTTGTTCATAAGCATTTTTTTCTGAGTGTCTTGCTATGATATAAAATAACAGTAATCAGACTGTAGATTGTGTTCAGCTATAGACATATTTGAAGTGCTAGCAATGGCTTATGCCCAGAAATCATTGTTACAGCAAGTTACAGACACTTTGTAAAATCCATCATCATTTCTAATAGCTTGGAATATGATTGTATGTAAATCACTTAAGAAATTATCTAAGCAAACATTTTTCCATTTCCTGAAAAGAATGCAACATTGCCTGGTTTTCCCTTTTCCTGAAATAGTACATTGTACTTTTCAAACTTACTTCCAAGTCTGGAGAAAGGTTAGCTTAGGCAGGCTTCAGCTCTGATTATTCTGCAAAAAAGATAGTTCAGTATCACCTTTTATGAACTATGAATTATGGGTTCAAAAATTCAATTTGCAGCTATCTTCAGCAGATAATGGGAACCATCTGGGCTGATTGGTATGGAAATCAAAACTAATTGATCCTGCCATTTTAGAGCCTTTTACAGAACATGAAAATAGACAAGATAATATTATGCTTTCTAGAGTTAATCAAAACTGTACTTCAATTTACTCAGTGGTAGGTTATTGAAAATGTTGGCATTATATTTTACACAGTTAAAAAAATCTAGATTCACAAAGTCCAAAGAAATTCTCTTTCTTAAGTAATGGAGTCTGTTGCCATAAGATGACCAAATAATTCTAAAAGAAAGTAAAAATAAAATGACTGTACATTTTTTTCTCTCCAGGTACTTTCTCTCCAGGTTTTTTCCTCTCCATCTCCCTCTCTGCCTAGATCTCTTCCATATCTTCCTGGTCAACAGCTCTTCACTGAGCTCAGAAGAGAGATCTGCTGTCTCTACACAGAAACTTTCTGATGGTGAGAGACTGAATCCAAAGGCAGCAGTCAGCCCATGGAGATCACAGTGTAGTTTCAGGGCTGCAGATCGCTGTCTCCTTGGGGCACTGACCACTCCGTATGTCCTAGTCTGGGAAATGAGAGCAAAGTGGAGCTCTGCTCTGACTAAGCTTCATCGCATCGACACAACACCTGAAATGAATCAAACAGCAGAAGTTCTAGAAAAGAAATATATTCAGGTTGGAATAATAAGACCAGAAAGAGAAAGAGGTTTATGGTTGAATAAGTGTTGACATATCCTGTTAAGAGGAAGGACTAATGGATAAAGCTACAGATTTCTTAACCCCCTGAAAAATCATGTATGTGACAAAACATTCTTTTTTGCTAGATGGTCTGTTTTTTAAGAAGGTAAATCATATCAGAAATGGTAGACTATCTTACGCAAGAGAAACTGGGAAATCACTACATTGAGATTGATTCCTACACGTGAAATCATTTCTCTCTTTGATAATTAAGCAGGCAATGGTGCTAATCCTAAAACCTTCATACATGTACTCAAGATGAGAAGTTAAAAAAATGTAACATTTCATCATGCCTCTTCACCGGCTGAAGAACAGCATTTGGGTGGAGGACCCAGGCCACAATGAGCCAAATTATTATGTATTTATGATTGCCAGCACATTGTTGTAAGGAGAATCTGAAATCCAGGCAGAATTTCTGCTTTATATTGTCCTTTGTTCCTGAAACCATTTTTTCCCATTTTGACCAGTTAATATTTTAAACATATCAAATTCACATACCTAACTCCCCAAACTGCAGAAGGTATTTTCTAATGTTATTCATGCAAGTGTGTGACTTGCATTTCACCTTTGACATTGCTTAGAACAACTCCTAGTTGTTTTAATGAGCTTGGTATGACATTACAAAAGTTCATTCATCAGTGATCTGCAGTGCTTGGGAACAGCACTGCATTTTAGTATTGCATATAAGTGAGAGAATATATAACCATGAAAAGCTAATAATCCTCAAAAGCTGAGCAATTAATTCTGATTTTTAAAGGTAGAAATGTATGGAGACCTAAAACTCAGGCAATCCATATGAAGATTCCAAACTGTTGACATTTCTGCAAGTGCAGAAATATTTAAAAAATAATAATAATTTCAAATACCTAATATGCTCTTCAAGGCTTTAGGTGGAACTAATGACTTTTTTAAAAAAAGATTTAGTCATTATTAGCCAATCAAGAAATTAATAATATGTTTTGAGAGAAGATATAATACAATGGGAAAGAAGATTCTGAAAGTAGAAGATGGGTATTTAATATCAAATCTGAAATGCAAGTGGAAGCCAAGAGATAACCACACAAATGTCTGTATTTTAAAAATCTTTACTGAATTCAGTTGACATCTGAATATTTTAAATGTCATGTAGCCAGCTAGTTAGTGTTTGTAACCTATCATAATAAGCAATACTTTTTGTTCCTTCAGTTTTGGAACAGGTTTATTTTACTGGTAACTAGAAATTCCTTGATTTTGTCATTTTAAGGCAGTCTGGAAAATCCAAATACAGCTTGTACTTGCAATTCCTATTTGGCTCAGGAAGTAATACAGTTATTCAGATGTTACTTGTTTAAAAGAAAAAAAAAAGGAAACATCCACTACAAAAAATTACAAGTGGTAATCTCCACAACAAAAAGTATGGTCACAGGTACTAACATTCTCAAATTTAAGTATTTTTATACAATTCAAAATCATTTGTGAAACTTGTGATATTGGACGTATTTGCATTTGGGATACCATTATATAGGCCATTAGGTCTGAATGTTTAAAAAATGTCATTAATACATTGTTGATTTCTTCTACTGTGAAGGAAGCATTTAGAGTTTATTAAGAGTTTAGACTCAAAGATATGTAAATTTTTAGCAGATATTAGGAGGAAGCACTGAAAAGCCTTCAGTTAAACATTTGTGTTTTCTATATCTACACAAACAGTCATCTGTAAGGGGAAATATTCCTCAAACATTTAAGCCCATCTTGCACCATATTGTCAGCTCACATAAGGCATCCCACTGAAGGTAATCAGATTTCATGTTTGAATGACAGGTCATGAAACCAGACCCTAAAACTGTGTAGTTTTTTCAAAAAAATATGCAAAAAGGCATAATTTCTGAAACACAAGATACATTTAGGGAAAAAATAAATTGGGGATTCAGATGCAATATTTGCTGCTCTACAACAGAAATAAAGACAAGATGTATTTATACAAAACTTTAAAAGATGTTATTTAGCCAAAATCAGCACCATTGTAAAATTCATAACAGATTTGCAACTAAAATGGTGCAGATTTGCTTCTGCAGATCTGATTACCCACTATATTTACTGGATGGCATGTCAGGTTTTCTTAAATGGCTGAAGTGACAATGGAGTGCCTCACAGCTACAGCTAAGCCCAAACTGCTAAGAATAATTAATTGACAGAAAATCTTAGAATAATGTGTCCTAATGAATAAGGAATATAGAAAATACCTCAATGAGAAGCCAGTCTTGAAGTATTAAGTCAGACTTGATAGAAAATATCCACCAAATAATATATTCTTTTTTCCCAGCTGGTGAAGACAAAAATTGTGTGTGTAAAAACCAAATCTGAACCAAACTAAAATAGTTTTTAAAATCCTACTAGGGAAGAAAGATCTGTGTGTGATTTTCCTTTAGTGTCTCTTCTGCATATCTGTAGAATTCAAATCAGCAAATCTCTTGTTCCAGTAGTTGATCAGGTTTAGGCACCACTGAAGTCTTTTCAACTCTTTCTCTTTGAGTTCAACAGATCAGAGTAATTTCAGCTCCTCTCTGGCTTGAGAAGAAAATAATGGTTTGAAATGAATTTCCACCTGAGTTTTGTCTAGTTCTCTGACTGAATGTCTTTGTGCATACCTAATCCCGTCCAGAATATCTCTGTATTCTCCAAGGAAAATCATCTCATGTTTTCCGTTAAACTCTCCACTTTTAAATTATGTCATCATTTCAATGACCAATCGGCTGATTAAGAGGAAATGTCAGACTGGAAATAAGACTGCACTGTTATAGGAAGACAAACACAGGAAACCCAGGAGAGTCAAGAGTCCAAGGGCTCCAGCGCTGGTCTTCATCTGCATTTCAATGATGTTCATTTAATGCATATTCTTGCAAAAGAACGAGAGTAAGCATAATAGAGAGAACACACTGAAAAAAGCCCTGTGCTTTGGATAACAATTAACTTTGTTATTTGATCTTTATTTAAATAGGTGAAAGTCTAAAGCATGGATCGTTATCAAATTACTAATTTACAAATAACAATAAGAGCAGGAGGTTTGGTAGTGTGACGGTAGCCTTTTTTCCCCTCCTGATTAGGATGATGTTAAAATCATAGAATGGGTGTTGAATATAATGCATTATAAGCTATCTCCAAGCTAAAACATTCAAAAATCTTTCCCTCCTTCCTTCCAGTGTAAGTCTTGATTAAAATTCAGAAGTTTCTCTTGTGCAGTTTTCTGAAGAGAAAGAAAGTAAATGGTGCTGCTCTATATTAATTAGTGACCTAGAACTCTGCTGAATGGGGAAACTGTCCTGATTTGTGGAAAGCCTAACATCATTTATTTGGTATTATTAGTTTCTAGTTTCATTTGTGTCCATCTCTGTCAGTGAATCTGGATTTTCAATGGAGTTTTAAAAAAACCCAAACTAACCAAAACAAAACTTACTAAGTTATCCCTTCAAGAAAGCTGCCAACTTAGAAAATGCATAACCAATTTCTGTCACCTAGCAAAACTCACTGTTTTCATTCTTTCACAGATTTATGATGCTTTAGGTGCTTCTGTGTGTGGGAAACGGTGCAAAGCTCAGAAGCCCCTGATTTGATAAAAGGTTTTGAACAATATTTTGCTAACTTTTGACAATATAGTTCAGGGCTAGATCCAATAAAAATACATTATGGTTCTTCATTGTGAAGCTCTGAAAAATTTATTTTTATACTGGATTGGACCATTGGCTTGTTAAAGGAACTTAACTTGATAACAACACCCTTTATCCCCTTAGGAGGTATCACTCCATGTTAGGAGGACTGAAACAGTGCAGCATATATAAGGAACATCGTCTAGCCTTGTGGGGTGAAGGAGTTATCTTGCAGCACAGCCTGAGTCACAGGGCTGTGCATTGGAATAAGAAAGCAGGGCAGAGGGTTCCTCGGGGGACAAAAGAGAAATCTTTTCCCATTCTACGGTATAAAGTGATAGCAGAGCTGTTCAGTAGCCATTTACAAGGCTAATATTCCTGTTTCCAAAGAGGCCTATTTATAAAGCCACATTTCTTTCATTATTTTCAATTGCCAGGGATACATAAAATAAATATAGACAGGGATGAACCCCTCTAATGTAGCTCACTACGTCCCTCTCTTCAGTTTGGTAGTCAATATTTGTCATAGCTCTCTGCTCAGACCACTTGAGTACTCTTAATCCACTTGAAAAGGCTTGTTTGCTTTATGTTATGCTGAGATCACAATTTCATAGAACAGTGTTCCTGGTCCATAAGTATTACTTATTCCATAAGTAATACAGTTTTAAATCCATAATTAAGTTCTCATCAAGGCTTCTCTACCTTTCTTCCAGACTGATGTGTTTTAATGTAATTTCTCAACATCTATTTTCTTGAAATCTGATTCCCTTGGAATATGCATTTCAAGGGAAGTGTAATGCTAAGAAACAGTGGGAAGACTCACATATTTGGTGTACTAAACTCATAAGTAAAAACAGGATGAATTATTCAGTTTTACTTTATAAATAGCTTTGAGATCAACTTTCTAATACAGTGTTCAATATATTTATTATCCACAGCATACTTCTACTGTTAAAAAATCACTTAGGAGTGGAGTATCCCCTTGCTTTGATGTATTCATGGCACAATGAGGAAATATGAAGAGGTATCTCTGCTTTTTCTCTCTGAGCAGCCTGGCCAACCCAACTATAGATGGAAAAATAAGCTTCTGATAGTTAAATCCCTTCTCGGTTTTAAAAAACATGGCATATTTGGGCTTTCCTGGGGAGGCAGTGGGTAGGCAAGGAAGAGTTGCCCTAGGCATAAACTGCATTTACATACTTGATTTTTAGAACAGGCATTTTAAGATTATACATGTCAACCCTCTGAAATGTATATGTAAAGGTTTTTAATTATTTCCAGTAGTATAACTAACAAACATACCACAACACAAGAAATTCTATTTCTTAGTTTTAAATACATTTTACTATTAATTTTCAAGTGACTAAGTGTGGAGAATTTCTTTGTTCCTCAGTACTGGAGCAATGCAGCAGCCTAAACAGCAGAACACGGGAGGACCAAACTTCAGCAAAGTGTCTCCTGCCTCTATCACTATTCGCTATAGTAAAGAAAGAGAAGGAAATTACCCCTGCTTGCCCAACTGCCAGGGATGCTGCAGCTTTTCCTGGCTGGATGGTCTGTTTACATGGTCCTTAATGCAATGACTGTCAGGCAGGATAGGTCCAAGCAAGGAAGTGGGCACAGGCATGCCTCTTAAGCACCTGGTTAAGCAAGGGCATGGACATGGACATGCTTTGCCTGGCAGGGATGAAGAGAGCAACAAGAGGCAAATGGCTAATGCATGCAAATATGGCTTCCACTGCTCCTGTATAGCTGCTTTGTTGGGCCTAAAAGCCAAGGCATTTCATGGAAAAAAAAAAAAAGGCAAGCAAGTCTTGGATACACAGACACAAACACTTGCAAATTTAAATGACTAAAATCAGTGGAACAGTATCAGTTGTTCCAATTTTATTCAAATCCTACCTGCTTTCCATCCACTCTGTATTTTGAGTATGCAGGGAATGCATTATGCTGCATGTAAACTCATACAGATCATGCAAGGCATGAGTACAATGTTGTCTTTGAAGAAATTCAACTGTCATTAAGTTAATTTTAAACTCATACACTAAAATGAATTTATATTTTATGCTAAATTAAGAGAGAGTTTCTATTTCTTTTGACATTAGTGGTGATCTTTCTCAAATTCAGTTGCTGCAGAAACACTGTTTCATGTTCAGTGTAATTCCATCAAATATACTATACTTGAGTGTAATAGCTGGCAGGGTGTGAGGAAACCACTCATGAATCTTTAGTAAATTAGGTTTACCCTTTTTCTCAGAGCTACATGGATCTTGCCTGCCCTCAGCTGGATTTATGGAGGGTTCATTGAAAAGTGGTGGTGAGAAATATATTTGAAAACCAACAATATATCATGCTATATAGGAAATAATCTTTTCAACCTGGCCAATGACATTATGTTATAACTAACAGATAACAGAGTCCTTCAGGGATTTCTGAGAGGGGAGAAAGAATGAAAATGAAGAAAAGTCAAATAAAAAATAGGACTAAACAACCCAGTAAAAGAATAGGCTTTCTGGCCTTAACTATGCACAGGACAAAGAACACCCTTATTTCAATAGAGTCGAATGCCATATATTTTGCTATCTTCTGGATGTATGAGGTCCCCTTCAGCCCCTGAGAAGCAAAAGGAAAATCTCTATAGAAATAACAGAGCACTTTGTGAAGCAGCAGTGGTCAGAGGCAATCTGCTGAAAAGTACATTCATTGGGCAGCATCCAGAAAAGTAATCAAAACCTATATACTCTTCTGTGTTAAATATGTTTCTTAAAATATCTGAAAATAAACAGATAAAAAGCCCAGCTAAACTGCAATTATAATTGTCCATTCTGTTAAAGAAAAATACCAGCTGCTGAGATGGTCAAATCTGGTATTTAAGAATGGAAAGGTCAGGCTTGTACCCCTTATATCTTCTCTCCTTCCCATATCTCCTTTCCTCGTTATCCTATGGAAAGTCATTTATTGATGAAGAGTGGAATTAAGAGAGAAAAACAAATAAATCCAAAGCCAGTTATAGGATTTATCAACTCCTTTTAGATTACTCATCCTCCACCTCCATTACTAGGTAAGTTTCTGAAATCATTCTTCAACTGATGTAAAAGATGATGTGTTGCAATTCCTCTTATTAAGTCTCCCCCCGATGTTTTCTAGTGAAATAAAGTGCTTTGTGAATCAGAGAACTTAGCTCAAAGACTTTTAAGATCCTATAGCCCTGAAACCCTTTTCCATGGTTTTGGATGTTATTTTTCTTATTAAAGGTGTCACCAAAGGTCAAGCTGCTGTGTGAACAAATAATGAAATTACAAAAACCATAATTTTTTCATTGAATTAATAATTCCACTATCTCTCCCCTCTTCCTTTCTCTCCTGTACATCTGAGGTGAAAGAGACAATGATATCCTTATAACCCTGTCTTTCCCCCGCAATATTTGGAAACATAATCACCTTCTGCAACTTACCTTAGTCATCAATACCTGCTCACTTGTAAAAAACCCATGATATTTCATCACTACAGCTCCTCACTGTTGCCCAAGGCATGCATGATGGATTGCATGTCAGGTAAGCAAGAATATCATCTAAGAACTCCTTAGGTCCATCAGAAAGACATCAGCTGGCTGACTTAAGAATAAAGAAAATCATATGCTATTAAAGTCTTGGTTACATCAAATCTCAAAGAGCTTAATTTATCTCTTAGTATACTCTTACATAGAAGGAGCAAAAAGAGCAGTGGAATATAACTAAGAGCTACCATACAAGTGGTGCCACCATGCTTCTTTATTTCATCATCAGGTTTTGTGAGGGCCATCAGGAATGTCTTTGTCCTGTCAAATTATACTTAAATTACCTCTTATCCTTCCAGAGGTTAAGTTGTCATCGGGATTCCTACAGGATAAACAGAACAATGCTTGTAATTTCTCTGCCTTCCTGCAAAGACAAGATGACGATCTTTTTCTTTCTGCTTATGTAAATTCCATGGTATCTATACTATCAATATTAATAGCTACTTTTCTGACATTCCATTGGAGGTGTTCAGGAAAAGGTTACAAATTAGATTCTAATTATAAGAACAACAATTGAAACACTCTAAGAAAACCATTTAAACAAGAAAATAGCAAATCTCTTCTCAGAAACTGCTTTTTCTGATCCCTCACACTCAAAAGAAGGAGCAGCCAGACTACCTGATGGTCTTCTTACAACAATGGAATAAGAAGACAAAATCAAGACAATATCACACCCCAGTCTGATTGATTCCTCTGATGTCAGCTATAAAATTTCATAGATAAAGAGATCTTTGAAGACCATGTGGACCCCGTTAGTACAAAATCATAGATACTTCTTCTCATGAAAAAAGTGGCATCATTGCAGCCATACAAAGAACTACAGGTGCAATTTTGACAGAGTGGTGTTTAGTTGTTTGTAATAAGCACACAGCATTATTTAAAAGTTCCACTTTTGTCTACATATGGACATCTTTAACATATTTATGAATATCTGTTTAACATCTTTGTCTGTTTAACACCTTTGTCAGCAACATGGAGAGTGTCACTGAGTGCACCCTCAGCCAGTTTGTTGATGATGCCAAGCTGTGTGTTGCAGTCGACACGCTGGAGGGAAGGGATGCCATCCAGAAGGGCCTTGACAGGCTTGAGAGGGAAGGGATGCCATCCAGAAGGGCCTTGACAGGCTTGAGAGGTGGGCCCGGGTGAACATCATTAAATTCAACAAGGCCAAATGCAAGGTCCTGCACATGGGTCAGGGCAATCCCAAGCACAAATACAGGATGGGCGATGAGTGGATTGAGAGCAGCCCTGAGGAGAAGGACTTGGGGGTGTTGGCTGACAAGAAGCTCAACATGACCCAGCAATGTGCCCTTGCAGCCCAGAAAGCCAGCTGTATCCTGGGCTACACCAAAAGAAGCGTGAACAGCAGGTTGAAGGAGATGATTCTGCCCCTCTCCTCTGCTCTCTTGAGACCCCACCTGGAGTACTGCACTCAGCTCTGGGGCCCCCAACATAAGGTGGCCATGGACCTGTCGGAGTGGGTCCAGAGGAGTACCACAAAGCTGGTAGAGGTCTGGAGCACCTCTCCTATGAAAACAGGCTGAGGGAGTTGGGGTTGTTCAGCCTGGAGAAGAGAAGATTCCAGGGAGACCTTATAGCAGCCTTCCAGTACCTAAATGGGCCTACAAGAAAGCCAGAGAGAGGCTTTTGACAAAGGCATGTAGTGATAGAACAAGGGGTAATAGCATTAAACTGCAAGAAAGTAGATTTAGATTAGATATAAGGAAGTTCTTCACGTGGGGGTAGTGAGGCACTGGAACAGGTTGCCCAGCAAGGCTGTGGATGCCTCATCCCTGGAAGTGTTCAAGGCCAGGTTGGCTGGGGCTTTGAGCAACCTGGTCTAGTGGAAGGTGACCCTGTCCATGGCAGGGGGGTTGGAACTAGATGATCTTTAAGGTCCCTTCCAACCCAAACCATTCTATGATTCTATGATTGCCATGGTTTAACCCCAGCCAGCAACTAAGCACCACACAGCTGCTCACTCACAATGTTGTTTTCAGTAGCTCTCAAGCCAAGAGGCACGCACAGGGACAGAATGTAGGAACAAGGACAAATCCATGCCCAACTTTCTTCTAAGAGGTGCTCAGCTGATATTTTTCTTTGAGAAGCCAGTTGGGACAAATGCAAAAACAATATGGATGAGCCACTTGATGCACGATCAGGATAAACCCCATAGGAAAGCTACATATACCCTCTAGTGATTGGAGGTGAACTATCCCACTGGTTTCTCAAGAAGACTCATTCGCAGAGGTCAGTTAACCCTTCTGTGAATACAGAAATGATCACTGATTGAAAGATTTTATGGGTAACTAGTATAAAAAACAGAGACATTGATAAACCCAGGCCTGGTGAGCTTTGCCTACTATTCTGCTAAACAACTTAAGTGCTAGCTGGGACCCTGGAATGTCCTATTCCTAAGTATGTCTGCTAACCAAGAGGTCTGTGGTCCCTTCAAGTTAATTTCTTCCTGTCCTGGTTTCAGCTGGGATAGAGTTAAGTGTCTTCCTAGTAGCTGGTACAGTGCTGTGTTTTGAGTTCAGT